>CM060954.1:101134626-101579331 GCA_030765055.1 Mantis religiosa | reverse complement strand
AAACTACTTTTGGCAGTCTTGTATCAGTTATCCCAAATTTCTATCCCATAGGATAAGGCCGAGTGGATAAGGGCAAAATATATAATTTTAGTTGTACGTTGAATGTAATTTTTAAGAGTTCTCAAAACAAATAAGTTTTTGCTAATTTGTAGTGCCAGTTTCTCGATATGGCTATTATACGTTAATTTCCTGTCTATATTTAATCCTAGTAAGTTTACATAATCTTCATTTTTGATAATATTATTAGATATAGTTAAAATGGGGGGAGGGTTGCTTATGTTCCTGTAACCAAAGATTATAATTTCACATTTCTTGGAGTTTACAGTTAAATTTGAGTCACTGAAATATTTATGTATGGAATTTACTGTAGCATTCATGTTTTTCTTTTCAAGTGCATTTGCATCTTTATCACTAATTATAATTGTTGTATCATCCGCAGATAGGTACGTAGGCCACCATGCGGTGCCCATTATGCCTATGCTCCCAAGTGGAGCACCCCTGGAGGGAAGGATGACGCGAGAGTAGAAAGAGGGCGGCCGACCCAAGGAGCCACGACAGTGAAGAGGGCAGGGTCCCTACAGTTTACTTAGAGACTTCCCCCGACATGTCAGGGCAATGGACACGCTCGCCTACTGCGGGATGGCAACGAGCCCAGCAGCCAGGCCCAAATGTCCCTGGCTGGCGGTCCCGAAATGGTCCCAGCAGAGGCGCGGAGACCGGCAACCGACCTACCGGAGGAGGAAGTGGTTTATCTCAGAGCAAATCATCCTGCCATGCACCGTCGAGATAACTGTCGACACTTCTACCCTGAATGAGACCAACAGATGAGAGATGATGTGAAATGATAATGGAGATGAAATGGAGAGACAGAAAATTCGAGGGACGTAATTAATCTACCCAGCATTCGCCTAGCGTTAAAAAAAATGGGTCAGTAGGTCGGCCACGGGAATCGAACCCGGGTCTCCCTAATGCAGTACTATCAAGGAATAAAACATGCAAATATACAAAAATCCCAGCTCTACTCGTAAACATAAAACATAATAAATGCTCGACATGTCCATCTCTCGCTTCTAGGCATGCATAGAAACATGGACTCGTTCCGACACTCGTCGAAACATGGACTGTCATACCCTTTGAAACGCTCCAAGATGGTGTTAAATGATTTCGCAGGCTTCCATGATACGTCGATGAAGAGTTTATTCATCCAGAAGCCATCTACAGTAGTAAATACCGATAATAGTTTAAAGTTCTGCCAGAGATAAAAATCCAAAGGACTGAGGCCGGAAGAACGTGCAGGCCATTGAACTGCTCCTCCTCTACCTTTCCATCGGTCATGGTAGATACCAGTCATTGCATCTCGAATATTAACTTACTACATGCACACAGTTGAAACGTGGAAGACAGACGACAAACGTAAACAAATCTCCATGGCAACACTTCGCCACCTACTACGTATGTAGTACAATGGATCAAAGCCTTCTATGAGGCATAGAGAAAAGAAGTTGTGAGGTTGGACCCCGAAGGCAACAACAACAAATATTGCAACAAAATATGTAAACTTAATGTATGTGTATTATTATTAACAAAAATCAGAAAGGAGAATAAGCTTTGGTAAGAATATTTTGAAGAACAGTGAGTAGAGAAGCCTGTATAAGCGCAACAATTAACATTTTTACTATAATATCGAATACCATTTAAGTCAGTGTCTTCTCTCGATAATGTATCCCACAAAGCATTTAGTTTCTTATAGATGATGGCATGTCTATCTCACATTTAGGAGATCCCGAGATCGAATTTTGGTTAAGGTTTTGTTTGGGATTTTCCATTATTCTATGGACCTAAGGCTTGTTTGAGAATATATTCACCATTTAATGTACGTCTTATTCCCAAGCTCCCCTTTCCATAAAAATTCTTTTGTTAACAGAGAGAGAGAGAGAGAGAGAGAGAGAGAGAGAGAGAGAGAGAGAGAGAGAGAGAGAGAGAGAGAGAGAGAGAGTTTCAAAGACAAATATAATGAACAAATCTCGCTATCGCTTAAACCTACGGTATTTCTCTATTGTCATTCTATTCCAAGGAAATATATAATAAAACTATTTCTCAAATGTTTATCTCGATTCACATGAAGTGTATATATATATATATATATATATATATATATACATATAAAGAGGGTATCTACCAGAGCAATCCAAACAGAGTGAAGACTGACCCCCCCCCCCCTCTGACTACCAGGGAGTTACCGAGCTGTCCACGAAGGGTGCCCGGCGCCTCCGTAGGGCTTTCCATAGGGCATTAGACTTAGAGATTAACAATTCCCCCATCTGGTCCGAAAACACAAGAAGGGATGGAAGTGGATACGCCACTTACACGCGCCAGCCCCAAAGGGAAAGGCCACCGATCAACCTCGGTAGGGCCGCCTGGTGATCTAGCACACCTACTAGCTATGCAGGTTACGCGGGAATATATGGCTTCCCTCAACCCCGTCCGGAGTCGTACCCGATCTCCCACGGGAATCGGGAACTACTGCCCCCTCGAGTCCAACCCAATCCGAACAACTCCCAACCATTCGGGCTCGAATGTTCGGCCCGAGGTTCCTCTGGTAACGTCAGAGGTACCACGAGTGCTAAGGGTCCGCAGCGCTCGCACCACAACAGCTGAAGGGGACGGATCCCCTCCCCTACAGGAAGACATAACTATAGGACTAGATTTCACTACGGAGGGGATTCGGTACGTGGTTCACCATGCTGGACCCATTGTACTTATGCCCACAAGTGGGGCAACCCCAGGAGGAAGGATGAGGCGAGGAAACAGAGGGCGGCCGATCCAAAGGGTCATGACAGTGCAGAGGACAGGGTCTATACAGGTTACTTAGAGACTTCCCCCAGCAGGCCAGGACAATGGACATGCTCCCTACTGCGGGACGGCAGCGAGCCCAGCAGCCGAGCCCCAAAGGTCCCTGGCTGGCAGTCCCGAAATGCTCCCAGCAGAGGCGTGGCAACCAAGGAGGAAGTAGTTTACCTCAACATATCATCCTGCCATGCACCGCCGAGACACTCGCCAACACTTCTACCCTGAAAGAGACCACCATTTTTTGATGTGAAATGATAACGGAGGTGAAAAGGAGGGACAGGAAATTCGGGGATGTAATTAACCTACCCAGCATTCGCCTAACGACCCGGGAAAACCCCCGAAAAATCCCATGGGTCACGTAGGTCGGCCACGGATACGAACCCGGTCCTCCCGAATGTGGGCGACAGACGACCGCCTGAGCCATCCCGCTCGGTCACATAGCTATAACTATTCGAGTAACAATAGTCTGTTAGGCAAATCAAATCAAATCAAATTTATTCACCATAAGATTTCCAATTACAGAAATATCGGCTTCGTCAATACAATTTTACATTACAGATTAACAGTAAACACATGATCGGATAAACAATACTTAAGTATGTTTCCTTATAGAACATTTTTTACTTTCTATTTTATTTTAGAAACTTAAACTAATTTGTTCAATATTTAAAGAAACAATATCAACATTTTGCAGTTACTAAAAAGATTAAAGATTGCAATATATATAATACATATGTCTAACAAAATTGATTCACTGTTCATCAAGGTATTCATTTACTGAATAAAAACATCTTTGTATTAGATACTTCTTTAATTTCCTTTTAAATATTGTTAAATTTGGTAATTCTTTGAAATATTGAGGAAGTTTGTTGTACAATTTAATACAGTTATAGTGTATACTTTTTTCATATAGGGTTCTCTTATGCCCTGTAACATGAAGATGTGATTTACCTCTAGTGTTGTGACTATGTATTTCAGCGTTTGTGACAAAAATATTTAACTGTTTATGAGCGATCACCAGCACCTCATAGAGATATATAGATGGAACTGACAAAATATTCAATGATCTGAAATAAGGTCTACAACTTGTGGTACTGGAAAGATTCATCATTAAACGTATGGCCCTTTTTTGTATTATAAACATTCTTTTCGTATAGCTCGTCTTTCCCCAGAATATTATGCCATAGGATAACTGCGAGTGAAAGTAGGCAAAATAGGCTATTTTAAGCACATCAAGATTGACTGATGATCTTAAAGTATATAGTGCAAAACAAGTTTGACATAGTTTTTTGGATAAAGCATCAATATGAGTTCCCCAATCTAGATTACTATCTACCCAAACTCCAAGAAATTTAATTTTATCTGTAGTAGTTACTGATTCATTCTCTAAGCATATATTAGGGAAACTTACATTTTTGTTGACTTTATGATGGAAACCTACAGCGATGCTTTTGCTCTTATTAATAATAAGTTTATTGTCTTTAAACCAATTTGAAACATAGTCTGTTACCCCATCAACTTTAGATTCTCAGGGAAGTGACCTTCACAGAGTGATATATTTATAATATGACATAATGGTTTAACCAGATGCACAGCGCAATTTTTTAGAAGCATATTAGAAAACTCATCTAGGCCAACAGATTTTTTGGGTTTCAATGATTGCATAAGGTAATGTGAGCGTAATACAGATTTTTCAGTTGCGTATTGTTATTTCACATTTTTCACAGTTGTCTAATGTCACTACCATACTAGGAATTATGCAATTGGCTTCGAGTTATCTACACCCAAATCTTTGCACTACAAAGAATACAACACCAGAGGGTCAAGGGTCAGTGACAGGTAGGTAAAAACTGGATCGATACCAAACATTTTTATTTTTATTTTCTCAGAATTAACCTTTGTTGGTACGACGAATCTCATATATTGCATAATCTGTTGATGTTATATAAACTCTATGTTTGTTTTTCATTACTACTTCCAGGAAAAGAAGAACCACATGTAATCAGTGGAGCATAAAACATTTAAACGTTCTGTTCAACGCTCAAGTTCAAACGCGCGATTCTTGGTAAAAATAAATCAACTCTTTCTATTAATTTATTTTGTCCCCTTCGTTCAGAGAATGTGGATTCCTGTTAATAATATACCGTCCTATTATCCCGATACATAATTAATCAGACCGTTCATTGGTCCCAAGAGCCATGATATTTCTATATCCTTTCTGCATATTGAAGGTAGGCAGGCATCTATTGACGTGAATGTCATGTCACTTTATTATAGCTTAGCTGCAGTCTTCTGTGGCTGCCAACCGGAAGGTTCTGGTTCGATCTGGGATTGACCAGTTGTTGAGCAGGTTTTACTCTTGCCTTGTCTTTCTTTTCTCTTAAGATTAGATCAATAATTTAGTTTATCCAGTTTTTAAAATGCCAAAGCTAAAAGTTTGCACGTATATACAGGATGTATCAGAAACACTTCTACAAACTTTACATACCCTTCGGGTATGGGTTTCCTGTACCACAATCCCTTGTTTTCTCGTTATTCATGGTAGTTTTTCAAAGGTGATGTTGCTGTGATGGCTTGGAAATTCTGTTCATGTACGAAAACAAAAAAGCTGTTTCCAGTTGAGAAAATAAATGAAGTATTAACTTTCTAACCAACAACAAAGAGCACCGAGATCTACATTTTTATAAGACTTTGTTTATCTCTAATGGTTTACAAAACTCATTCATAAAAAGAGAACTTTTCAGGATATGAAAGAAGTTCAATGTTACATTTTATTTGTCCTGAAAACTTTTAAATGTGTGGTATTTCAATCAAAATCGTTTACAGCAATTTTTGAGAAAATAAACTATAACGAATGTTTCTATACAAAAAAATAGTGTGGGATGGGGAATTTCCATGAAAGTCTTAGGGTCAGAAGTTCGAATCTCGGTCAGGGTGAGTTACCTGGATAAGGTTTTTCCGGGGTTTTCCCTTATCCTGATAGACGAATGTCGGGTAACTCTAAGCTCCATGGACCCCGGACGCATTGAGCATCATTTGACTCATTTCATTCATCGTGCGATATGACTAAATGTAAGAAGACCTTAATTACAAAAAAAAAAAAAAAAAAAACTGAAAGACGTTGAATTTAAATACAAATAAAGGCATTCTATCCACAAGTATGGGGAAATGTGCATTCCGCGCGCGCGCATGTCCGTAAGTAGTACCTACAACTGACAATCGAATGGCGGTCGCCCGCCTTGGTAGCGTGTCTTTTTTTTCTTGTCTTTTTTTTTTTTTTTTTTTGTAATTTACGTCCTCCAACGTTGTTATATAGGACGATGAATGGAATGGATAAAATGATGCTCTAATGAGTCCGGGGTCCACGGAGCTTAGAGTTACCCGACATTTGTCTTTCAGGATAAGGGAAAACCCCGGAAAAAGCCTTATCCAGGTAACTCACCCTGAATGAGATTCGAACTCGGAACCTCTTGAACGTGAGGTAGACACGCTACCATCTACGCTATCGATGTCTCACGTTCAAGAAGTCCCGAGTTTGAATCTCGGTTAGGGTGAGTTACCTGGATAAGATTTTTCCAGGGTTTTCCCTTACCCTTGAAAGACAAATGTCAGGTAGCTCTAAGCTCCATGGACCCTGGACTCATTTCAGCATCATTTCATCCATTTCATTCACCGTCCGTTATGACTTAACGTTGGAGGACGTAAATTATAATTAAAAAAACAAACTTGGTATTAAATTATGTTCAGCATCTTCAAAGGGTGCCACACAAAGATTGTCAAGGAAATCCTCCCACCCCAGCCAACACTAAATGAATTGGACTGGAATACGCTAAGGAGGGGATTCGGCACCGACCGAAGTGCTGGCTGGCTGTATAAAGCCAGAAGAATTTTGCTGCATGCCCACCCGTTAAGGGTTTTACCACATGTAAGGTTTTTCTTTTAAAGATTTTGTAAGATGGGTTGTGGGTTTTGAGGTAGAAATTTTTTTCGAGTTTACAATTTTTATGTACCTTCAGGTTGTGGGAAAGAATGCAATACATTGCACCCTGGTGTTCTTATTTTAAAATTTTGTGATTAGGTTGAAAATTTTGATGCCTAATAGCTTAGAAGAATTATGTGGAGCTCAGCTTTAGCTGTTGTTAGGATTAGTTCCTGAGTTATCTCGGGTGCCCACAAGCCATGCGGGGTACCCGGAGCAGCCTGGAACGGCGTCTAGTGGGGTCATAATCTCCCAATGATCTAACAAGGGTAAAGTAGCATAGAATTTTTATGCCCAACGCCTAATTTCATCCTCCACATATGGAAGACCTGAGGCCTAATGTAGCAACCTGGTAGGAAAATAACGACCCACAGAATATATAGACCGTAGTCCTCTATTCTGTGCACGTTGAAACCATGCCAACCAGCTATCTGCGGCCATGCCCCAGATCTCGCAGGCATATAGCATCACTAGAATTACCAGCACTCGGAAGAGGTATAACTTCTGACCAACCTGCATCGAGCTTGACCCCCCTGCACCCTCGACGATAGATCCCTGATGTGCTGTTGAAAAGTTAGAGCTCTATCCAATTTTACTCCAAGGTAATGGATGAAGTTAGTCCACTCTGTGCACGCAGGTACAAACTTGGTCTATTGTGCTTATGTCCCCAAGCGGGGTACCCTGGGAGGAAGGATGAGGCGAGAGGAGACAGAGGGTGTCCGTCCCAAGGAGCCACGACAAGGAAGAGAGCAGGGTCCCTACACTTTACCAGTTAGAAACTTCCAGAACAACCGCATCCCAACTTACTGTGGTCCGGCAACGGCGTCACTAGACCGGGTTCGGAGACAGCAGACCGACCTACCGGAGGTAGAAGATTTACCAATAGCATATCCTTCCATGCAACGTCGAGACACCCAGCGTCACTTCTACCCAGATTAGAAATGATGTGAAATTATAATGGAGATGAAATGGAGGGAGAGGAAATTTGAGGGATGTAACTAGCGTACTCAGTATTCACCTGGCGACCCGGGAAACCCTCGAAAAACCCATGGGTCAGGTAGGTCGGCCAGGAGAATCGAACCCAGACCTCCCAAACGCGGACCACAGACGAAACCGTCTAAGCCATCTGCTCGGCCATACGAGCATTTATTTATATCTTATCTTTAAGATATTTTTATGACGAAACATGGAATGTATATCTCGAACTTCCTGGAAATATCGTTATAATTCTTCATTTTTTATGACTTTTGGATAATTGGTAAACAATAAGTGATAGATAAATTATGGCTACACAAGAACGTAGCTCGCGTTAAACCAAACAATTTATGTCAAATACATGTTATTGTTGATAGTCCTACTATTTGTTTGAGTATCACAATATTTATGGAAAGGCGTTATTCGTTTCTTTATGCCCTGGACGTGCAAGAGGGCATAAGTCCAAACTATCCAAGTGCAAAGTCAAAGCTATCACATACTACACAGCTCTTAAAAGATGGATCGCTTAAACCTACTATTATACCTACAAGGAAATGTGTAATAAAGTATTTTAAGAAAAAGTTTATCTCAAATAACATCAAACAGAAGAAGAATAAGCGTTTGTGAGATTTTTTTATTATAGTAGAGAATATCATATGCGTGCACTACACACACATGCACGGACATACAGAAACCTACAAACCTTTACCTAAAAATACCTTTTCGGATTCAGGGAGCTGTGTATTTCCAATGAAATGTCGGTTTTAAAATTTTGTGTGTAATGGAATACGTCCTGTGCTTACTATAAGTAAGAAGTAAGGAAAGTAAAAAACAAACATCAACCGGTTAATTAATTCATATGAGATAAAAAACAGTGTTTAAAATGCAGAATGGGTGTAACACAGCAAGGTTGACACGCTGAAGAATAAATTGCTGGTTTAAGAGACTGTTGTAAAAACTGACAGAAGGGAAGAGAAAAGGCGAAAAAAGAAAAGAAAACCTTTAATAATGACATTGTAAATTTCTGCTTACAAAGACAAGAAGAATGTTAACAACCTGAGTCGCATCTGCTCTCTGAATCTACAACAATAATTTACTTGTGCTGTTTAACATACATTTTCGTCCTGAATCAAATAAAAGAAGTTAAAATGTTACGCCCATTTTATAATTAATAATTGAGTCCAACAAAGACAAAAAATAATATACTTTTTAAGGATTTATTATTTGTTCTTTGCATGAAAAGTAATGCGTGCACGACAATTTAAAATTTACAGCGTTTAAATCTAAGACGTTGCACCTTTAAATTTGATGAGATATAACAACGGAGCTCGTCTCACTTTTAAGGAGCTTCTACACAAGCGGAACTGTTATGACTACATCTTGAATTTTTGCATATTTGCATGTTTTATTCCTTGATAAACATATGTATACATTTAACAAATTTATTCTGTAGTGTAAGGAGTTTATTACGAAAGTTTTATAGTGCATATACTACTGTGTCAAAAAAAGTTCCGGGAATTGATCAATGAAACACAAAGTATGCATTATTCATACAATTTTATTTTAACGCCCTCAAGTAGGCTCCTTCTGAAATTATACATTTATGCCAACGAATAATCCAATTATCAAAACATTTTTTGCAGGCATTGTTTGGAATCTTTGTCAGTTGTCACCACGAATTCTTCTTAAAGTCTTCTATCGACTGAAAACGGGTGCCTCGAAGTGGTAACTTGAGTTTTGGAAAGAGAAAGAAATCGGTCAGTGCCAGAGGAAGTGAATACGCTGGTTGTTCGATGAGATTTGTTGAGTTTTTGGCCAGAAATTCGTTCATAATGATAGCCTTGTGAGCTGGGGCGTTATCGTGGTGCAAAATCCATGAGTTGTTTTTCCACATATCTGGACTTTTTCGCCCAAACAATCGTTTAAAATGGTACGAATTGAATCATGAGACACAGAAAGTTCATCGGCAATCTCTCTCAGACCTAAATGACGATTTTCAGACCCCATTTCCTTCACCTTAGCGATGTTCAATTCAGTTGAAACTGTTGATGGCAGACAGGGCGAGGCAAATCTTCCACCGCAACTCGACCACTTTTGAATTAACTGTACCATTAATACGCACGTTTTTTTGATAAAGTCGATTCACCTTAGACCCTCTATAAAATTTTCGGTGATCCGGCAAACGAAATACCTTTTGCAATGCAAAATTTTAGATAAATTCTTTGTCAGTATTTTTATTCATTATAAAATCGCAACACACTTTTGAGATGCACTAACAAAACGCGCTCCATAAACAATGACATGACAAACTCCGCGTGGATATAGAGGAAAGATGTACCAATTAAGCGACAACAACAATAATTTTGAATTCCCTCTTATACGAGATTTTTATATGAACAATTCCTTGTTCTTTCTTGAAAGACTGTGAATGCATATTAAAGCAGTTAGTGCACATTAAACTAATTTGTGCATATTTATGGGAATATTTTACCGTTTTAGCAAAATTCTTTAAATGTATATTCCATCACGATACTTTTAGAAGAGAAGGATACAAACAAATTTATCTTTTATTGCTCTTTTTGTGTAGGATTATTAGCTATTATGTTTCTAAAACCATGAACGTTCGCCGAAACTGAGAGCATAGCAACAATAGGCGTTTTCTGTTATAAATATATGCCGCTCAACTAACATAAACTAAATAACTCTAACAATTATGAGGCAAATCTTTAAACTTCGGTGTGGCAGTTTCATCATAAAACTCTTACTTCTTTCGGTTATGGAAAAATCTAGCTCCATCTAATAATTAATTCCAACAAATAACATTACAAAAATTCGATAAGACTGGCTAATAATACGAGTATTATAAAATATAACAATTGCCTGCAGTGCCTTGGATGTTAAAGCACCTACCAAATCGCTTCAGTTCTCAAGTTGTTCCTTTGTGTTTGTGTGACTCCTACTTCAAAGTTCACATAGAATAAAAAGTGTAGGGAGGACACCTCGTGCAATGTAACCTACGGGATCTATTAAGGTTAACACGCTCCTGGAGGAAAACATGAAGTGAAGGAACCTCAAAAGGCTACAGGCCGCAGGCAGACAGGCCACTACAACCGCGGAAGTCCTGGTTGGAGCACCCTTCCCACTACTGGAACCGCCCAGAGAGGGCAATGAATGACCCGATCAACCAAGCAGCCTCCTAGTAACCACGGTAAAAGAACTCACTGCTTGAAGCAGCATTCACGCATTTATTCGGCATCACCGCACACCACGAAACCTATAACTACACCTGAAAGATAGAAGGAAATAACAGCAATTGCCTACTTACCAGAGGATACTGCAAAAAACAAAGATCAAAGTGAGGAGTCGACAGTAATCGAACCCATGACCCCCCGAATGCCAGCCTCAGACGTTACTCGTGGAACAACTTCCCCGGCCATCTTCGACATACTTTTACTGCAAATTTTATAAACTGCTTGCGTGTATTATATGTGCGTATGTGTAAATGTAAACTTTGAAAATGGTAAAGGTTAAATAATCATAAAGTGCAATAGATTCAGCATAAGCCAAGGCTAAGCAGTAACGAGACTGATTTTTTGGTCAATATTTCAATATACAATATGTAATGATTATACTATTTTTTATTAAACCAATTCAAATGGTCGAATTCAATATGACCACAAAGTTTTATCACATTTTTTTCTATATTTTAAATACTCTTGCTTTCTTTTCGGATCTTAGAGCTTACAAAATGAGTCTTTCTATTAAAAGATGCTGTTCAACATCTGAAAATCATATAAAGTCACGTATTCGAGAATGAGAGAACCAAAATATTGTGACTTTGTGGGTTCGTGAAATGAAAAGTCCAATTTCACCACTCAAAACTGTTCTTTATTTCCACCGACTTACAGTTAAACTCTTGCCAATTACACAGAATTGCGTACTGCACACAATTACAATTCACCAGTTCGTCCGTTATCGTTCCGATGCACGTACACAATTACGTAGTTGCTTCCGTTGCACGGCGCTACTTCACTAGCACGTCCAGCACTAACTCTGCCTTCTTACACCAAGAACTGACTGACTGTCTCTCTGAAACCCTTTTTATAGGAATGTCACTGCTTTCTCGACTTCTCCAGTTTCCAAAGGAAGGTTCCAGATGATGAAAGATCCCGTAATTTCCAGAACACAGTTGGAACAGAAACAGACCGCACAATCATGTTTTTTCCCCCAGCCATCCCTGTCACCACTATAAGACGGACGAGGGGGAGGCGTGGCTAACACGGACCTCCCCTGTCTTCCGCTCTCAGCTGCTTCCATAGGGTGTTCCAACGCCCGGGTGACAATATTGTAAAAACACAGTAATGATTTTATTTGAGGCCAATAAACACAATTACTGTAGTTAATTAATTTATTTCGTTTATTAATTTCACAATTTTTCTCCATTTATGATGATGATATGCCTATGATACATTAGTTAAAGCCCGAAACTGTAGTTAAGAACCAAATTTATAGTTTTTTAAACCTGTTTTAGGCACTTATGTTTACATTTTAGAGGCTAAATATTCAAGGTTTATTTGTGACTAATGCTTCAGTTATGCAGACGATAAGCACTACAACATGCATGTTGCTCATCTCCTGCAGAAAACCGAGGAATACCATTGGAATCTATTACTCATAGTGGTGATGCAAGTGGCGAATCGCAGCACGAGGTGAGATCACTCTAACACATAAACACAGTTGAGTCATTATCAGTTTTAGTAAACTATACGATCAATGACGCCACAGCCTGTAGTTTTCCACGCACAATAAAAAGGAATGCATGATATTAAGTGCAACAAAATATGTTATGAAAGTACTTTTACTTTCACTACTGCGTACTTACAATTTCACCGGAAATCATGTTTTGATATTCCCTGAATCCATAAAAAAGTTCTTTTGAAAATATTCTACGATTTTGATTAAAATATCACATGTTTAAGTTATTTTCATGACAAATATAAGAATGCCTTAAATATTCTGGGAAGAGTCTGAGGTTGTATTAATTCCGGATGACCCTTGCATAAATTGGTAAACCAATATACTGATAAACAAAAACTGTTACCAATTTAATATGTTACTATACAAATAATGTAGATATAGTTAACGCACATAATTATATCAAATATATTTTTTTAAGATTACCGTTTTCGAAATATACCTTGTTCCTGATTTGAATTTGCAAGTACTTATACTTTCTCAAATAGAATCGTTATTTTCTTCAGTAGTCCTGGACATGCAAAGAGAATGTAATTTTAAAGCCTTCGCATAGCGGCCAGCTCTTAAATATTTGACTGTCGCTTAAAGTCTAATGTATTCTATTCACATTGTGACTAAAAGGAAATATGCAATACGAGGGTCGGCTGATAAGTTCCGGGATTCACATAGATATGGCGTCACTGGGACAGTATGACGGATAACATCATATAGTTTAACTCAAGTCTAGTTCATATCCATAGTTGTTTAGTTTTCGAATGGTTTCAAGAAAATGGAGGATTTGGAAAAACGAGCAATGACTAAATACATTAAAAAGGCTTAATGCCTGAAGAAATTAGGGAGTAAATGGACAGTTCATTGAAAAACTCTGCCCCTTCATGTACAATGATTATAAGGTAGATTGCAAAGTTTAAAATGGGACGTACGAGCACTAGTGATGAACCTCCCTCTGGGCGTTCCGTGGAAGTCACAACTCCAGAGATCATTGAAAAATGCATCTTTTAGTACTGGAAGACCGCAGGTTAAAGTTTTTTGAGATCGCAGAGACAGTAAACATATCAAAAGAACTTGCAGGTAATATTTTAAGTAATGTTTTGGGCTTTCACAAGTTCTGTGCAAGATGGGTGCCGCGTTTGTCGACACCTGATCAAAAGTTGCAAAGAAAAACTGTTTCTCCTAAGAATTTAGGGCACTACCGTAAAATTCCAAGTGAATTTTTGATACTGCTTACTAGATGGATGAAATTTGGATACATCTCTACACTCTAGAAAGTAAATCAGACAAAACAGTTGATTGCGCCAGATGAACCAACTCAAAAAAAGACAAAGTTAATTTTGTCAGCTAACAAGGTTATGGCGAGTGTTTTCTGGCATGCACGGGAATTATTTTTATTGATTACTTGGAAAAGAGTAAAAGTATTACTGGTAACTACTACCTAAGCTTATTGCAACGTTTGAGTGATGAGGTAAAAAGAAAAAGACCTCATTTTGCAATAAAAAGAATCCGTTTCTTCATGACAATGCTAAGCTCCATCGTTCAGTCATTGCAATAGTGAAAATGTGCGAAATAATGTTCCAATTGCTTGAACATCCACCATATTAGCCAGATCTAGCACCCAGTAACTACTTGGAGGACGAAGATTTCACACCAACGCGGTCATTGAGCGGTAAATATCTATTTTGAGGACCGTGATAAATGGCATTAGAACACCGATATGACAAATGTATTAGCCTTTCAGGATATTATGTTGAGATATAAAGGAAAAAAATCTTTTTAATTGCGATCAGCCAACCTTAGTATATAGCTACAAACAGAATTCAAACATTACCAAAACCGGGTGATATGAATAATAGCACACCCCAATTTATGTCCTCAATGTCACCCTTCATTAGGATCTCACCACACCAATTGTAGGTGCAACATTTCTCTCCTGCTACAATTGACTTTTACAAATCCTTTACCAACCATCAGAACAGCTTCTTAAACCACATTCTTCGTATTTACCACCACAGATCCACCTCGTGGTTAAGTGCTGAGAAAAATACTGCTGAAGGTGGTAATTAATTGTATCGTTCCGGGCGATGATTTTCAGAATTTTTAAAATGGGAAATTTAGCTGTTTGGCTGGCACACATAGCACTTTGTAGCGTTTATATATTTATAATTTGGCATTTTATAACATCTTATAAAAATTGTATCAAATGCTGTTGCTAAACACATTTTATCATATAGGCGCTTAGCGGAGCAAACAAGTTACACTGAAGTATTGTTGCTCACACAGAACAAAACACAATTGATCTGTCGATTGGAAATCACAAATGAACTTCTAAGTTATAACTCTGGACTAAGTTGCACTCGCCACTACTCAGTGCATTCAATTATCACTGTGAACTGAAAACTGTATACTACATATATTCTCAACTTGACTGTCCGCCAGGGGCATGTCAGTTCGGTATATAGACCCCGAATACAAAGAGAACGTTCTAGAAAAGGAATCTGCTCGAAAGTGAAAAACGGATGTTCCGATCGGGAACTACTGTTTTGCACGTGCTATTTGTTCTGAGAGAGAACGGTCATTGTTGTATCTTGACCCTGATAACCGAGCAGATATGCTCTAACCCCGTCTTCTGGTAGACAGCTTTGTACCGCGGTAACAATATAATTCATATTAAGTTTGATAAACAGGTAACGTATTTTTAAATAGCATTAATGTGAAATAAAATCGCATTTGTAAATGCTTAATGGCAAATGCATAAAGTAAACTTGCACCAATTTAAAAATGTTACTGGTTAAAGCAACACATTATTAGTACTTATAAATAATAATAATAATAATAATAATAATAATAATAATAATAATAATAATAATAATAATAATAATAATAATAATAATAATAATAATAATAATAATAATAATAATAATAATAATAATAATAATAATAATAATAATAATAATAATAATAATAATAATAATAATAATAATAATAATAATAATAATAATAATAATAATAATAATAATAATAATAATAATAATAATAATAATAATAATAATAATAATAATAATAATAATAATAATAATAATAATAATAATAATAATAATAATAATAATAATAATAATAATAATAATAATAATAATAATAATAATAATAATAATAATAATAATAATAATAATAATAATAATAATAATAATAATAATAATAATAATAATAATAATAATAATGATGATAATGATAATGATAATGATAATGATAAAAATAAATAATAATAATAATAATTAGTAGTAGTAATAATAATAATAGTAAGTAATAAACTGGCACAGGTTAAAGCAGCACAAAATAGATATGAAATGAAATGAAGTATTGCAAGTTCATGAATCGGAAACACCGTTAAAACGAAATTACGGCGTGTTCCTCGATAATTTTCTCTGTCATTTTTGCTCTATTGACAGCTATAATTATTAAATTTTATTCACTGAGTCTTTCATTTATAGTGAATTGGGAATTATGTCGCATTTTCGAAACACATTAAAATATTGTTTATATGTGAACAATTAAAATACTGGAGTTCAAGCCTCTTAGAGTATTTTGAATAGATAGAGTCAAACTGAAGAATTCAGTGCCATGGCCGGGATTTGAACCACATATCTTCTGGCCTCCGTCCGGTCGCTCTTAACCATTGAGCTACCATGACTAACGTGCAGTCATGACATTAAATTCTCCAAGCGACTCGTATGTTTCCCGGTAAACTACTAGGGGCTCTCTTATACGATAAGATACACACTTTTTGTGACGACTTACTAACTCTGTAAGTACTTACGTCTCAGGCTTTATGGTTACCACTATTTGGAAATTTAATCATTCTTCCACACTAGCCGTGTATACACTAAGATATGAATAGTCAGACTGAAACATATCATGACGGCACGTTGGCCATGGTAGCTTAATGGACCGAACGGAAACCGGGAGATCCGTGGTTCAAATCCCGGCCCAATTACCTTCCTCCACCCCAACTGTTACAGGTGGTCGGATTTCACGGCATGGTCGATTGATAAGTCTGGTAAGAAACCAAAAATATTTTCTTTTTTTGTGTACATCTCATCATAGTCTCCATTGGTGGCTATAAACTTGGTCCAGCTTTTTCATCCCGTCTGAAAAATAGGTTCCGTCAAGATCTGCAAAATGCTAGTTTGGGAACAGAAAAAAGTCACTGGAGGCTAAGTCCGGTGAATAAGGTGGATGAGGAACCAATTTAAAGTCCAACTCATGCACTTTCGCCATTGCGATTGCTGATGTGTGCGATGGTACATTATTCTGGTGATAGAGCACGTTTTTTGCGTTTCAATCTTGGTCTCTTTGCAGTCAACTCATGTTGCAAATGATCCAACAATGAAGCATAATAGGCTCCGGTTATGGTTCTGTCTTTTTCCAAGCAGTCTATGAGGATTATTCCTTGAGAATCCCAAAACAACAGTGGTCATCGCCTTACCAGCTGACAAAATGGTCCTTGCCTTCTTTGGTGCACTTTCACCAGCCTTTGTCCATTGTTTTGACTGCTGGTTTGACTGGTGTGTAATGATGGATCAAAGTTTCATCCACGGTCACAAATCGGAGCAAAAATTCTTGTAGATTGCGATTAATCATAGCCAGACCTGGGCAGAAGTGTTCTTCCGGATGCGCTTTTGGTCGACTGTAAGCAATCGCGGCACCCATTTTGCACACAGCTATTTCATTTTGAATTTTAGATGCAGGATATTGTGCATTCGCTCAGTTGAAATGCCTACAACCTCAGCAATCTTAAGAATTTTGATTCGGTGGTCTTGCCTTACCAGATCGTTGATTTTCCCAATGGTGTCCTGCGTGGTGACCTCAAAAGGGCAACCAGAGCGTTATTCACCTTCGGTGCTTCTACGACCACGTTTAAATTTATTGATCTAAAAGTAAATGGTGTTTAATGTTGGTGCAGAGTCCGCGTGAACTTCATCCAATTCAGTTTTGACTTGGAAAATGTTTGTTATCACAATGACCAGTTTAGAAGGCTGTCAACTGTGAACTGTATATTGTAGCACATTCAAATTTTCTGTACAATCTTTTGATTAATCAGGCTTACCACCCACAAAATTGCAACAAAAATTTCCATCTCTTCATAGAAATTTACCAGACTTATAAAATGACCCTCGTACAATGTTAGAGTACAGGGAGTTCCCTTCACTGTAGGCAAACGGCAGAATGGGTTAAAACATGTGTCCCCTCCATTAGCACCTCTGGTCTAAGTGGTTTACGAATTCTCGACAAATTATAAAAGTAAACATCACTTATCAACCCAGCTAGGAAAAAATAGGCTCATATATACCTATAGGAGACCTCCATAATGTCAATTTAACACTATTCCGCTTTACCAGCTTCCTCACTGTTGTATGCAGTGTTTTGACGATTTTTATCGGCCACCAAACCGTTCCGCTGACAATATTGTTTCACAAAAAACATAACACTAGCTCACTTCAGTAGCGTAGATGGTAGAGAGTCTACCTCACGTTCCAGAGGTCCCGAGTTCGAATCTGGTTCAGGGCGAGTTGTCTGCATAAGTTCTTCTCGGGTTTTCCCCATATCCTGATAGACGAATATCAGGTAACTCTAAGATCCATGGACTCCGGACTCATTTAAGCATCATTTCACGCATTGTATTCATCGTCCGATATGACTTTGCTAGAGGACGCAAATTAAAAAAAAAATTACACTGATCTTTCGTTTTCGCTGAACTGGAACTCGAGCGCAGAACACGACTTGTGGAACCTTTCACGTAATTTGTTAGTTTTACGGAGCACAGCATTACCGTATTAATGTTCTCAGGTAATGGATCTTCTTATGTCCATACTTTCTCCTTTTAGGAGAAACATGTAAACAATAACGTAACAATTTCTAAGGCCTCTTTCGAGTTAAATACCCAATATCATCCTCCATAATAATTAAACCTGAATGAAAGTTTGGACAGTAGGACAATTAACATAGTATACTGTCATCTTCTTTAGCGCGGTGGCACTGCTGCAGGTTACCAAACGGTATACCCGGGTCCGATCACCGTACCAGTGTGAGACTTTTTTCCGCTGGGAGGCCTATTCCAGGTTGCACATAGTTTCGTTAGGTCCCTGAGGGGCTAGCTGGGAACCTAGTTTAGAAGCAGTGGCCCCAGGTTGCAAAAACTGCTAATACCGATCGCGAGTGACCGGGGCGCTGAACACGTTCCACCCTCCAGTATGTACTCCATTCGTGACGCCTGTTGTGGGTAAAGGTGTGGGACGTGACGGCCGGATATTAGACCTCGGTCCGTATAAGGCTGCTGCGCCGCGGTGGCTTTTGGAGGGGGGAGACATATATCGAACTGCTTAAATCAACAGTGAGGAAACCGTTATATGAAGCTCTTACTCTTATATTTAATTAGCTAACCTTTTCATTATCATACACACATGTCCCAAGTGATTCATTTGTATTATTCTAAATACCACAAAATTTGATTTATTTGTGTTTCAGCAAAAATGACTAACTAATATTTCGTAGTCTAGTAAGCAAGATAACAAGCGAATGCAACTTTTTTTTTTTTTTTTTTTTTTGTAATTTACGTCCTCAAACATTGTTATTTCGGACAGTGAATGGATTGGGTGAAATGATGCTTAAATGAGTCCAGGGTCCAAGGAGCTTAGAGTTATCCGACATTCGTCTTTTTTTATTTTGTAATTTACGTCCACCAAAGTTAAGTCAGATCGGACGATGAATGGAATGGGCGAAATGACGCTCAAATGAGCCCAGGATCCATAGAGCTTAGAGTTACCGACATTCGTCTTTCAGGATAAGGGAAAACCCCGAAAAAACCTTAACCAGGTAACTCACCCTGACCGAGATTCGAACTCGGAACCTCTTGAACGTGAGGCAGACATGCTACCACCACGCTGCCGAGTCGGGCACATTCGTCTTGAAGGATGAGGTAAAACCCGGAAAAAACCTTATTCAGGTAACTCACCCTGACCGAGATTCGAACTCGGGACCTCTTGAACGTGAGGCAGACATGCTACCATCTACGCTACTGAGGCGGGCCCGCGAATGCAACGGTCGTCAGTAAAGATCAATAGGCCTCAACGCTTTGCCATATGCTGTCTGCCCACCACAAGAAGGCAAACGGAGCATACAGACGGAGAAGGGCTTGAACTGTTTATCTGCTCCGGTAGTGGATCTGTTTACTACGAAATGAGTGTATGAGAGTGCATGAGTTATCCATGCTGCCATATCTAATGCTCGTTTCAATAACTGCAGTGACACATATAATGCAAAACTCTGAATATTGTTCTACTATGAATATTGTTCTTGTTATCTTATTGATTACTTTTTTTTTCAGTTGTCTCTCTCTCATGTGTCATCCTCGTTTCTCAGTGTTTTTTTAGGTAATAGGAGCCAACCCTCGTTTGCCTTACATTTTCTGATATATTTCATAAACATTGAATAGTTAACAAGGATCTGTAAGGCATGTAATGCTGATCGATCATTGAATAAATTAAAAAAAATATATATATATATATTATGCACGGGTGAGTCATGCAACAACACTGTTTTTAATGAACCTAGCATCCTTATCGTATCCGGAAGGCGAGAGTAAACATCATACGGACAGCAAAAGTGATTGATTACGCTACACATTCCTCTAACTTGCCTTCATGTGGTGGGCAGGCAGCAACACCTTGTTCCATTTCCATTTATACCCAGCCTTTAACTGCTATGGTCAAATCGGCCGCCGTTCTCCTTTGGAACATACTGAAGGTGTTAACTCGTTTTTAATCATTAGATCACGCACACATTCACACTCTCATTCATACTTCCAGACTCTGGGGAAGATGGGGAATTATCTTGGTCGGAGAAAAATCCCCATCCCCACCGCCGGGAATCGAACCCGGGACCCCTAGCACGGCAGGCAGTTGCTCTACCGACTGAACTACGGGGCCAGTCGGCAGCAAAGCAACACTATTTGAGCTACATGATAAATTAGATGATAAGACTTAACCTATAATTTCACTACTATAGCTCAAGTAGTAAGAATATCTGTACGGAGGAGCAAAGTTCTGTTGCTCTAGTATTAAAATTTTCACGTTATCCTTTCCGACGAAAGGAATGATTGTGGATGTCATGATATTAAATTGATGAGTAATAAGCACATACAAATATTCTTTTATATAGATAATTTCAAGAATAGTTATGAAAATTAGCTATAATGAGTAAAAATGACGCCATGTTTTGATAAATATTACGGTTTTTGTAAGTTGTTGATCAATAACAGTGATAAAGTAGTTGGTGCCTATAAAGGAATGATGAGATAGTGAGACCAAGAAGTTAGATTTGTATTTAACCCCTTGAATAGATTTCATATTTATTTTAGACAGTACCTACAATCAGTCAAACTGTGTAATGTGCCTTGTTTTTATAGGAATGTTGTTAGACATTTTCTGGTTAAAATAAAATAGAAAACGAAACACATGAGGTGGTTTTCTATACAATTAATCACATTTTAAGTGCCAGAAAATGATATTTATAATAGCAAGGAAGAAGATACCGTTGTACTTTTCCAAACCAGTAGTACTGCTTTTAATGTGTTCTTTTTGCTTTGTATATGATAAATAGCGTATGTTTCTATAGAGACCATGCCCTTTTTTTATGAATTCTTAATTTATTATACTCGCAAATGAAGCAATGCTACAGCAGGTGATCAAGTTGATATATGTTCCAAGCTTCATCTAACAATTGAATAAAGAAGACGTGTCAGTAAAAAATATTCTTTTCTACCGTTCGAAGTGAAGCATTGTTTGTATAACACCTGCTTTAATGGTAGGTCTAATTTCTGTCCAACAATTCTTTCAGTAGCATTAATAGCTCTTTCCATTTCATTGTTTTGTCGTGTGTAGTGGAGAAAGTCTAAGTAGGTTTACCTTCCTCTCAAATGTGGTTGGTAACAGTGGTGAATATAACCAAGATTTGAGGGTAATTGTGTAATATATTAATCCACTCTGCTTTTGTCAGGGGATAAGACCTTCGTTTATTTTTGGCGATGCTTCATTAAAATTACCAAAATTAAAATTGTATATGTAGCATGTAAAGCAAATTCAAATCCGAACTTCGCTGAGAGTTTTGGGTTAGGAAAGATCAGATCCCTTTATATGGTACAAATTTTCTGTTTTAGTCACTTTCTCCTCTTGCAAGTTAATGTTTAATTTTTTTTCTCTACTCTTAATTGCATGTTTCTTTCCCATTGGTGGTAGGTAGATAATGCGGAGTTCCTCTCCCATTAGTCCTGGACCCGTAGGACCAAGGATCCGGGTTTACTACCCGGGAGCGATGGATAACTCCGGGGCTCTTTCCATAGGGCAATACCTTATAATTTTAAAAAGCCCCCCCCCCCCCGCTGAACACAACGTCAAGACGGGATGGAAGTGGATGCGCCACTTACGCGCGTCAACCCCGCAGGGAAGACTACCGATAACCTCGGTGGGGCCGAATGGTGATATAGAACACCTTCTAATATCTCTGCAGGCTAGTACCCGGGACTTTTTAGGCAACCCTCTACCCCCTTCGGGCGGCCGTAGTCTGGCCGGAAGTACCCATTTACCCGTGGGTGTCGGGAACACACTGCCCCCTCGAGTCCAACCCAATCCGAACAACTCCCCTACGGGAGGGGCTTGGCATGTTCGGCCGGAGGTTCCTCTAGTAACGTCAGAGGTACCACGAGTGCTAAGGGTCCTCAGCGCCCGCACCTCGGCAGCTGAAGGGGACGGATCCCCTCCCCTACGGGATCCCATAGGTGGTATAATTTGCGAGCCCAATGACACGAAAAAGTGTCACACCTTGACTCAATTACTCTCTATGGAGAGGAGGAAGGGGACTTAGAGCCTTGACCTACACACCGTTTCTGCCTGTGACCCCCTACGTGTGTCTCCCGGGAGGGATAAGGTGAGAGGATACAAACGGTAGTCAGATCTGAGAAGAGACCACAGCAAGAATAGGATTTTGAACAGACACATTGAAGCATCTCGGTGACGCTCATACAACCGACTTATATACGCTCGAGATCTGCAGACCTCTCCTGATCTAGGATTTACAGAGAACAAACTCCCTTCAGGATTTCCCCTTATCCTGAAATATTAATGTCAGGTAACTCTAAGCTTCATCGACCCTGGGCTCATTTTATCATAATTTAACCCATTTCATTCATCTTCCGATATGATTTAACATTGGAGGACGTACATTTAAAAAGAAAAGACAGTTCTTTTAAATATCATGTATTTTAAACATTTCTATTGTATTTTTCCTATTAAGTCACCAAACTTTGCAAACCAACATTTAGAACCAGGATGAAATGTGAGAAACGAAGTGAAATAGAGGGGAAAAGAATTTCTGAGGAAGCAATTAAGCTTTCCAGAATTCACCTTGTGACGCAAAGAACTAAAAAAGCTCGGAGTAAGAAGCGATCCTCTGTGTACATCAGAGAGATTGCTAGCAACATAAAGGTGGATGCTAAAGAGACACAAAGAAACATTATGGAGAAGTTTCGAAGTGTTGCATTTGTGTAAAAGAGAGGCTCATTGTACGTTAGCATTGAGCTAACAGTTTTAGTGACAAATAAAGCAGTGTTAAGGTGAATTTTGCATTTTTTCATGTGGTATCAGGAGTGGGATTAGAAGCCAGATGGAAGCTTTAAAAAGTCATGGAATAAAATGAAAAAAGAATGGGCAAAATGCAATCTAAAATAGAAGAAATAAAGACAAATAAAATCCTCAGCAAGGAATATAAAGGAGATAACAAGAGAAATGAAATCCAAGAGGGAGAAAATAGACTAAAATCGTGTTAAAAACTCTATGTTTAGGGTTTCCTGTATAAAAACTTGCAAAGTTACGTGATGAAGCAAATCATTTAGTAGTAATCAGTGCAGCTAAGACATTTAGGTATTCGGTGAACTTACTCAACACGAAATCTATTGGTTCTAAGTTCCTGTAATGAGAATTTAACAAGCTCAGAAATCAGAATTGCTTGAAAATAAGGGCGCGTTTCAAGCAATCATGGCTGCTTATCTCACATTTTATCGCCATTTGACGTTTTATCACCTCTGTTTTGTCTGCATGATATGAATTTGTGTGCTGGAGTTTTAAAAACGTTTTATAATGTTGTTCTTTGTATCAGTTTTTAATACTGTCCCTTGCTAGTCGTCAATAAGTTCCTCTAAGTAATTTGGGCCGCGCCGTGGCTCAGTGGTTAGACCGCTTGGCTCTCACCAAGGCGGCCCTGGTTCGATCCCAGGCGACCGCAAAGTGAGATTTGTGGTGGACAACATGGTGCTGGGGCGGGTTTTCTCCGGGATCTCCGGTTTCCCCAGCCATCTCATTCCACCGGTGCTCCATCTTCATCACATGTATCATCAGTGTCATCGCCTGCGGTGCCGTATGTATTAAAAGCAGGCGTTAAACACTACACACATTTCTAAGTAATTTCCGTAGCAACTGTTAATTTGTTTGGATAGTCATTTGTTTTCCACACAAAATATTAAAAGTTACGTTCAACAAAACAGCAAATGCATGATAATTGTATTTCAGATGCGAATAAAACTTTAATATTTGGCGATATGGAATATAGGAACTTAAATGGGATAGTCATGAACTACATTAATAAAAGAGGGTGTATTTCTAACATTCATGTCTTTCGTATCTTATAGTCTTACAATCGTTTGTATTACAGAAGTGTTTCATTGTAATCGATCATCGTCAGTACATAGAGCCTAAATACCGCTTTCGGGTTAGCACATACTTCGTATTAGAATTTTCCGCTCATCATTTCAACAACTGACGCCACTTACGCCTCTCAAAGTTATTATGGAAACAATTATTTAAAACCATGAATTTATTGATACTGTGACTTTGTGGGTTCGTGAAATGTAAAGCCCAGTTTCCAGAAATTCCAAAATGCTCTTTATTTCCGTATAAACACACTTTGGTCAACCCTTACAATAGAAGAATTACGTAACATACACAAATACAATCCTCAAGGTCGTTGACCACAAACAAAAGAGTTCATTTTCAAAACACAGCTGTACGCGGATGATTCTCAAGTTCCAATTCGGCTCTCTCACAACTAACCCCGGCTTCCTTTTTATACCGCTACTCATATTTCGAGAAATTAATCGAATGAACAAGACAGAATTAGAACCTTCCAGTTTTCAATCTTTATCTGTCTCTATCTGTCTCTTCGTGTGCGTCGCCCGCGCCTCCTCGCAATAATGCGGTCGGCGACAATACGTCAGAAGTTCTACTACTTCAATAGTTATACTTTCTTAGATTCAGAAACAATTAAACTGTGCAACATTATACACTTAAAAGCAGGCTTCAGATATATAATTTTTTTGGCTCCATTACATTTACGCGTACCCTGAGAGAAATATCTCGTAGTTCACCACTGTAGCAGCTAACAGCATATTCACGGGGGCACACGGGAGAGATGTTATGAGTGTTTAATGATTTGCCAAATAGAATAAGAAATTAAGATAAATTTAAAATTTTTAAAATTACAACTAAATAAGTGTTGAACAGTTGCTTTTGTGTGTGTGTGTGTGTGTGTGTGTGTGTGTGTGTGCGTGTGTGTGTGTGTGTGTGTGTGTGTGTGTGTGTGTGTAATTTACGTCCTCCAACGTTAAGTCATATCGGAAGAAGAATGGAATGGGTGAAATGATGCTCAAATGAGCCCTAAGTGCATGGAGCTTAGAGTTACCCGACATTCGTCTTTCAGGAAAAGGGAAACCCCCGGAAAAAACCTTATCCAGGTAACCCCCCCTGACCGAGATTCGAAGTGGGACCTCTTGAACCTGAGGCAGACATGCTACCACCACGCTACCGAGGCGGGCACAATTACTTTTACCTGACATATTTGTAAATAATATCCATAATTCTTTGACGTGTTTTTTTTAATTGTACCAAATGTGCAGTGGTGATGAAAATTAAATACAGCGCTTCTTGTACTATATTAACTCGGATATCCTAAGCACTGAGGCCACAATTGGGACAGCATCTTTATCTGAGAAGATGCTGAGAAATTATTTCCCTGGCTAAATATTCCAGCAATGTGCCATCCGCATATGCAGCTGGTAACACTGCTGCAGGTGACACAACAATCCCTGTTGCTCTGGGAAAACTAGACACCTGCTCTTGAGCGACCAGGAAGCTGATTTCAGCTCCGGTGAACACCGACGTGTGAGAGCAGCGCCTCACAAAGGTCCCCAGGTCCTCTCGGGGCTAAAGGATGGGACTGTCATTATGCTACACTTCATTTGAATGCAATTAGAACACATTTATATGTAGAGGAAACACAAAGAAAGGTCTCAGATGGCCGGAACCAGACCATCTTCCTTCAGATGATATCACTACATGTTGACCGCTGAGATAATTATACACATATATCCAACACATGTGTGCTAGAAACTTCAGTTTTCTTTTGCCTCTGGGAGTAATGAGCTCTATTAAGTTTCAAATATACAGCTCACGTTTCCCATAAACATGCTGCATCTACTAAGAACTACCTTGGTCACTTTTAACTACATATTACCTACTCCTTTGCTCCGTAGTTTATATCATTTATTATTATTATTATTATTATTATTATTATTATTATTATTATTATTATTATTATTATTATTATTATTATTATTATTATTATTATTATTATTATTATTATTATTATTATTATTATTATTATTATTATTATTATTATTATTATTATTATTATTATTATTATTATTATTATTATTATTATTATTATTATTATTATTATTATTATTATTATTATTATTATTATTATTATTATTATTATTATTATTATTATTATTATTATTATTATTATTATTATTATTATTATTATTATTATTATTATTATTATTATTATTATTATTATTATTATTATTATTATTATTATTATTATTATTATTATTATTATTATTATTATTATCATTATTATTATCATTATTATTATCATTATTATTATCATTATTATTATCATTATTATTATCATTATTATTATCATTATTATTATCATTATTATTATCATTATTATCATCATTATTATCATCATTATTATCATCATTATTATCATCATTATTATCATCATTATTATCATCATTATTATCATCATTATTATCATCATTATTATCATCATTATTATCATCATTATTATCATCATTATTATCATCATTATTATCATCATTATTATTATCATCATTATTATCATCATTATTATCATCATTATTATCATCATTATTATCATCATTATTATCATCATTATTATCATCATTATTATCATCATTATTATCATCATTATTATCATCATTATTATCATCATTATTATCATCATTATTATCATCATTATTATAATCATTATTATCATCATTATTATCATCATTATTATCATCATTATTATCATCATTATTATCATCATTATTATCATCATTATTATCATCATTATTATCATCATTATTATCATCATTATTATCATCATTATTATCATCATTATTATCATCATTATTATCATCATTATTATCATCATTATTATCATCATTATTATCATCATTATTATCATCATTATTATCATCATTATTATCATCATTATTATCATCATTATTATCATCATTATTATCATCATTATTATCATCATTATTATCATCATTATTATCATCATTATTATCATCATTATTATCATTATTATTATCATTATTATTATCATTATTATTATCATTATTATTATCATTATTATTATCATTATTATTATCATTATTATTATCATTATTATTATCATTATTATTATCATTATTATTATCATTATTATTATCATTATTATTATCATTATTATTATCATTATTATTATCATTATTATTATCATTATTATTATCATTATTATTATCATTATTATTATCATTATTATTATCATTATTATTATCATTATTATTATCATTATTATTATCATTATTATTATCATTATTATTATCATTATTATTATCATTATTATTATCATTATTATTATCATTATTATCATCATTATTATCATCATTATTATCATCATTATTATCATCATTATTATCATCATTATTATCATCATTATTATCATCATTATTATCATCATTATTATCATCATTATTATCATCATTATTATCATCATTATTATTATTATTATTATTATTATTATTATTATTATTATTATTATTATTATTATTATTATTATTATTATTATTATTATTATTATTATTATTATTATTATTATTATTATTATTATTATTATTATTATTATTATTATTATTATTATTATTATTATTATTATTATTATTATTATTATTATTATTATTATTATTATTATTATTATTATTATTATTATTATTATTATTATTATTATTATTATTATTATTATTATTATTATTATTATTATTATTATTATTATTATTATTATTATTGTTATTTCTATGTCTACCTATAGTTAAGATGTCAACAGAAATACCTGTTTTGAGGGCTGCCAAATCCCCCAAAAAGCATTTTTAGAAAAAGCTGCTGCGTGTGTGTGAACAGTATAACTCAAAAACAAATGCCAGTTAAATACCAAATTTGGTATTTAAGTCCAGTTTCTTCCATATATCCAACATGAAGATTTAAAGATACTTATGTTTTATTTCCTCAAAGAATTTTTATCACGAATAAAATGTTTATTTTAAATTTTTATTCAGCAGGAATTTTGTAACTTGTACAACGGTTAAACCATAAAGATTAGACTACCACACAATAATGTAGCACCTTTCAAAACTCACAATTTATTTAAAATAACGTTTTCATAAGCCATATCCAAGATATTCAGTATTACTGTTTTGAAATTTTTAATGCGTTTGTCACTTTAAAAACGTACTGCCGCTATTCAATTATTCCATGGAAGTATGAAATTTCCAGGCCAGCTTGTAGCAACATATGACGATGGATTTTCTCTTTTATATATCCTCCCTTGACCATGGTGAATGGAAAAACAGATCTTTCTTCTTGTTACCTTTGACACCTTGACACAAATCTTTTATTTGCTTGTTCACGTTCGGTTCCTTCTGAACCGAATTTTCTTACTCTTCTTTGCTTGTGCCTTACTTTTTCCTTTTGAGCAACACATTAGAATCGAATTTATTCTATTTATGTATCATATTTCTTTGAACATTTATAGTTTCAATAAATAAATTCCACAAGTAAAATTTTATATCATCTATGTATTGATAACACACGAGGAACGAGCGATAACTTGGCAAAATTAGGAATATCTCAAAACGATATGAATCGTTTAAAGTATAACGTCTTTAATTATGTAACCTAACTCCATTTATTTTCAACTAGAAGACCCTTATGAGTACAGTTAATATATCAGATAACTATTATGTGTTTCAAATGGGAAGGCGTTTGTTCTTGAGCGCTACTAGGTGAGCAACCAATCGGAGTCCTGCGGTGTTGTATTGCATTCCCGTTAAGTGGTGTGTGACGAGCGCCAACCTAATCAATCTGTATGAAATACTATTCGCGCTAAGACAAAAATTCTGATTTTGCCGAAATTGATGCATGTGGAAGCTAGAGAGTAATGTATCTAATATAACCATGAAAACCCCGTATTTTTAGCTCAAATAGTTTTTCTAATAAATAAATAAACTACTATTACCTGTATTATAACAATAAATCGCGACGTAAGCACTTTATGAATATCATTTATGGTTGGCATGTATGCGTGTACGTATATTTGTAATTACTTAGAATAGAAACGTAAATGTTTGACATGACGTGATAAAAGAATTGCTTTGAATAATCCAATTCGAGCGCGAGGAAACAAATTTCCGGCTGCCCTGGTAGAACGTGTCTTGTCACATTATATCTTTGTTTATGAATGGTTCGTAATCTCTATTTACTCTAGAGAGTTCAAAGTGGTTGGTGTGTATGTACATATACTTTTAATTACTCTGAACTGAAATTTAAACTACTGACATGACGTGATAAAAGAATTACTGTGAATAAGTCAAGGTGTTAAATTCGAGAAAGAGCAAACACATTTCCTGTTAGCCTGTGGAATGCTGTATGCTTATGTTTATGAATGAATGCTGTATAAGAAGTGTTTATTTACTCAGAAGAGTTCAGATCAATATCATTCAGTTGTTCTTTACACAACAGTAGAGTAAGATTTAAATACTGCAATGGCTTCTTGCGGTGAATTTAGTGGCGAGTCAAAAAGGATGGTATTGCGAATTCAGGCTCGATGTACTATTTTTAAGGTGTACACGTTCTTCAAAAAAATTTCGGAAACAGAAACTAAAAATGAGTTATTGCAAAGAGTACTTCCGTTTAAAAACACGGAAAAAGTGTATCAGCTGGATCAACTTGCAATTGAAACGGCACACGAGGTAATATGGCTCCCACCTTACCACTGCCAATATAATCCAGTTGAGTTGGTGTAGGCTCAAATAAAAAGGGGGATTGCAAAAATAAATAATACTTTTAAACTGACGGACATTAAACGACTTGTTTACTAAGAAATTGACGAGGTAACACAACAGGACTGGGAAAACTGCGTGAGGCATGCAGAAAACCAAGTAGACGATTTTAAGAAACAAATAGCACGTGACGAGATCTTGGAACCTATAATCATAAATTTGCAAGACTCAGACGATGAAGACAGTGACAATGACGAATTGTCTCTTAAGGGAAGTGACATTGACAGCGATATGGATGAGCCACTGGTAGTTCCATTGGATTAGAAAAACAGGTAATTCACAAACTATAATTATAGTTACAGTATTTTAAAATACACATAATTTGCGAAAATGCTCTTTCCAAATTTTATTTTGGCAACTGCATAGCTGTAAAAGTTTGTAAAATATAATTTGCTTACCCTTACGTCTGAGCCAAGCAGACCTGCATGTTGTGTGAGTGCGAGAGAGAGGGAAATATAAAAGGAGTGGGGTGATACGGCATCTGATTAGCTGGACTCCAGAACTCTTCCCATTTGAAACACACAATAGGTAATATAGTATTTTAACTGTAGCATCTCCAAATTGTCAATAAACTACTAAACTTCAAATTAAGATTTGTACGTTCGGTTCCCAGCTAGAAAATGCAAAGTTAGGCCAAAGTTTAACCTCAAGTGTCTGGATGTATAAATTAACGGGTGAATATGTGGTAGTTTAACGTTTAACAGACTCCACGAGCAGTATAAACGAGACGAACCATAAGAGTAAATAAATGAAAATGACCTTTCAAAATATAAGACTGTAACTGGACGGAAGGGGAAAAAAAACGAAAGTTAAAAAGACACATTCTCCAATTTTCTTGCCTACTGCACGTATATAAGTCTCTAACTCCTATGGTCGCGGTCTTCGATTTGAGAAACAACTTAAGATGGTTTTACTTTTGAACTGATGGGTTTTTATTATTTCAATTGCCTGTATTTTTTGTATCTTTTACCTATATGCAATTTTTTCATGCTCATATTCTTCCGCCCTTTTTCTACATCTTAACTTGTCACTTTCTTAATGCATATCTGCAACACTGCAATTAGCAAACTCTAAAACCAGAGCCAGTGATGGGAATCAGAGACAGAAAACACTGAAAGTGCTGTCGACAGTTAATCAGAGTGTTCTGAAAGTTTTCTTTATCACCACCTATGGACCATTCTAGAATGTTCTGCGGAAAATTCCAGTGGATATATAAGTCAGTATTGAGCGGGTTGGTAAGTGCGTTTTTGATGCAACATCAAGGACGATTCTAGAAGTGAGTTTATGAGAACGGTGGTGACATAGCTATAACGAGAACCGCTTCCCGAGAGATTAGAAATGTCTTGTATTCGACTTTACCAGCGAGTGAGTCATCCAAGTACTTCGCACGCATTTCTTAAAGGCGCCTGCATGACGAAGAAAAGTGAAGTTACAATAAAAATTGAATTACCATTCCAATCATGCAGTGAGAAGGTAGTAGGTGGGTTTGTGATGATGTTTGTGTAAGTAAAATTATACACAGACCTCTCTTCGTATCTTTATTTACAACTACATTACATTAAAGAGCTAGTTGTCACTCATTCATTGCTAAATGAAGTACAGTAGGTGTAAAAAATAGTATCACTAAAACACTTTATAATGTTAAAAATTAGACAGCCAATATTCATTAGTTTTTTTATCTGCAAACAAAAATGTGCACAATTAAATGTTCAGCACTGTTTGATTTAAAATATAAAGTATAAATTAATTAGAGCCAACTGAAAAATTCAATGCCACAGCCGGGATTTGAACCACAGATCTCCTGGTTTCCGTCCAGTCGCTCTAACCCCTTGAGCTATCATGGCCAACGTGCCGTCCTGACATTAAATTCTCCAACTGACTCATTATATTTTCCCCGTAGACCACTTAGAGTTCTCATATTCGAGATAAAAATATGTGGCGACTTACTATTGTAAGTACTTAAATACCAGGATTTTTATCCTGAATATTTTTAATGTAAATTTTATATTGTGGAATTAATCCTTAGAGAATTAATCCTTTTAAATACATTACTCCGGTATATGGTTGATTTTAATTAATAAGAGCCAACTGAAAAATTCAATGCCACGGCCGGGATTTGAATCACGGATCTCCTGGTTTCCGTCCATTCGCTCTAACTTCTTGAGCTACCATGTCCAACGTGCCGTCCTGACATTAAGTTCTCCAATTGACTCATTATATTTTCCCGGTAGACCACCCGGTAGACGGAGACGGTTAAGAAAAATTTTGAAATACAGTTTACGCATTTACAGAATTCAATGAACACATTAGGTAATTCGTTTGGCATTGTGTGTGTCTTTAATTTACAATCTCCAACGTTAAGTCATATCGGACGATGAATGAAATGGGGAAATAATGCTCAAATGAGCCAGGGTCCACAGAGCTTAGAGCTACCTGACATTCGTCTTTCAGGATGAGGAACACCCCCTGAAAAGCCTTATCCAGTAACTCACACTGACCGAGATTCGAATTTGGGGCCTGTTGAACGTGAGTCAGACACGCTGTCATCTACGCCACCGAGGCGGGTACATTGTGTATCATGGACGGTACAAATGTTCTTATTACTACTTCTCAAAGTAAGCCTCTGTCAATAGATGAATATAAACCTAGCAACACTACATCTGTACTCGCAGCGACTATGACAACATATTATTAGACTGAAGGTGTGTTGTTCCTGTACATATCCTTGATGGACTTCACCCGCTGTACACAGGAGGCGTGAAAAGCGGTAGTAAGATTTGCTCCTCGACGGGTGCTGGTTAGGGTGGCACAACTCTTCGACACCTTTCATTTATTGGGGTTACTGTTGTAATATCAAGCATATTTTGAAGGAACTCTACCTTACCTCGTATTAAAATTGCTCATATGTTACCTGATGTTTCCGCACGTCATGCAGTGATATCGGTAATGCCCAAAGCGGCGTGTTCTTGTGTCATAATCCCTAAGAGACCAAACGAAGGACTCTGATGATATGACATTCAGGCGTACAATTTTGTAACCAGGCACCTAATTTTATCTTTCACGTATAGAAAAGATGAGGTTTGATGGAGTGGTCTGAATACCTTATTCTCTACCCGCTGCAGTAGCAGCAGATTGATGTCTGTGGCCATGCCCCAGATTTCAGGTAAGAAGCGGGATTATGAAAGCTCAGAAAAGGCGCAGCTGGACTATAGCATGGTTTAGAAAGAGGCTGTAGTCCCAATAGCCCTTGCAACAGGTCAATGATGTATTCCCTAAAAGTTTAGCCTTTATGCAGCTTAACCCTTAACTCGGTGCTTGCCTTTGTTCACTCAAGCCTTCGCTTGGGAAAGGCGAATGAGCCAAGGTTTACGGAAAAGCAGTGTTTTGTTAGAAGGCTGGCTTTTCTCCGTATTGATGGATAATCGCCAATATCTGCAACACACTTGGAGGAGGCAGTAGTAACTCTGTAAGGTTTTGAAGGTTCCGCATGGGTTTCTGTTTTGTATATTATAACAACACGGCGTCAATGTATTGAGCTATATTGGTATACTATTCTGTAGCAAAATCGGTCATATACACGCTGCAAAGCGTGGCAGAAAATCCAGTGCCTTCGAGGACTCGCTCTTACTTGTTATTTTGTATATAAAGGCTGGAAAGATGTGCGCTCGCTTGCGATACAAGTTAGCTCAACATAGAGTATGAATGACGTCAGATGTACAGCACGGCCGCCAAAGTGCAAAGGTCGAAAACAAAGTAACGTAGTGCTCTCCGAACTAGTGAAGCATTGGCTTGCAAGTGCATGTAGACGCAAAGTCGAGGTGTAGTACAACGCACTGTTTCGTTCCTTCTGGCAGTGTGGCGGTTGTCATGGCCAGGCTATACCTGCCTGCAGTTGTTTACTTGCGCGACCGATAACAGTATAAGTCCATGTGCAGTATACTTTTGGAAAACCGCACACGCCTCTGGTCTTTATATATATATATATATATATGTGTGTGTGTGTGTGTGTGTGTGTGTGTGTGTGTGTGTGTGTGTGTGTGTGTGTGTGTGTGTGTGTGTGTGTGTGTGTTTCCCGCAGCTGAAACAAAAAAATTCTCAATTTACGTCCTCCAACGTTAAGTTATATCGGACGGTGAATGAATTGGATGAAATGATGCTCAAGTGAGTCCAGGGTCCATGGAGCTTAAAGTTACCCAATATTCGTCTTGAAGGATAAGGGAAAACCCCGGAAAACCCCTTATGCAAGTAACTCACCCTGCCCGAGATTCGAACTCGGGACCTCTTGAACGTGAGGCAGACACGCTACCATCTGTGCTTCCGAGGCGGACAAAACATGTTTTAGATACAAGTGCATCAGGTGTAGTTTGTACATCAGGTGCACTTGAACAGGAGATCCGTATGCCAGCTCGAAGAAAAGGCTTTCTCGACGTCCAGAGTTATCACATTGGTGAATGCCCTGTCCATACCAAAGAGCAGCAGCCTCCACCATTCGCAATAGTCGCTGAGGCATTGCGTGCCTCGAAAACTTTCTAGGCGAGTAACAGGATGCAAATGGTTTGGCAGTTGATCTGCTTCATTGTAATACACCGAAGGATTGCGGTAAAGGCAACGTCCTGAGGTTTATCTCGTGGCCTCATAGTTCTTTCAAGATAGTCCGCAAACACATTTACTACATTGCAAAGCGTGGAATAGTATTGGAAATATGTGAAGTTGCCTCTTTGTTTACGCAAGCCTGTCGCACATACACTGTTACTATCTACACGCTTTCCAGATGCAATCATGTTTTCTGGACAGTAACATATACATCGCCAAGCGCGAGAAATGGTATATAACATGATTGAATATGCCGACAAGGAGAAAGAAGAGGGAATGAAATTCTTTTTGTGTCAAGCATCAAAATGGGAGGCTGAGTATAATAATTAATTGGCTGACTTTTCATATCAGACAAGGCTTACAAGTGCTCTATTTGTGTTTAGTCATTCATTACAGGCTAATATACTAATATTTCGCTCTTGTAAACAATATAACTAGCGAGTGCAGCGCTCGTCAGTGAAGGTCAATACGACTCAAGCTTTGTAATTTGGTTTAGGGTTTTTAGGTCATACCTTGGGTGCCCTGGAGAGGGGAGGCTTGTACTCTTGCGCAGTTACGGAGTATTTTGCCATCCACTACACGTCCTCATCCTCGAGGTTCACCCACTTATACTTATGAAGGCGGGAATGATATCTGTAACGTAGGTGGTAGCGAGTCTGCCTCTCATTCAAGAGGTCCCTAGTTCGAATCTCGGTTAGGGTGAGTTACCTGGATAAGGTTTTCTCCGGAGTTTTCCCTTATCCTGAAAGATGAATGTCGGGTAACTCTAAGCTCTATGTATCCAGACTCATTTGATCTCATTTCACCCATTTCATTCATCGTCCGATATGACTTAACGTTGGAAGACGTGAATAAAACAATGAATAAGGCTTTAAAAACGTATCTCGAGAAGCTCTCAATAATTGTTTGGCGTGCGGTACCACTGGTAGAGTCAGCAGAAGGAAGGACTTTCGGATAAAAGAGAGCTGGGATGTGAATATGGACAACTCCTTCCACGACAGGAGAGAGAAGACACAGTTACTAGAGTCGGAATATCGGTGATTCCAGGTTTGAGGGAGATGAATTCCTTGAGACATACTTCGATATTTAACTTCTCGGGATTGAATCGAAAAGTTGTAGCTAAGTATTGTGTTAACCTCGTTAAAGCGGTATTATGCTCTAAATACACTGCATTTCATGTATGAAAGCGTATAAGAGAAGCAATATAACTATCTTTTAACTATCCAAGAAAATACAAATATATTCTATCCTAATTTAAATTTGACATCAGTAATTAATGCTGGGTCACTTTTACGTAATTAGGAAAAGCTAGTGATACACAAAATATTAATACGCAAAAATGTAGATCTGATTAAATCACACTGTTTATATCAAACATACTTTTTGTATAGTTAATAATTTCCAATATATTCCTTGTCATTAGTTTGTGTGAAGTTGTCATTCGATTTTCATTAGTCATGCAATAAGTACAGAATATCAAAACCATCACATAGCGACCAGCTCTTAAAAGTTTTAATATGACTTAAACATACTAAATTCTACGATTAACATTTTACCTGTAAAGAAGTAGTAATAACACAATTTTTACTTATGTCAAATTTAAAGCAGATAGAGTGTGTTCTGCGCCGTGACGTAGTGGGCTAGAACGTTGTGCTTTGGTTCCTTGCCACGGAACCTGGGGAGTACAGATTTTGTCTCGGTTATAGGACCGGTACCCATTCAACATCATGAGGAAATTGAGGTAGCGGACCCTGGTCTAAAAAGCCAACTTTCCGGTGGGAAGTGCCATGATGTTGATCCAATCTCCTCCCCGTATCGGTTAGATGATCGTCCACCTCTGCCTTAAATATGTGGGTGTAAGGCGAGCAGTCGCTTGAAGTTCTACATTTCTGTGCAATTAATTTATTATTGTTAGGTAATTTGTTATACCTACTCATCATTTTTATAAAAAATTATTTAATTTACTGATTTATGAACGTGCAGATGAGCTTGCAAAGAGAGCTGCGACTTCAAATCTTCCAGAGACTTACACTCTATGTCCCATTTCTTATGTGAGGCAAACATTAAAGGAGATTATCATCAACGACTGGAATGAATACTGGTTAAAAAGTGATTGTGGTGCTTTGACTAAGGATTTATATTTCCCAACAGTTTTCTGACAGACATAAATGTAAATTCGTTAATCCTAACTATGTTCTCACTCAATTCTTAACTGGACATGGAAAATTTTCAGCTTAATTATTTCGATTCAAAATCAAATCCACATGTGATTGTATTTATGTAAATCATCTTCAAGATGTCCCTCACATTTTATTTGATTGCCCATTTTTCTGTTTTGAAAGATACAAACTTGAATTATTGGTTGAATCCTTAGGTTACACTTTCTCAAAACCACTTACACATATTCTGATGAATTACAAAACTTATGAATATTTCATGGCTTCCTTAAACAAAATATTTTTAAGCTAAATGATTCATCTTGATGTTTACTGTTTTTCAGCTTGATATTGAATTTGTTATGTTTTTGTAAATTGTATTATATTCATAAATTTGTAAACTATATTCCTAATATACTTTTGGGTAAAATAGGAATAAAAAATTGGATAATAAATAAATTATTATTATTATTATTATTATTATTATTATTATTATTATTATTATTATTATTATTATTATTATTATTATTATTATTATTATTATTATTATTATTATTATTATTATTATTATTATTATTATTATTATTATTATTATTATTATTATTATTATTATTATTATTATTATTATTATTATTATTATTATTATTATTATTATTATTATTATTATTATTATTATTATTATTATTATTATTATTATTATTATTATTATTATTATTATTATTATTATTATTATTATTATTATTATTATTATTATTATTATTATTATTATTATTATTATTATTATTATTATTATTATTATTATTATTATTATTATTATTATTATTATTATTATTATTATTATTATTATTATTATTATTATTATTAGTGTTGTTGTTCTTTGTTACTTAGCGTTTTGTTCTAGAACTGCCAGGTTTTCTGGCTTGTTCACAATGTTCGCCATTTACAGTACGTCCCCTCATATTCCCATGGAAATCCAGTGTCTCGCCAGGAAGGCGCGACGCAAGTTAGATTACAAAGTTACTGGCTCATTGATCTTCCTCTCTTGTGACGATGTGGGATTTTGCACAACACTGACCCTTCTTGTTGCACCGGAAAAACTGATGAGCATGTACCGGAAACACTGATCTGATGTTCAGATTATTGCATTTTGAAGTTTTATTACTTCCTGTTCTACATACTGCAATACCACATTTCAGAGGAAATATATGTTTTGAGGTCCCTGAATCTAAAAACACATGGAACCTGCAAGTACATGGCTATTCGAAAAGAAAGAACAGATTGCAAACAGATATTTCTTACAAACTACAAAAGATAGAAACATGATTCCAACGTTCATTGAGACAGAAAAGTTTACATTTGTTGTTGTAATTTACGTCCTCCAACGTTAAGTCATATCAGACGATGAATGAAATGGGTGAAGTGATGCTCAAATGTGTCCGGGGTAGCGTGTCTGCCTCACGTTCAAGAGGTCCCGAGTTCGAATCTCGGGCAGGGTGAGTTACCTGGATAAGTTGTTTTTTATTCCGGAGTTTTCCCTTATTCTGAAAGACGAATGTCGGGGAACTGTAAGCTCCATGGACCTCGGAGTCATTTGAGCATCATTGGAGTACGTAAAATTGAAAAAAAGTAAACTTTTCTCTCTCAATGAACGTTGGAATCATGTTTCTATCGTATGTAAGTTTGGAAGAAATATCTGTTTGAAATCTGTTCTTTCTTTTTGAATAGCCCTACATAGCCTTCCACACAAACTTTCGATACCAAAATTATGGCAAGCAATACCTATTTTCTACCCTTTAAATCTAAAATATGCGTTTTTAGAAAAATTGCACCACATGTGTGTGTCTGTGTGAACACCGTAAGTCAAAAACGAAAACATGGTTAAATATCGAACTTGATTTTTAAGTTCAGCAACTTTTAAGGATTCAACACGAAGAGTTTCAAGAAAATCTCCTCACCCTAAGCTACCTTTATATGGATTTGATTTTCTTAAAAATTTAACGATGTCTCTAAACGATGTTGATTAAGGATTAGGAGGGGATTCGGCACCGAAACCTGTGGTTTACTGTACCTATAGTATAGCAACGCAAAGATTGTCCCTGTAAGGATTGTGCTGTGGGACAAGGACAGCGCATATGTGTGGCAGAGGACGCCTGCTACACAGGGAGCAGACCGTTAAAAAAAACATGCGCCCTATTCACTCTGTACATTAAAACCGAGAAGATTCATTCACAAAAGTAGAAGCCGTTAGAACGTTTTTGAACGGTCTGTAACTGTACTGTCAGAGGGTGTCATAAACCTGTCCAGGGAGGGTGTGGGAACCTTCGCCAACCCCCCTGCGTCTCGTCCCTCGGAGACTTACTCTTCTGTGGAGGAGTATAAGCACCAAGTGGGATATCCCTGGGAAGAAGGATGAGGCGAGAGGAGAGACAGGGCGATCCAAGGAGTCACAACAGTGAAAAGGGCAGGGTCCGTACTATTTACCAGTTGGAAACTTCGCCGGCAGGTCACCACAACCTGCATTCCACCTACCGTGGTCTGGAAACGGCCCAATAGGTCGGTTCGGAGACCAGAAACTATCCTACCGAAGAAGAGAATGTTCACAAGGTGCATATCACCTGCCATGCACCGCCGAGACACCCGCCGACACTTCTGCCCTGAAAGAGACCAGCAGATGAGAGATGATGAGAAATGATAATTGAGATGAAATGGAGGGACACGAAATTTGGGAGATGTAGTTAACCTACCCAGCATTCGCCTGGCGACCCGGCAAAACCCCCGAAAAACCACAGTTAGGACGGCCAGGGGAATTGAACCCGGACCTCCCGAATGCCAGCCACAGACAAAACCATCTGATTCATTCCGCTCAGTATATGCCGATCAAAATATTAAGATATTTTAATGACAAACAGAATGCATCTCTTGAAGTTTCTGGGAATGATCTAAGAAGTACTCTTCATTCTGAATATGCCACCTTTCTCAAATTGGAAGTCGTTATTCGTTTATATTCTTAGACATGCACATAGAATGATATTTCAAAGGCATCAGATAGCACTTCTTCAAAAATTGTACATAGATTTCACAAATATATTTATAGGCTTATGAATTATTTGGATGTGAAATGTAGGAGTTGGGTTTGTTTGTAAGATTATTTTTCACTTTTAATAGGTCACTAAAGCACTTGACGCTTTAGCTTGCTTCTTTATTTTGCGATTGGGAGCTTAGCTTTTCCATTGTGGAAAACACTCTTTCCACAGCGCGTTTCTATGTGTCAACACAACGGTTTAGCCAGTGTTTAAATATTTGAGAAGACATATTTGCCTTTGAAACTAATAATAACGTTTTACATGTTTATTTTAGTAATAATCATGAATTTATTTTTAATTAAAATTTATCAAATTTGCTACATTTCCCACATCTTCGTGTCTTGTTTTACCGCAATGACTCCCAAAATAAATTTAGCGTCGAGTAGTAGGATCCAGCTATGGTTGGTGACACTGGTGCTATTTATGGCAGCGAGTACATCAGCATACTTCTAAAGACTCTCTTTTACCGCTTGTGATAAATTCTATCCTACATAGTATAGATATGATAGTCCAGCATATACTGTTGAAATATGTAGTTCCTTTTGTGGTAAAGCTGGGAGAGCTTAGGTAAATCTTTCTATACTAACCAGGGCATTCTTATGACGTCACAAATTTTATGAATGATTCGCTAACGAGCAAAATAAACACATGATATCCAAGCCTTGAGCTCAAAAGGGAGATTATATATATAGAGCGAAAAATTAGATGATATGAACCTAACTTTTGCATCAACTTTTTATTATTTTCCGGCTCTAACACAGCTGAATATTTATATACGTTTTGTCAGGTTTGCCTAAATATTCTGCCGATTTCATTTTGCTTCTACCAAACAATCTCAAATAAAAAAGTTTTATAATGGGACATATTAACCTAAATCAGTACATAAAATTACGATTTCATAAGAATAACTGCACAGACAAGTTTACACTTACACACTTATATCTAACACAGATCAAGTTTCATGATGACGTAAGTCAGGTAACCAATGTATGATGGTTTTAGTAACTGTCCTCTCACAGTAAAATTAGCAAGAAGATTTCGCATTTAGAATTTTAGCCATATAAATAATTACAAATAACTAACTGTAGACTTGGACATGGTATATTTCTATAGATTAAATAATTAATGCTTGGTAAGTTAGGTTAAACACGCGTAAAGTACAATATATAGGGCAGCATTTTTCTTTGGTTCGAATCAGTTTGAGTTTGTACTGCCTTATGTACTAGTTAATGTTATCTACTAATGCCATATACATATATACTGAATCCTAACTGAAGTTACTTTTATGGAGACAGTCAACTATATTCTTATAAAAGGGAATCATGCCAATGCAATGGGTTCTAAGCCCCTCCTTGCTAATTTCTGGGGCTTGCATATAGGAAATCAGGGGGGTCAAAGCCCTTTGGTCTGGGCACCCGAATCTTGGAGTTTTTCATGGTTTTCCAGGTCGGTAGGTGGATTCTTAAATTACTCTTCATCATCATCATCATCATCATCATCATCATCATCATCATCATCATCATCTTCTTCTTCTTCTTCTTCTTCTTCTTCTTCTTCTTCTTCTTCTTCTTCTTCTTCTTCTTCTTCTTCAGAATTTCCAGTCTTTATTTGCTGCTGCCATCATTTTATTTTATCTATTTCGCTTTTATGTGTTTCAGGTTATAGGCGTAGGCGTCACCGGTAGAGTTTAGCCGTCGCCGGTAGAGCCGTCGAGACGGTAGAGTTAACGCTGGCACTTCGATGACCGGTTGGTGTCCCTTCCTAGGAGAACGTTTCTGGGACGCTTGGATTGACAGTCTCGCGCCCGTGTCAGAGTTGATATTATTCTGAAATCGGTAGGAGTCCCATCGATGTCAGCACGCATCGTCGTCAATCTCTTGCCCTTAGGGTCTCTCCTTCCTCCCGGGGGGAGGTTATGTAAGACGTAATTGGCCTACTGAAAGGCCTACATGCAGTGCTAAGCCTCATAAACACACGTTTGTCTTTGTTTTCTCGTACTTAGTGACTATCAACCTCTATATTCACGACGTTCAGAGTAAGCACTCCTGTATATCTCTCTCGATAAATAAACATTAACTATGTAACAAATGAAACATGGATATGGCGGATTATTTTATTCTGTATCTTTTTGCTACTGAAAAGTAAAACATTAGCTCTCTGCGGTTTACCTACTACTAACATGAAACGTTCTATGGCAGTATCACACTTACCTAGACTTTCTAAGCTGGGACCTATTGTATCCAACCATTTATCTTTAGGAAATTCATTACATATTTTGTAATCCTGAAAGAGTATAATGAAACATAGACGTCATTTATTAATCTGAGCAAAATAACCACATATTTATAGTAATATTTATGGCACAAGTTCATTATTTACCAAACAAGTAGAAGAAATGTTGACACTAGCCTTACATACTTATGAATACGTATAATTGGTTCTCTTTGAATTATCCTGGTAACTTTAATTTTGGTTTCAATTAAATCTTCAACGCATTTCTCAGCAATAAAAACACTCCTTCACCTACATTTGCTAATAAAATAGATGGACATTTTTCCAGTTTATACTGCTGAGTAGTATACATTTTTTCAATGATGTCTCGACTCAATTTTGGAACTTGTAATGATACTGTTCATCAATTCAATTATATTTAAATAAACTATGTACTTTATAAGGGTGAACATTTCATTTCATTTGTAAAAATTTCATTAATATGTAAAATGTTAATTTGAAGTATTGCATCACAAATAGTTATTACGTGTTCTTTTTGGCTGAACGTTATGGGCTACACACAAAATACATTCTATATCTTTGTTGTAAATCGAGCCTCGCGATTCTCGATTGGCTCTCTTTCTCTTTCTTTGTCATTTGTCACTCTATCACGGGGTATTTTCGATATTATATTTTTTTTCAAACAGGTATTTACAGGGCGAGTACAGAGTAACTTGTATTTTTATCTGTTCATTGATAAAATTTGTTATTAGAAATATAAAAATATGTTGATTGGTTAGGATCATGAACCTTATTATATAATAGTTTATAAAAAGTAATTAGTCATAATTTCGTCTACGAAATAAGCTTTTAAACTTAAATAAATTAAGTAATGAATCCTAAGAAATTACATTCGGAAAATAAGTAAATATTTTGGAAAATGCAGTTTGCTTTGATTTATTTCAAGTTTCCCACATTTGACACTCTAACGACTATCTAATTATTAGATAATGGAAGTGAAATGAATTACGAATGATATACCCTATATTATGCGTGCTACGATAACTATTGATTTGTTTTGCAAATAATAAGTCCTTGTTATAAATTAATCCTAGATTATTTATAGTTCCAACAAACTGTAACTTTGTTTACTTCCCTTGTTTTGTCTAAAGAAGGACATGACTGGTGATTTTAATGTGTTAAAATTGTTCTCCCTAGAGCATTTATTTAATGCATTCCATAATTTTGTAACTTACAACCATCAGAAGTAATCTTATACGTCTAAACATATTTAAATAACTTCTGAAGAGTAAGATATTAAAGAAACTGTACTATGATTAGAAGACCTAACCAGAAACGTAAATTAGCACCTACTCCAGATTTATATGTAAAAACTTATATACTTTACTTTAGATGCAAATAGCATAGTCGTATAAAAACCATATACCTAAGGATAATTTATTTATGACTTTATTATGATAAATTTTGTTTAAAGATTTTTGAAAGTTCGTGTATAATGGTGGTCTGAAAAGTTTCCGACCTCAACATGAAGATTGCAGCACTCGTAAATAAAAGCTAGTGATTTTCGTAAATTAATCCGTTAACAGTTACTCACCAAAGTTTCATCCATGAGTTGTTATGTAGCAGTTGTGAGTGTTTAATGAAAATACACAAAATTGAGTATCGAGCTGTCATTAAATATTTGTTTTTGAAAGGCAATACGCCTACGCAAATAAAAGATGAGTTGGATTCTGTGTATGGGGACTCAGCACCATCATTTACCACTGTGAACTTTTGGGCAGCTGAATTTAAACGTGGCCCTAAGAGCTTGGGAGACGACGAACGTTCGGCACGTCCAGAAACTGCAACTACCGACAAAAACATTGCCAAAGTTCACCAAATGGTGCTAGACGACCTAGACGACCGCCGAATTAAAGTGATAGAGATAGCAGAGTCTATGAACATGTCAAAAGAACCTGTTTGTCATACATTAAATCAACATTTAGATATGAGAAAGCTGTCCGCGCATTGGGTGCCGCGTTTGCTCACATTAGACCAAAAACTTGGACACACCATTATACGCCCGAAACAAAATTGCAGCCCAAACAGTGGACTACAAAGGGTGAACCGGCTCCATTTGGGGGGCTGGGAAAGTGATGGCGATTGTTTTAGGGATAGTCGTAGAGTTATTTTAATCGATTATCTTCATAAACGAAAAACCACTACAGGAGCATACTACGCATCATTACTTGCCAAGGTGAAGGCAGAACTTGCAGAAAAAAAACGGCCATACTTGCAGAAAAAGAAAATCCTGTTTCACCAAGACAACGCACCGTCTCTTAACTTTTTAGCTGAAGTTTAAAGTGATCACTGCCCTATAATTTGTAATAATGTTAGAATATCCATATAACAGAAAATTTGAATCATCTTTGTTAATTTCCTCTTACTATGCAGGCAAAACATTTTATTTAACAATGAGATTCTAATATGATATATACAGTGGAATGTCATCAGGACCAGAAGACTAGTTTTTACCGTTGTTGTTGAAGTTCTGATACCATAATTGGTTATCCCCTTAACATTGCATTATACAGGGTGAGTCACCTAAAACTTGCACCGTAAATATTTCTGAAATGGTATGTGCTATTGATATGCGGTTTTCACGGTATTGAACTATAGGCAGGGGCTCGCATTTTCAAATGATACACAGATTTTTATAATTTTTAGAAAGTGTATTTATGTACAAAAGTTACATTTTTTTAAATGGAACAATGCGTATTGACATTAAGAAAATAAAAGTAGAATAAATTAGAATGTCAATGGTGTTTTTTGCACGATTCTAATGTAAGTAGTTTACGAGAAATCGTCATTTGAAAATTGAACGCACCGGCAGTTGTTTGTTCCATTCAATTGCTTAGTTGCTAGGCTAGGATGTTGTTATGTTTGTTTACAATGTGTTTTGTCTACACTAGCAGTTATTTTGTGATAGTTGAAGCAGTAGGACGTGCTGGGAAGATGGTATTTACCAATGCAGAAAAAGCAGATATGCTCATAGTTTATGGTGAATGTAGAAAGAATGCAGTTCTTTCTTGTACAGTGTACTTGGAAACATATCCGAATAGACGTCAACCATCTCGTCAATTATTTGTGAACCTCTTCAACCAATTACGTGAAAGTGCTAGTATAACGTCTAGAAAACGCACCAGAAACAAACGAGCAACTGGAGAGCAAGGAGAAATTAATGTTCTAGCTGCTGTTGCAGTAGATCCCCACATTAGTTCTCGTGCAATCGCACGAGGAAGCGGCATCAGTCAAAGAAGTGTAATCCGCATCCTCCATCGTCATAAGTTCCATCCGTATCACATCTCTCTCCATCAAGTGCTGCATGGCAATGATTTTGAGAATCGTGTGAACTTTTGTACATGGGCATTGAGACATGATACTCCAAATTTGTCATGTATCTTGTTCACTGATGAAGCAACATTTACTAATCATGGCCAAGTAAATCTAAAAAATATGCACTATTGGTCTGTTGACAATCCTCGTTGGCTGCGTCAGGTAGAACGTCAGCATCCATGGAGTGTGAACGTGTGGTGTGGAATAGTGAACCATCACATCATTGGCCCTTTTTTCATAGAAGGAACACTGAATTCACAGAAGTATCTCAACCTCCTAACAGACGATCTTCCACAGATGTTAGAAGACGTTCCCCTTCAGACTAGGAGGAATCTGTGGTATCAACATGATGGCTGTCCGGCCCATAGTGCACGAATTACTACAGCTTATCTTCAAGGATTGTTTCAAAATCGGTGGATTGGACGAAGGGGACCTGTACCTTGGCCGGCCCGTTCACCAGATTTGACTCCTTTAGATTTTTTTCTGTGGGGGAAGCTGAAAGACACTGTCTACAAGGACATACCAACTACACCAGAAGATATGAAACGGCGTATTACTGCTGCCTGCGCTGAAATTTCCACTGAAATGCTAGAACGTGTACAGCAATCTTTACATACTAGACTGGAAGCTTGTATTAAAGCTGGTGGTGCTCATTTTGAACACAGGCTTTGAGGGTACAGTTTTGTTTACTTGTCAGAATCCTCATTTTTCTTCATTCACTTGTTTTTCTTTAGTTTGTCCTAGCCATTGTCCCGTTTTGTACAAATGACGATTTCTCGTAAACTACTTACATTAGAATCGTGCAAAAAACACCATTGACATTCTAATTTATTCTACTTTTATTTTCTTAATGTCAATACGCATTGTTCCATTTAAAAAAATGTAACTTTTGTACATAAATACACTTTCTAAAAATTATAAAAATCTGTGTATCATTTGAAAATGCGAGCCCCTGCCTATAGTTCAATTCCGTGAAAACCGCATATCAATAGCACATACCATTTCAGAAATATTTACGGTGCAAGTTTTAGGTGACTCACCCTGTATATTGTGACTTAGTCCAGGTTTCAATTGTCCCTGAATCACCTAACTCAATTTTCGTTGAAAATCCGCATAGCTCACATTGTCACTCCATGAATCTTAGCTTTATCTATTTTCCCTATAATTTCATCTTTTTCGCATCGTAATGAAATACCACAATGCAGCCTCTTCTTCCGAACAGTTCATTCACTGAAGAATCCAGCCAGTTTTCACAAATTCGTTTAGAGATAATTTCCTTCGCAATACCCAGACAAATTCTGAAAATTAGAATAGGGATGTAGCTTGTGGAATTTAGAAAGTCACCGAATAGAAAATTGGGTTTCATGGTCAGATGAGAAGCTTTGAAATTTAGGAACTTTGGTAGGGGTAATAAAGATGGTGGAACTTACAATGGTAAAGGAAGGTGTATTTCTGAAACCTTTCATTCTTGTTTTAGTCTGACAGAAGTGTTTACTATTATCAATTATCGACAGACTATAATGCCTAAGGATCGTGTTAGGTTATTCAAACTTAGAGGTCATCGCCAGTAAAACTTCTGATTAGAGTTGCAGCGACTTAAGGTAATTTATGCTCCTCGTTATTATTACTAAAACGGTAATTTGTCAGAAGTTAAAAGGTTTGGTACTTTAGCAATTACAGTTTTTTTGTGCTAAGATTCTCAAAAAAGGCAGCTTGCTTCAAATATATCAGTCAATCTGCATTAAATGTATCAGTCACCTCAACTACAGTAGTTTATTCTAAGGCACCCCTTGCATTTACCATTGGAGCAGCTGGCAGCACATTCATCGAAGTCCAAGACATCGAAGACACCATCCAAAAATAATAAAGGGAGGCTAATTACAAGGAAAGTAACAAACCAACGAAGTCTAAGGATTTATTAGAAAACTAGACATTCTATAACTCTGTATGAGTGGATATGTAAGCCCTAAACTGTTACTGACACTATTTTCTTCTTTTCTGTAAAATGTTCAAAAGTGCATTTCGCCTCGCCCAACAGCTATATACATTTTATTGCTGAAGTAGCTGAGCTCATTTGAAACGCTAATAGGAAGTTTGCCCTTCACAAGCTGTTGATTTCACAGCTTCACTGCACAGGGCACGGTCCTGTTCGCTTCCTTTGGTATCAAAAGGTCGACAATAAACGGTACTGGTTGCAAAAACACCGTTTTTTTTTTCTGTCGTAAAAGTAATGTTACAAACAGCAGAAAAAACGTGGTCAGCATTGCCTAAGAGCGTTGTACCCATAAAAACAATTGCATGGAACAGAGGGTTCACCAAACACGGCATGTTGGTCATGAAAACGATGGAAGTAAAGAAGTGTTAATGGCTGGGCAAATATTACCCAAATATACTCGTATTTTCCCAAGCAAGTTGAAATTTGCCTCACTGTGTGGCCACTAATGTATAACAGTTACAAAAATAAACTGAAAAAGATTCAAAAGAGGTTTCTCAGATACCTATATTACAAAACCTGCAATGAATTGACGCATAATCAAACATTCCATATAGCCAGCTCTTAAATGAATTATATTTAATATATGCTATCAATCTCAAAATAATTGCTGAAAAAGTATTCATGTAGAAACTTATAAATGGCCTGTTACGCTAAGAAGAATTACTTGATAAAATATATATTTAATGTCAGTAAAACAAATTTCAGAAAACGAATATTATTGCAATTTAGAATCCTAAAAGCTCCATTGCATAAAAATTCCCCTATTCTGAGTTTGTGCTCTAAATAGAATGGATTTTCAACAAAGATAGTACTGAATCATACGATTCCTTATATGAAATTTAAGAAACAGTTAAAAAATTAATTGCATGAATTAAATTATTTATGATTATACTTACTATATTTATCCAAAGAGTATTTTCTTGTCCTTAATAATAGTTTTTGTTCTTATTCTTATTATTAGTTTTTTCTCCTCGTTTCAGTTATGTTGCTATGTCATATCTCCATAATCGATGTGTACATAGCTACTAGGTAATTGGAACATTGATCTGTTGCAGTACAAAATAACAAATCTAATATTTGCATACACATGATTTTCCAAGTCACACTTGCTCAAAATATCCTTAAAACGGCTCATTCTTATATCTAATACATGTTTGTACAAATGCTTTATTACATATTTCCTTACAGGTACAGAAGGGATATTTCGAGAGCTGGTGCTTTACAATGGCTTTGGTAATTCATTCTGCAGAAGTTTAAAAATTGAAAAAGACTTCACATTAAAAAAAAAGTATAAATATTGGAAAATTCGAAATAAGTGAGAATATCTGGGAAATGGTTCACTCAATAAAAAAGTCGTTCTTTGTAGTCCAGAGGCAGCATGCTAGCATGGTGGTCCAGTGTCGTAGATTTAAGGCACGTAAAAAAGTCTCAAACCTGACAGAAAGACATCTGAACAAAATTAAGTGGTATTTCACGTGCAATATAGAATGGAACACAGAACTAAAGCATTTAAGGAACATACAAAAAGTGAATTTTCCAAAACAATATATTTGACTTAAAATCTGTGTTTTAAAGATTCCTTAACTTTTTGTGCAGTAAAATTTTGTTTATCTTTAACTGTCATGTAAAACTCATCTAAAATGAACGGAACTTGTGAAGGTATTTCCCCCAAAAAATTAAGTATATACGTTTCATTTGTCATCTAAATGTACGTACTTTAATAATCAAACCTGTCAGAGGAGTTTTTGAGAAAATCAGAATTTTCGAAAGATATTCCATTTAAAAGGCAGTCTGAAGTGGGGAGGGGGGAATTTTCTTGAAAATCTGCGTGTCTTATTCTTGGATGATGCTGAACAAAAATGCCACACACACAGGAGAGAGAGAGAGAGAGAGAGAGAGAGAGAGAGAGAGAGAGAGAGAGAGAGAGAGAGAGAGAGAGAGAGATATGAATGTTTTTAAATTTTGTTATTTTTTTTTTTTTTTATTCAAGTGTCTCAAAAGGTGTTTCTGATTAAATCTCTAAATCGAGATTTGGGTGTAACATAATACTTCCTTTACTTACTATAAGTACGTATAGAGAACGTAAAAATAAATACACGAAAAAAATAATAAACTGTCATGAAAAGGTCTGTAATAATGAAACTGAATTTTCTCCCACCAGCTCCTGATACCACCGCAGTACAGTAGAACCTCGTTTATCCGGGTCAACTGGGTTCAGGGCCGATCCGAATTAATGAAAACTTGGACTATCCAGAGAATGTCGTAAAAACGATAACTAAAATGTATAACTTCATCGAAATATTTTAAATGCAGTTTAGAAATTACTATCGGAACACTTTCACCTAAAACACATACACTGTATATACTGTAATAGCATATTTACATACTTGTACTGTACTACAAAATAGTTGGTATAAAAAGGCAGTGAGCTTCTGCTGTCTCGGTTTGGTGTATCGCTTACGAGCAGCACGAACTTGCATCAATTTTAACACTAGAAGTCCATTTGGCAATGTTTTGGCTTGATATAAACTATTAATTTCTCTATGCTTGTTACTGCTTGTGTATGGGTCATAACCTCAGCTGGTTTAGTAGTACATTCTGAATTTAGATACTCTTCATCTTCATTTTCAGTAACACTGCATGGTGTAATGATTCCTTCCTCTGTAATCAGTTTATAACCTCCGTCACTGTCAATTCTTCTTCATCAATATCGGAACAGGCATCGATATTTTTAAAAATGTCTATACAATCTTCTTCCACATTTACTTTTTCTTGTTCTTCATCTTGTTTTCTGGCAAGTCACACACACACACACACACACACACACACACACACACACACACACACACACACACACACCCACCCACACACCCACACACCCACACACCCACACACACACACACACACACACACACACACACACACACAGACACACACGCAGATGGGGTAAGTGCAACAACTTCGCCCGCTGGCAAGATAATTCGAATAATATTACCTTTTGAGAATAGCAATGTATCTCTGTAAAACAAGTCTTCATTTACTACGCTAAACTGTCAAAACTGGTCCGAGTTAACGAGGTTTTGCTGTGTATCATTTAACAGCAGCAACTTCCATTTTTATAAACCGATTATTCACAATGATACCTATAAGGAAACTTATACAGTTGCTATTTAAGAATTCTGAATGTTGCATTCAGATTTTTTGCTCCCTCTTCTGAAAATTATTCTTACAAAAGCTTATTATACCATTATTCTTGTTAATCTAAAATGCGTTTCACATTTGTATATTTGGTCGTCGTGTTTGGTATTTTAAAGAGCGTGTGGCTGAGTGATGGCTTTGAGGTTTCATAACCTTCCACTACTAAAGAAGTTATTGAAATTAGACAATTTCAGGAATTATCTAATGCCAGATTTCACCAACAATTGTTAAAATCGACGTTAACAAATGTAACGTAATAATTGTCACAACGCTAACAAAGCTGTTAAATTTCTTGCATTTCACCAACCTCTTTTCTGAAAATGTTAACAAACACGTGTTAACGCCAAGAGACTTGTAAATATTACAGCTATAGAAGGCTATGGATGAGTCGTATTATTTTCTGAACGTACTGCGATGCGCTTTTGTTTTCATTTTCGTCTGCACACAGCTGAAAAAATCGCGGGCAAACAAGATCGTAAACAAAAGCCGTGAGACAAATTCCTCATCGATGGAGAAATAATTGTTAATTGAATTGATGACTAAGTATAAGGATATCGTCGAAAATGGCAGGGCGGATGCGGGGAATGTAAAAGAGAAAGATGTCATGTGGGAAAAAATTGGAAGCGAATTTAATTCAAACGCATGTGTCACTACTAGATGAGCACTAGTGATCAACTTCGTCAGAATTACGTAAATTTAAAACAAGGTGCAAATAAGTACAAAGTGACGAGTGACTTGACCGTTGCAAGACGGGAGGTGGACAGTGTATTATCCACATAACTCAGTGAATTATAAAATCGCAAAGTTATTAATACTTGAAGCAAATGCGAGATCGGCATATTCCTTTCGATGCATGCTCTAACTCAGTATTACGTAATTTTAAAAGGAGGAAAGAAGGATAAGTGAAGAGTGACTTGAACGTTTCAAGACGTTTCAAGTATTCACATAATTCAGTGAAGGGCGCCGGGGTAGCGCGGTTGTTTCGTTCGCGGCTCCCGTTCTAAGGGTCCCGAGTTCGATTCCCGGCTCTGGGGTTGGCGATTTTAAGTCGGCCCTATCCACGCCTTCACCTCTGTCTAGCACACGTGAAGTATCCCCTATGCCCAACGTGGTTCGGAGTCCACGGTAAAAACTGTAGGTCCTCTCACCTCACCGCCATCTTCACTGTCACCCTATCATCGGAGGTAATGGACACCGCCCTCTGGGTGCCTCCACCTGAGAAATGGGTCCGGTCATCACTTGGTGGGGTGAGGTTACCCCGAAGGCCAAGGTTGCCATGTGGGGAGTGTTAGTAACTAACTAACTAACATAATTCAGTGAATTATAATATCGCAAAATTATTAATACTAAAGCAAAGGTGAGATCGGCATATTCCTTTTGATGCATGTTCTAACTCAGTATTACGTAAATTTAAAACGAGGAGCGAAGAAGGATAAGTAACTGGTGACTTGAACGTTTCAAGACGGGAGGTGGACAGTGTATTATCCACATAATTCAGTGAATTATAAAATCGCAAAGTTATTAATACTTGAAGCAAAGGCGAGATCGGCATATTCCTTTCGATGCATTTTCTAATCTCTCTTGTACTTCCGCAGTAACCTTCATAGCAACATGTTTCGACAGTCTATACCTCTGTAGTAAATTTTCTTCTGATAGCTCCTCAAAATCATTTCTCCTCATAGGCCGTCTCTATTACGAATATCATTTAGACGGTCTTAAATATGGCAAATCGACATCAACAGCTGAGTTCACGCTCGCTATCTTGGACTATCGATTACTTAACAGATTCCTCTAAATAAACTATAATACCGTCAAATTCTTTAAGTTTCAATAGTATTAGTAAACTAATACTATTTACATTTGTTAAGGACTTAACAACAGAAATTTGGCTTGTTACTTTAACAAGAGATTTAACACTAGGGTTAAGCTAACACTTGGTGGAATGCAATTTTTGTTATAACTATTGCTAAACTCGTGTTAAGTCTTAACATCTGTTGGTGAAATCGGGCATAAGTGTTTTGTTTCTTTTATATATGTCAGTATAGCAAAACAAATGTCCCGACATAACTTAATCATCTAGGTCAGGGGAAAACTCATATAGACAATTTAATTGAAATGAACTTTACCACATTGATGCCCGATTTTACCAACAAATGTTAAGACTTAACACGAGTTTAGCAATAGTTAAAAAAAATTGCATTTCACCAACAAGTGTTTGCGTAACATGTGTGTTAAATCTCAAACAAGCCGAATTTCTAATGTTAAGTCGTTAACAATTGTAAATAGTCAAGATAGCGAGCATGAACTCAGCTGTTGATGTCGATTTGCTATATTTAAGACCGTCTAAATGGCAGTCATAATAGAGTACGGCCTATGAGGAGGAATGATTTTGAGGAACTATCCGAAGAAAATTGTTTTACGGAGGTATAGACTGTCGAAACATGTTGCTATGAAGGTTACTGCGGAAGTACAAGAGAGGTTAGAACATGCATCGAACGGAATATGGCGATCTCGCCTTTGCTTCAAGTATCAATAACCTTGCGATTTTATAATTCACTGAATTATGTGGATAATACATTGTCCACCTCCCGTCTTGAAACGTTCAAGTCACTTGTCCTTCTTCGCACCTCGTTTTAAATTTACGTAATAATGAGTTAGAATATACATCGAAAGGAATATGCCGATCTCGCTTTTGCTTCAAGTATTAATAACTTTGCGATTTTATAATTCACTGAATTATGTGGATAATACATTGTTCACCTCCCGTCTTGAAACTTTTAAGGCACTTGTTCTTCGCACCTCGTTTTAAATTTACGCAATACTGACAAGTTGTTTGGTGCTTGTAGTGGTGACACATGCATTTGAATTAAATTCATTTCCAATATTTTCCCCGCGACATCTTTCTCTTTTACATTCACTGCATCCGTCCTCTTATTTTCCACGATATCCTTACACTTCGTCACCATTTCAATTAACAATTCTTTCTCCGTCGATGAGAAATTTATCTCACGGCTTTATTTATGATTTTGTTCATCCGCCATTTGTGCAGAGGAAAATGAAAACAAAAGCGCATCGGAGTACGTTCAGAAAATGATCCATAGCCTTCTATAGCTGTGATATTTACAAGTTTCTTGCCGTTAACACAGGTTTGTTAACATTTTCAGAAAACAGGTTGGTGAAATGCAGGAAATTTAACATTAGTTTTAGCGCTGTGACAATTGTTACGTTGCATTTGTTAACGTCAATTTTAACATCTGTTGGTGAAATCGGGCATGAGAGTACGATTTAAATCGACATATCAATGTGCTTTTCTTAAATAAGCGTGCTAATAAATAGATGATTCCCTACAAATGGCGTTTTCGTGTCTACACATGAAGTATGCCATCGAAAACTATGTTTGGAATGCCTTCCTTTTCGTTCAAAAGATCTTACGATAAAATTCCTTAGCGTGAAGAACTGAATGACTTTGGAATGCGGAATGTAAAAGCGGACAGAACAACAGAATGAGAAAGAAGCTGTCTTAACATACCACAGATGATTAAGAAATCAGAGAAAAAGATCTATTTGGTGAGACGAGCTTCGATAGTATTTTTATTTACTTTAAGATGTCCGGTCGACAAGTAATCTATTTTATTGTCTAACAGCTATATGCAATGTTGAGTTGCTGGCAAACGCATTACTACTATAGACATTATATATATCAGGAGTAGATCATTAGTGAATAAACTCACAAGGAAGTGGGTGTAACATTGTGTGCGTGTACTGCTGCTGCCGCTATCACATCCACCAAGTCCTCTGGGTACAATTAAGCGGTCTTTCACGCTCAATATACACTGGGAAGCTGACAGCCATTAGAGTTAAATAGCGTCCATAAAAGGAAATCCTCGCCAATGCCAACCATTACTAATCTCAACACCAGCACCATAATTCAACGTCAGTACTTACCATACATACCAGCATAGTACTACTACCGCCGCCGCCACCACCCTCAATGTTGCCATAATTACCACTACTATTAAACTGATTGGTGTTATCACCATACCGCTGATATACCACCGTTATAAGTTTTCCTAACCGCCGCCGCCGCTGCTACTACTACTACTACTACTACTACTACTACTACTACTACTACTACTACTACTACTACTACTACTACTACTACTACTACTACTACTACTACTACTACAACTACTACTACTACTACTATCACTTTTATATCACCACCATCGCTTCTGCTTAATAACTTTCTACTCGTCCACTACCAGCACAATCACATCAGAATACCACCGCCACTTTAATTAACTTCTACTGCTTTTAATATGAAAATAACTACAACACTAATAATGCCCTATTAGCACCACCGACACCACCATAACTACTTACATTTATACCATCACCACCACATTACCATGATAATGCTACTAACTACTGCTAGCAACAATGGACATTAATACTACCTCTACTACACTGCCGTTAACTTCTAATACTGGCACTACGTACTACTGCCACCAATAACACTAATACCACTAACCACTAACTACTAATACCGCCACCATTTTTTCGAATGGGATTCGGCGCTACGACCAGTCTTGGTCTATTGTACCTTATACCTCCAAGTGGGGCATCCCCGGGTGGAAGGATGAGGCTAGAGGAGACAGAGGAGGACCATCCCAAGAAACCACTACAGTGCAGAGAGCAGAGTCCCTACATTTTACTTAAATGGAAACGTCCCCCGGCAGGCCAGAACAACGGACATTCCCCCGTACTGTGGTTTGGAGACGGTGAGCCCAGTGGTTCTACTCCCATCAGTCCTGAACCCGTAGGAACTGGACCCGAGCCTCTTTCAACCAGGGAGTTATCCGAGCTGTCCCAAAGGGCGCTTGGCGTCCTCCGTGGGGCTTTCCATAGGACAAGACCTTGTTTCCTAACAAGCCCCCCCATCTGGTCCTATGGACTCAAGACGGGATGGAAGTGGATACGCAATTTACGCGCGCCAACACCAAAGGTGAAGACTACCGAAAACCTCGGTGGGGCCGCCTGGTGATCTAGCACACCTTCTGCTAGCTAAGCAGGCTAGTACCCGGGAGATTTAATGGCTTCCCTCAACCCCGTCCGAAGACGTACCCGATTCCCACGGGTATCGGGAACACACTGCCCCCTCGAGACCATCCCAATCCGAACAACTCCCGAAGGAGGGGCTCAGATGTTCGGCCCGAGGTTCCTCTAGTAACGTCAGAGGTACCACGAGTGCTAAGGGTCCGCAGCGCCCGCACCACGGCAGCTGAAGGGACGGATCCCCTCCCCTACGGGATGTGGTTTGGAGACGGTCCCATCAGTCGGTTCGGAGACCGACAACCGACCTACCTCAGGAGGAAGTGGTTCACTCGGAGCATATCATCATGTAATGCACCGCCGAGGCTCCCGCCAACACTTCTAACCTGAAAGATATCATCAGATGAGAGATAATGTGAAATGATAATGGAGATGAAATGGAGATACAACAAATTCGGGGGATGTAATTAACCTATCCAGCATTCGCCTAGCGACCCGGGAAAACCCCGAAAAATTCATGGGTCAAGTAGGTCGGCCACGGGAAGTGAACCCGGGCCTCCCATATGCGTAACACAGACGAAACCGCCTGAGCCATCGCGCTCGGTACCACCGCCATTACTAACACTGATACTAAAACCACTATGCTGCCACTAATGTGTGTGTGTAGTGTTTAACGCCCGCTTTTACTACATACGGCACCGCAGGCGGTGACACTGATGATACATGAGATGAAGATGGAGCACCGGTGGAATGAGATGGCGGGGGAAACCGGAGGTCCCGGAGAAAACCCGCCCCAACGCCGTGTTGTCCACCACAAATCTCACTTTGTGGTCGCCTGGGATCGAACCCGGGCCGCCTTGGTGAGAGCCAAGCGGTCTAACCACTGAGCCACGGCGTGGGCTATGCTGCCACTAACGACTACCACAAACACTAACACTAACTCTGCCATCCCTATTACTATTACTGGTCAACAATCAGTTCAGTTATCCAACATGATTATGGCATCACCCCACCACACCTATACTAGATAGCATCAAAGAACCACACCACTATTAGTGTTGCCATCAGTACTGCTCGCACCACCACCGACGCCACCACCGATGCTACCCCGACCGCCGCCACCACCATCAACGCATGTTATTTTAACTTCTACCACAATTATAACCCTCACTTATTAAATTATCATGACTACCGCTAAGCAGATGACGGAATACATATCATTGCTATTCTAAATAACTCATTAATATATTATTATTAACAGGATCTTGTGAAAATTAATTGTTCTTTCACTCTAGTCGTGTGCACGCACTGTGAAAGGGTAGAGTCAGACTGAAAAATTCCATGCAATAGCCGGGATTTGGACCAGGGATCTTCTAGTCTCCGTCCACCCGCTCTTAACCATTGAGCTACTATGCCCAACGTGCCAGGTTGACATTAAATTCTCCAACTGGCTTGTGTGTTATTCCAGTAAACCAGTAGAGTTCTCACGTGAGACAACTAGCTTAATTGCGACTTACTATGCTGTAAGTACTTTTAGGCCCGGGCTTTATAGTTCGGACCACTATTACGTACAATTAATGGAAATTAATTGTTCTTTCACACTAGCCGTGTGTAGGACGCTCTACAGGATCTTATGAATTACAACATAGTTATAAACTATCTTGTATCATTGTTGTATCACCGGATATAACACAAATATAAACATATATAATTGTGGTTATATAATTGCAGTTGTGGTTTATATTTGTGTAACATAAGTTATACACTTGTGGTTATAACATTTATTAAAGTATTCTGATGACAGGAGAGATGTGAGCTCCCGAAACGTCAATTTCTAATCGTCTTTTCCCCTGGCTTGTTTCCCGAGAAGATCTTGAACATATTCATCGCCAGGAAAGCTTCAGATCTTATTTCAGTTACAAACTTATCCCAAAACACGAATTACAATTGTAGAGAGCTTTATTGGCTAAGGGTCTAGCTAGATCACGAATATAGTGAATGTCATTACATCTATACGTTAATGAAAGTACTTTTTAATCCTGTTGTATATAATAATGTTTGGTTGAGTGTAAGTACCTACTCAACTGTACATAGCTAGCAACTACCCTTTGTTTTGCATCAAAGCAGCAATCCAAATTTCTCTTTCTCTCTGTCCCATAGAGTATAATCACAAAGGAAATATATTGTCGCGAACCCGTATCTACGATCGCGCGGCTTGTTTACACAAAAGGAACTGATAGGCGGGCAGTGTGAAAACCAAGAGCCCGCGGACAAAGATAACATGCAGAAAAGGTTCTGCCGAGGCAAACGAACTGACATAAATGGAAATTTCTGGACTGACAGAGATTGTTCAGGTTCTGGTTTATTTCCGAATCTTCTAGAAATTCTCAGCGAGGTATTTAAGAGATTGTGACACGCCAGCGCGTGTGGGAAGTTGTGAAACAAGAGTTGTAAAGACATGTAACAAGAGTGAGTCGCGAGAGAACAGCTGAGAGTGTTGTAAACTGAACGCTGTTTGTTAGTCATCGATCTTGGAAGATTGTGTTGTGATATGTGACGTAATTTGCTGCCACAGAGTGTACTTCTACGCAAATAAAGAACATTTAGAACTTCGGCAATTCGGATTTTAATTCTACGAACCCACAAAGTCACAATATCGTACTATTAGAATAATACCATTCTCTACCGAAACTATTATTAAATAAGCTGTGTTCAAACTTCTGAATGCACTGCAGAATTCAGGATTTTCAGAGACGCGCTAGATTTGTTTTACTAAGCATGGCTAAAGCGTTAGGTACAACTGTTTTACTGTCTCTTCTGTTTTTAATTAACCACCTTGTGCGTAGAACTTAACCCCCCAAGGCTTGCAAGGGATACTTAGGATCAGATGCCAGTCGAGAAGCAGACGTACTTTGGGGCAGAGGGAATCCCGGATGTGTAGTGTAGTGTTTAACGCCCGCTTTTACTACATACGGCACCGCAGGCGATGACACTGATGATACATGAGATGAAGATGGAGCACCGGTGGAATGAGATGGCGGGGGAAACCGGAGATCCTGGAGAAAACCCGCCGCAGTGCCACCACAAATCTCACTTTGCGGTCACCTGGGATCGAACCCGGGCCGCCTTGGTGAGAGCCAAGCGGTTTAACCACTGAGCTGCCACAAATCCCGGATGAAGAATCAACCTAAGCCCGGTATGACATGAAAAGTGGTTATTTATTATTATTATTATTATTATTATTATTATTATTATTATTATTATTATTATTATTATTATTATTATTATTATTATTATTATTATTATTATTATTATTATTATTATTATTATTATTATTATTATTATTATTATTATTATTATTATTATTATTATTATTATTATTATTATTATTATTATTATTATTATTATTATTATTATTATTATTATTATTATTATTATTATTATTATTATTATTATTATTATTATTATTATTATTATTATTATTATTATTATTATTATTATTATTATTATTATTATTATTATTATTATTATTATTATTATTATTATTATTATTATTATTATTATTATTATTATTATTATTATTATTATTATTATTATTATCATTATCATTACTATTATTATTATTATTATTATTATTATTATTATTATTATTATTATTAGTATCATTATCATTACTATTATCATTATTATTACTATTTGTAATTTACGTCTTCCAACGTTAAGTCATATCGGACAATGTATGAATTGCGTGAAATGATGCTCAAATAAGTCCCGGATTCATGGAGCTTACAGTTACCCGACATTCGTCTTGAAGGATAGTTGAGTCCAGAGGTTCTACTCCCATTAGCCTTGAACCCGTAGGAACAAGACCCGGGCCTCTTTCAACCAGGGAGTTATCCGAGCTGTCCCTTAAAGGGCGCCCGGCATCCTCCGTGGGGCTTTCCATTAGGGCAAGAGCTAGTTTCCCAACAAGCCCCCCCATCTGGTCCTAGGGACACAAGACGGGACGGAAGTGGATACGCCACTTACGCGCGTCAACACTCAAGGTGAAGACTACCGATATGACCTCGGTGGGGCCGCCTGGTGATCTAGCACACCTTCTACTAGCTGAGCAGGCTAGTACCCGGAAACTTAATGGCTTCCCTCAACCCCGTCCGAAGACCGTACCCAATCTCCTACGGGTATCGGGAACACTGCCCCCTCGAGACCATCCCAATCCGAGCAACTCCCGAAGGAGGGGCTCGGCTGTTCGGCCCGAGGTTCCTCTAGTAACGTCAGAGGTACCACGAGTGCTAAGGGTCCGCAGCGCCCGCACTTTGGCAGCTGAAAGGGACGGATCCCTTCCCCTACGGGACGTCTTGAAGGATAAGGAAAACCTCCGGAAAAAGCCTTATCCTGACCGAGATTTGAACTCGGGACCTCTTGAACGTGAGGCAGACACACTACCATCTACGCTACCGAGGTGGGCAAAAGTAGTTATGAAGTAGCTGGTGGAATGAATGGCGATTCTGAAAAATCCGCCCGAATGCTGCCTTAAATACTATGGAACCCACGTGGTTCCCTAAGATTGAATTTCGTTGCCTTGTTAAGAGGCAAGCGATCTGATCACAACGACGGCATCGCTTTTCTTTTATGTTCCATTTATGCCCCGCCTTTAATTGTAGTGGTCATATCGGCGACCGTTCTCCTTTGGAAAATATCGAGAGTGTTAACTCGTATGCGTTAGGTCGCTTGTACTTTGTATTTTAATCATTAGATCACGCACACATTCACACTCTCATTCTTACTTCCAGACTCTGGGGAAGATGAGGAATTATTTTGGTTATTGAAAAATCCCCACCCCCAGCCGGGAATCAAACCCAGGAGCCCTAGCACAGCAGGCAGATGCTCTACCGACAGGGCACCGCTTTTTATTGTCTGTTAGAGAAAGAAATATTGGTTTATGAGTTCTTTCAAAAAAGGGAATATAACATACAATTTTTTGGGAGTTGCAACAGCATTATTCAGAATAGAATCTGCAGGTTTAAAAACGGTTCGCTTTAAAAGCTAGTTCCTTTACAGATCTATTTAGTTTTGCATTTCAGTTTTATTCATGTCAACTTCCTCCATAAACCCGTGTCTCGAGGTCACTCTCAGCTATTTAAAGTAAAATTACAGCAATAGCTGGAAAGAGGATAGCTGAAAGACCGCCTACTTTGCAATCTGACCCTAATGAGAACTGAACCTGTACCTTGCTATGACGCTGCCGCCCACTTCCATGGCTCAATTGATTAGGGCAGAGAGAGAGAGAGAGAGAGAGAGAGAGAGAGAGAGAGAGAGAGAGAGAGAGAGAGAGAGAGAGAGAGAGAGAGAGAGAGAGAGAGAGAGAGATATCCAATTACAGGCAGTCCGCATGCTGTAAACGCTCTACCAGTCATGCGGAATGTCTCATTCAAATGAGAGATTTTTTTATGCTCAATTTGGAACCATCATTACAGAAGAATATCGTGGACTAACTGCAGCACGTAGAATAATTATTATAGAAAAAGCAAAGGATTAGAAAATGAGAGGGAGGATTGTATTAAATAAAAATGAGAAAGGCAATACAAACTTGTGCTGCATTCATATTATTTCCTTTACTTGCTCTTCCATAAAGTAAATTTAAACGTTTACTCTCCTGTCTACGTAATATTAATCGAAACAAAGTTATTTTACATTCGTTGTAAACATAAGAAGAGTACATTAGTACTGGAGATTTTTAAAAACAAGATGGCTATGTGAAATTCCATATACTCTTTGCATGACCAAGGGGGGGGGGGACAAAAGAAGAATAGCGAATTATCATTGGAAAAAGTATATGTATTTGAAAATTTAACTCAGTAACAAAGAATATCTCAGAAATGGTTTATGCATTGCATATTATATAAAATAAACAATATGCAAACTGCCATTCGAAATTAACCACTTTTAATAATAGCTTTTAACGGTGTGATTAGACTCCAAATATGACCAATGTATTGAATTGTTTTTGTGAAGTCCTCTTCTTTCACAAGGAATTTTGTATGATTTTGTATTGCTAGTAAGTGCTAAGTGATACCAAAAAATAATATATAAAGTCCTCATTTAAAATTCTGTCGATATGTATTTATTTCTGGTGTTTGCATGGAAAAAGCACAGAAATTTTAGGCCAGGATATCACATTCAATTCTTCAATATTTTAATACCGCTAATGTCTTTGTATTTATAACCAAAAATGTAATGTACGACTAGCTATTTCTGCAGAGTTAGCTCTCAAGTAATATATGGAAAAATGAACTTTCATAAGAATATAGAAATTAAATGTTCTTTCAGACTAGCCGTGTAAGCCAAAATATAGAAAGGTAGAAAGTCAGACTGTAAAATTTAATGTCATAGGCGGGATTTAAACCACGGATGTTCCGGTACCTGTTTGCCTGCTCTTAGCCATTGAGCTACCATGACCAACATGTCAACACAACATTAAATTCTCCAACTGACACGTGCTCTTCCGTAAACCTAAAGAAGTTCTCATAAATCCGGGCCTTAAAGTACTTACAGCATAGTAAGTCACCATAAAAGTACAGTGTGATCCATATAAATCTGAACCATTTGAATAGGCCATAACTTTTTAACTAATAATAGGATACACATGCAACTTTGGGAGAATATAATGCACGATCGGGAGATTATTTCATTATTTACGTCTCAGAGAAAATGTTGGAAGTGTCCTCCACCAGCATCTATACATGTTTGCACTCGTCTCACCATATTCTCTGAAGTTTTACGGAGAGTATCCTCGCCAATGTTACTTATTTCGTTTCGAGCGGATTCCTTGAGAACATGAATTGTCCGTTACCTATTCTTCTGCACTCTATTTTTAGATACCACCACAAGAAAAAATCCGGTGAGGTTAGGTCAGCGGATCTGGGGGGCTACAGATCGTTTGAGATTATTCGATTATCAAAGAAACTGGTTACAAGTTCCATCTTGCTGGAAATAACCTTCTCTCAATTCGATATCATCCAGCTGCTCTACAAGTATACTGTGACTTTGTGGGTTCGTGAAATGAAAAGTCCAATTGCACCACTCAAAAATGTTCTTTATTTCCACCGACTTACAGTTAAACACTTGCCAATTACACAGAATTACGTAATGCACACAATTACAATTCACCAGTTCGTCCGTTACCGTTCCGATGCACGTACACAGTCTTCTCGTCCGTTCGCTAGCTCGTCAAGCACTCACTCCACTGACTGACTTATTGAAGTCCCTTTTTATAGGAATATCACTGTTTTTCTAGAAGTCTCTGGTTTCCGTGAATCACCGCGAAAGTTCCAGAGGACAGGGGAAGTGGAAAGAGGCGACCAGTGACAAGTGACATTTCCCTAATCACCCCTCAGTTAGTGACTGTGATTAATGGGAGGGAGTGGCTCGCCTGCCCCTGGTCCCTTCTCAGCTGTCGTTGGTTTTGCTTTCCGCTAATTGGGAGACAATACTGAAGATATCCATGTAAACTTCAGTGTCTACAATCGTATCAAAGAAAATGGTCATTTAAGACTGTCAACTGTCTACAATTGTCAGTGTTGACAATTCTCCCAGAGCCACTGACATCATTAAAAAGATTTCTACGTTCTACGAGCTTTCAAAGGGAAATAATCGCCTATTGAAATTGTTCAGGTTTATATGGATCGCACTGTAGTTGTCTCATGTGTTTATCCGCAAGGATTCTTAATTGATTTAAACAAACAATATATTTTATAGATAGAGTCAACATGAAAAATTCAATACCATGGCCGGGATTTGAACCACGGATCTCCTGGGTTCCGTCCAGTCGCTCTAACCCATTGAGCTACCATGGCCAACGTGCCGTCCTGACAAAAAATTCTCCATTTGACTCATATATTTCCCCGATAAGCGTCTCTCGCATTCGAGATACACCGTTTGTGGCGACTTTAACTCTTATTACCGGCTAGTGGTTTACCGGGGAAATTTATGAGTCAAATGGAGAATTTTATGTCAGGACGGAACCCAGGAGATCCGTGGTTGAAATCCATTGAATTTTTCATGTTGACTCTATCTATTAAAAACCTTAGCCTATATATGGCTAATGTGAAGAAATGATTAATTTCCATCAATTAACTAAAACAATATATTTACCATTTTTTTCCAAAAGTAGGACGGGACCTCTATCACAACTACCATTTACATGGAGAATGTTTCGTTATATCAGATTTTCCGTATTACATTTTTTTTATAAAAATAAAATATGTATCTTGGACCCTCTAAATCCTCTTCATTCTGATATTTTGCATAAGTGGTAAACCGCAAGGAATTCAACAAAATCTAACTGCACAAAATATGTAGTTCTCGTTAAAGCATAAAATTTATTCAAAATGCATTTGGTTTAGTTCAGCAATTTCCGAGATACTCTTTGGCTTGAATTTTCAAATAGTTATTAGGTGTTTTATCAAATGCGAAAACGCATTCCTTCATGGTTATCCAAGCAGAACGAAATATAGTTAGTTAGTTACTAACACTCCCCACATGGCAACCTTGGCCTTCGGGGTAACCTCACCCCACCAAGTGATGACCGGACCCATTTCTCAGGTGGAGGCACCCAGAGGGCGGTGTCCATTACCTCCGATGATAGGGTGATAGTGAGGATGGCGGTGAGGTGAGAGGACCTACAGTTTTTACCGTGGACTCCGAACCACGTTGGGCATAGGGGGATACTTCACATGTGCTAGACAGAGGTGAAGGCGTGGATAGGGCCGACTTAAAATCGCCAACCCCAGAGCCGGGAATCGAACTCGGGACCCTTAGAACGGGAGCCGCGAACGAAACCACCGCGCTACCCCGGCGCCCAGCAGAACGAAATATTAAAGTTACTACACAGTGATCCGCTCATAAGACATTTGGCTTGCTAGTCCCCTTTTATGTAGAAGGTAATGTCAGCTAAGCAATTTCCGCAAATGTTTATCTTGATTAATATGAAGTAGGTAGAATAAGCTTTTATAATAATACATTGTTGAAGAAAGCGTAAAGAAACTTATGTAAATTTAATGCAAGCTTGTTTATCAGATAAACGCACCAAGTAGCCAATTCGCAACCTAGTATTAAATTTGTGTTTCCTTCTTCCGTGGAGTGTGCTGGGGACAGCTGACTCAAACGAATTTCCTGCTGAGCTGACCGAGCGAGTATGGGTGGCTACGCCGGGAGTCCAGACAGGAATGAAGAACTCTCGGTACATGTTAGGGATTTCCGTGAGTCTCTGAGGTCTCTCTGCCTACCACCGTTAGTCTCCTGCAGCTCCTCACTTCATCCCTTCCTCTTGGTAGTTGTCTGTGAAGGTTACAATGCGTGATGTGTCCCTCTCCATGGCCTACACTTTACTCTTTGAAATGAGCTTTCGAATGTATTTCAAATGTTTATCAGTTTATTACAATGTTTTGTAATTTCACCGAATATCTTTAAATGCATTTTGCACAACTTTGAAACTACAGGTGATGGACAAAAGGCTTACTTAAGAAAAAATGTAGACATATTGATGTGTGCAATTGTTACTGAATCACCTTTTCTTCTGTATAGCTTTAGGTACACATTTACTGTTTTTGGTCGGAAATGGTACGATTTTTGTGTCTCATAAGCTCAGAGAAAGAGTATTCTGAAGTTTAAGTCCGGGTATGCATAAACAACTTTTTAGAAGTTTGACTATCGTGACTGCATCCCATATGCTTCTGCCTTGCTATAGCAAAATGTGCACCAAGTATTTACAATAGAAAAAAAATTATGAAGAATTTGCGAAATAGATATGAAAGTTATTGTCAGTAAAGAAAATCCTGTGATTGTAACAAGAGATTTTTACTCTTAGCAGTAAACTCGAGTTTACTATGAAACGTCTCCCACAAATTATTCTCTCTCTCTCTCTCTCTCTCTCTCTCTCTCTCTCTCTCTCTCTCTCTCTCTCTCTCTCTCTCTCTCTCTCTCTCTCTCTCTCTCTCTCTCTCTCTCTCTCTCTCTCTCTCTCTCTCTCTCTCTCTCTCTCTCTCTCTCTCTCTCTCTCTCTCTCTCTCTCTCTCTCTCTCTCTCTCTCTCTCTCTCTCTCTCTCTCTCTCTCTCTCTCTCTCTCTCTCTCTCTCTCTCTCTCTCTCTCTCTCTCTCTCTCTCTCTCTCACACACACACACACACACATTCACACTCTCTCTCTTTGTATGCCTGCCTCTCTTTCTGTCTCTGCACATACACACTAAAATGTCTGCACCTCTCCTGCTCTCATTACCTCTCTCTATCTCTGTGCAACATATTATTTATTGTCTACCCACCACAAGAAGGCAAGGCAGAGGAATGTGCAACGTAATCACTTTTGCTGTACTCATGAAGTTTATTCTCGCCTTCCGGATATGATAAGGATGCTACGTTCATATAAAATACAGTGTTGTCACATAACTTCCCATGCAAAATACCTGTCATTGTAGTTACTGAAACGAGCATTAGATCTGGCAGCATGGTCGACTCATATACACTGGCATACACTCATTTCGTAGTAAACAGATCCACCAAAGGAGCAAATAAACAGTTATAATAATATAAACAATCCCTCTCCCACTTCATGCCCCGCTTGCCTGCTTGTGGTAGATAGGCAGGTATGTGTTGATGTGTAGAAAATCGGTAGTATAACTCGACAGAGCGTTGAGACGTATTGACCTTCAAGTGACCAGTGCTGTGATAGTCTCTTATCTGGTCGATTAGAAGAGTGAAATATTAGTAAGTTGACGTACAGTAAGTTACGAAACACAAATAGAGCAACTGGAAGCTGCGTGTGTCTATATGTTTTCTCGCGCCTGCCGATCTATGACACATTGCTGTCTAGAAGACATGATACGAGGGCTGTTCAATAAAGAAAGATCACAATTTTTTTGACAGCGTACCTTTACTCATCCTCATAATTTTGATGTTCCTTCTCAAAATAGTCCCCCCTGAATGCGATGCACTTGTCCCAGCATTTCTACCAGTCTTCAAAGACATGCTGGAAACCATTTTTGAGAGATCCTTCAAAATCGCCTCCGCAGCCTTCACCACTGCTTCTGATGATGGAATGCCTACCACGAAAGCGTTTCTTCAAGTTAGGGAATAGAGAAAGGTCACATGGGGCTAAATCCGGACTATAGGGAGGGTGAGAGATGTAGTTCATGTTGATTTTTGCAAGATATTCAGCAACAACATTGGCAATATGCGGCCGCACATTATCGTGGTGCAGCAACCAGCCTGCTTCATGGAAATGAGGTCTTTTGCGCCTAATATGGACTTGCAATGTTTTCAGGACATCCTTGTAGTATTGTCCAGTTACTGATATTTGTGCAGGTACAACATGCTGATAAACCATGCCATGAACATCAAAGAATGAGATGACCATAACTTTCCCAGCAGAAGCAACCACTTTTGCTTTTTTGGAGGTTGGTGATGAAGGAGATTTCTAGACTGAGCTGTGCTGTTTGCTCTCAGGATCAAAATGATGTAGCTAAGTTTTATCAGCACTGATTACGTTTTAAAGAAACTCCGGATTTTCCTCTAACATCAACTTTAACTGAATGTTGCCTCCATTGCAGCGGTAGGCAATACTGAACATGTCTAAACTTGCCTGGTTCTTACAGGCGGGAACCAGGAGTACCAACAATGAAATTACTACGGCGTATTTGTTTCACATTAAGCTAACAGAATATAATAAGATTGAATTTTAGTGCGAAATATTATGATCATTCTTTATTGAACGGCTTTCGTAATATCTGAACAGAGTATACATACACTGGACTCGCCGTGTATGTGCGATAAGCTGAGGTAATTCACTGTGTTGCGAATTTTTCCGATACGCCTTCTCGCTTTGCCATGTAGTACAATATTTTACATCTTAATAAAAGTTAGTACATAATTAAAGAACATTTTTTGTGTGTGCTTCTTGTGTTTAGCGAACGAAGCATTTTTTGTTCCCATGCTGACAACTTTACGCACACAAATAACATTAACAAATGACTTTTTGGTAATTTCTAATAGCCAACAGTCTTATCGAGAGCTTTGACTTAAGAAACAACTAACGGTCTTTTCCTTCGTTGAAATTTGGGTTTTTAACGTCCTATACTAGTGCAGTAGATAAGGGAAGTATTGTATACCAGCCAAAAATTCAAAACAATTGCCCCTGACTCAAGCATTGCTGTATGCGTGCTCGTGCGTGCTTACGAACAGTGTAACTCAAAACAAAAAGTTGGATAAAACCATTTTTGGTATTTATGTTTAGTATCTTCTAGAAATGCCACACGATATTGCCCCACCTTAAACTATAATTTCCACGATATATTTTTAGAAAATATTTATCTGATAATGACTACAATTATTTTGAGTTTTACTAAAGATATCTTTAGCAAATAAAACGTATCTCTTGAATTTCTTGGAATTAGTCTGTGAAGTCTTCACTTTTGGAAAGGATTTTGTGTAATCTTGCGTAACTAATAAATGTTAAGCGATAAATACAAAACGTATTTTAAATAACTTTTTGTGGCATATACAATTTCTGAGATATCTGTTTTAATTTTCCAATTCTTTGTTATTCTTTTGTTTTAATTAACTAACGTCCACCATTGTTATATCGAACGATGAATGAAATGAGTGAAATGATGCTCAAATAAGCCCAGGGTCCATGAAGCTTAGTTGTCCCAACATTCATCTTTCAGGACAAGGAAAAATTTCCTGGAAAAATTGTATAGAAAACTCACCCTGACGGAGATTCGAACTCGCGACCTCGAGTATGCCACAGAGGCAGACATGTCATTCTTTTGGAATCCGTTTAACACTTCGCAGCAGTTTATCATTTATTTATCTATAAGAAAATGTATAACATAATTATGTAAAAGCTTATTACAATTAAAATGAAGTAGATAGCGAATAAATGGTTTTTAATAGACAGCAGAGGGTACAGAATTCATTGGAATATATCTGATTTTTTAAACGCAAGCGTTTTCTTTTTTCTTACTTTCTGTTTTTCAAGATTTCTGTTTCGAGCAGAAACGTCAGCTGCAAGACCGTAAATAAATATAACTATCTCGCGAAAATTAAGTACAGGATGGACGTGGAATACTTCAGCCTAGGGAGGATGGGAATAACCCTGGCTTTAAAAAAAAAAAAAAAAAAAAAAAAGGTCCCACCCCACAACGAGGAATCGAACCGGGACGTCTGGATCTGAATGCATGTCTACCACAGACACTCTAAGAGCAGGCGTTAAACGCTACAAGAAAGAGCTTCCGAACGATCGCTTTCAGATCGATTCTTGCTTCAACAACAGTAATAACAATAATTATTATTATATCAAGAAGCACCTTCCGTTGAACAAAGGACCCACTAATACTACGCAGTGAAAATGAAATAGAGCTCGCGTTGCCAATGAGCGACGTAATTTGTGCGGTGGCCAGATGGAACAATAAAAACCAACAATTTCGGAGGGAACACTACAAATTGGCAACGTGGAGGAGCCGGCAGGTGAGGCTGCCATCTGTTGCCTTGAGGTGGACAGCTGGCCCGGCTTGCAGATGATGTTGGCGCTCCTCTGCAGTAGAGAGTTTGTGATTACCCGCACTGCACACCTTACCTTGTTAGGTGTTCCGTCTCCCTCATCACATGCACGTTGGCTCGTGTATTTAGAAAGCTGATTCCCGTTACTAACAAACTGCATGAAAGGATTAAAGGGATTGACGATTGTTTTTATACCAACATTCGTTATCTGCTTTCCCCTTACCCACATTCGTTCGCACAATGATCCCAGACGCAATTCATCCTACATCCGTATATTGTACAGATATATGCGTTTTTGCTTTTCTTTGCCGTGCTTATGATATTCACATTTTACCGCAAATATACCTTATGTAAAAAATAATGAGTAAAAAATTAAGAAAAATGCCTTATATGTGTGTGTTTATGAACAGCCTAACAATAAAATCTTATACTTTAAATCGTTCTTGAACGAACTATTCTTGTAAATATTATTGTGCTCTCACACACGTTTCTCTACTCACTCTTAATTTATTCTTAAAAACGCATATTATTCTTTTTTTTTTTTTTTTTTTTTTTTTTTTTTTTGTAATTTACGTCCTCCAACGTTAAGTCATATCGGACGATGAATGGAACGGATATGATGCTCAAATGAGTCCAGGATCCATAGAGCTTAGAGTTACCTGACATTCGTCTTTCAGGATAAGGGAAAATCCCGGAAAAAACCTCATCCACATAACTCACCCTGACCGAGATTCGAACTCGGGACCTCTTGAACGTGAGGCAGACATGCTACCACCACGCTATCGAGGCGGGCATATTCTTCATTGTGCTTCATGTTTATAGAGATAGAGATTTGCAGGAATTGTTTATTTTCTTGTGGGTACTACTGGTATATAGCATTATAGGAGGCTTAAAATGGCCAAATCTTTTAAAAAATGGTCGCTTTGAAATCCTAATCTTTTTATATGATCAAGAGGGGAGGAGTAATAACGAGTTTGTATTTCGGAAAATTTAACTAAGTAGAAAATTCAAACCTACAAAGAATATCTCAGTAATTGACTCAAAATAATGATTAATGCTTGTAAATCCTTTTTGCGAAAATACTTGTTTTACGCTTTTTAATTAAAATAGCTTATTTTATCAAATCATGTAAATTTAGAAGTAAATTTTCACTCATTTTATAATTTTGACGATTTACATATCGTCTCGCTGAAACAGTTAGGAACCGATATAACGACGTGGATCGTCTTGTCTCTGGTGCAAAGAAAGTGTATTAACCAAAGATTTAAAAATGTCATGAAGTCCTTCCAAATTTGCCTTTACCTCCTCAGCCAGTTTTAACTCGATGGGGTTCTTGGTTGAAGAACATTCAATGAAGTAAAAACTATGTTGTACTCCTTAGATCAGAAGACGCAAGCAGCATTATACAGCACTGGAATGTTTTGTTACTACTGACATCCAAGATAAAATAAAGTACATCCATAGTCGTTTCTCCAAAATACCTGCTATTTTAACACAGTTGGAGGCTCCAACATCCACTTTCTTTGAGATGAAATTTCAGTAACGTCTTCAGAGATTCGAGGTATTACTAAAACTGTCTTTGCGAAACTCAGTAAGGTAATAACGAAAAAACCTGGTTGCGAAATACTGTGTAAAATTTGTAAAAATCTTTCTGGTATAGGAATCCAAAAGGAACTGTGGTGCTTTTCACATGTTCCAGTAACGTCATGCGATGTTGAGAGATCCGTTTTACTGTATAAAAAATTCTTCACTGACAAACATAGGAGTAAAACACAAGAAAATCTCAAGATGACCCTCGTGTACTGTAACTTACGTTAACTAAGAATTCTACGAAAAAATATGTTTATGATTAGATTTTTATATTTATTCACTTATTTTTGGTGCTTATTTATTTCATTTTTCGCGCCTGTGTGCTTACTTATTTTACCATTTGATTATGCTTAAAAATCCGGGTTCTAACAATGACTTAAAATATATATATACATGTTAAAGTACACAATTTAAATAGATTTTATCTACCTCTTACAGTGTACTACTTATGCAAAAGCCATTCATAATAAAAGAGGACTGCAAAGGCTATACCAAAAATTCAATACGCACATCTGATTTATCATAAAAATATCTTAAACATATGGCAATATGATCAAAATAGTCTCTTTATTTTTTGCTGAACATCAGAATTGCCTAAAACGTTCCCATGTATACGATTATTTTCAAATGGGGAGGTTTTCCGAATATCTTTGTCGCATTCTTGGACATTTGTTTTTCAGTTATGATGCTCACAGACAGACAGACAGACAGACAGACAGACAGACAGACAGACAGACAGACAGACAGACAGGCAGATAGGCAGACAGACAGACAGACAGACAGACAGACAGACAGACAGACAGACAGACAGACACACACACACCCACACACACAGATTATTTTTCTAAAACTAATCTACGGATTCAACGAGTTTAAAAACATATGTTTTCAAGGAAATCTTGATATCGAATTTGGGTGGCATACATCAACCTCTCTGCCTGTATTTTACGTGTTAGAGAAAATAAAAGTAATCGGTTCAATACCAAACTTTTGTATTTATGTACAATTATGATCTTCAAGGCATGCTAAAGAAACTCTACCCAAACTACCATTTATATAAAAACAGGTCCCTATTTTTAATTTTTATTAAAATGCCACCTGTTTAAGATATTTACAGAAATAATAAAATATTTTGAATGTTCTGGAAAGAGCCTGCGATCTCCTCTTCATTCTAAATGAATTTTGTATAACGGTAAAATTTAAGATAAAGACAAAATGTGCATTTACATTACCTTTTGTACTCATCCATGTAAAACATATACTTAAAAATACTTACTCTTCAACCTACTTCATTTTATTCGTGATCAACGTTTGTAGAAATGTTTTGGTTACACATTTCCTTGAAAGTGTAATAAGAGAATACAGTAGGTTTGAGCGATAGCCAAGTCTATTAATGATCGATCGCTAAGTGACGGCTCTGACACTCCACTCTCTTTTCATGGCCAGAGCCTCAAAATAAGCTCCTAATTGAGAGGAGCGTAAGTATTTGAAAATTCAATGCTACAAAAAGGAAGATCTCGATAAAAAGATAAAAAGAATGTATTTGATATAATTTATGCGCCTTAAAGAGACATGCATTTTCTCTGTAGGAAGATTTTGTCTATCTCTTATGGTTTACTAGTTATGTAAACTATACAGAATGAGAGGAATTCAGAAGCTAACACCAGAAAATTTAAGATATCAAGTTTCATTTATTAAAATATCAACAAATCGTGTTTAAATAAACATCTTTAGAGCCATTTTTGAGGACATCAAAATTTCCAAAACATTTTTCCGTGTGCAGTTCAGTTTGAGGTGGGGAATGTTTTAAAAATCTTCGTGTCCCATCCTTGGAAAATACTGAACTTAAATACCAAGTTTGATATAGAGCTGACCTACTTTTTTATAATGCTGTTCACACATACATACGAACCTTTTTCAAACAGGATTTTTTTTTTTTTTATTCGGAGACTTCGAAAGACGAATTTCCAGAGAAATGTCGTTATCTAATTTGTGAGTAAATTCAATGTCCGCTCTACTGACCCCGTAGAGGTAGACGGCAGAGAAAGTAAGTAAATCAGAAAGTAAAAAGTAGCAGCAAGTCGAAAGGCGTCGCACTCGATCACCTCTGGATATGATAGGTTTGCTTAACCAGGGTTATTTTCGGTGCTAATAGAGTCACGAAGTGTGGGAAAAGTATGAATATGTGTGTAGTGGTTAGACCACTTGGCTCTCACCAAGGCGGCCCGGGTTCGATCCCAGGCGACCGCAAAGTTAGATTTGTGGTGGACAACACGGCGCTGGGGCGGGTTTTCTCCGGGACCTCCGGTTTCCCCCGCCATCTCATTCCACCGGTGCTCCATGTTCATCTCACGTATCATCAGTGTCACCGCCTGCGGTGCCGTATGTAGTAAAAGCGGGCGTTAAACACTACACATTTCATTTATTGTGTGTGTGTGTGTGCGTGCGTGCGTGTGTGTGTGTGTGTGTGTGTGTGTGTGTGTGTGTGTGTGTGTGTGTGTGTGTGTGGGAGGGTGAATTTAAAGACAATCCAAAATAAAATCCGACATTAACTCAATCGTTACCAATGACCAATTGTTTCAAAGATAAAGCCGCCGATGTGGCCTAAGAAGTTAAAGGTGCCATATGAGTAGGAAAAAGTGACGTTTAAGTCCAAAATTAATATCAAATAATCATGCTTATAGTGTTAACCGTTCCCTAGACATTTTCAGTTACTATGGATTAAATTTTCAAATGGAAAATCCTATTTTGCATTGTTATTCTTATTGTTGCTTTCTTTTTCATGCAATGGGTATGGATTTCTGAAGTTATCCATCATAGCCAACCGCTTTATAAAACTTTTGACTATCACCTTGCGTACATCATTATGCTCATACCTAAATCGAAATGTACAAACATGTAAGGAAAGTTTGTCTTGATTAACATAAAGAATGATGTTAAGATTTAGTTGTTTTTCGAGGTAAGCATGAAATTTCCAACAAAGCACACTCAAGAGTTTTTAGACATTTGACCATCGCTTCGCTCTCTTGTTTTTTCACCTGATAGCTCCCCAACGAAATGTGTAATGTAACTTATTTATGTAAGCATTAATCTAGATTTAACAAGAGACAATTATAAAAATAAGACTGTAAGAACATGCTCAATTTCTTCTCGGGCAGCAAGCCAGGTGAAAAGACGATTAGAAATAGACATTTCGGGAGTATGCATCGCTTCCATCATCAGGATATTTATAAAATGATATAACCAAAAATGAAACATTGGATATCACACAAATATAAAGACAAAACACTATCAAAATTCGCATTACTGAACAAAAGCCTGCTTTCAGTAAATTAAATGCTTGCTGCCCGAGAAGAAATTGAGCATATTTGACGCCAGGAAAGCTTCAGGTCTTATTTTACTCTGTAAGAATGTTTGCGTAAGCTATATAAAAATAAAAAGTAGAGAAAGCTATATGAGTGTAACGCATTTGCTTTGTGTAAGAAAAGTTGTCAATTCGGTTACTTAATATTAAACTTGATTCAATGACAGGTTTTCATTTTTTCTTTTTAGAAAAAATATTTTATTTGTTTTTAACTGATTAGGTCACTGTGGGCGATGAGGGAAATGATGCTTAAATTAGCTTATAGAGCTTGGAGTTGCCCGACGTTTATCTTTCAAATAAACGGGGGAAAAAGAACCTTATCCAGTAACTCACCCTAACCGAGATTCCAAATTGAATGTGAGGCAGATACCCAACTCCCATTCCACAAAGGTGGACTCAAGGTAATTGTCGCTACAATTTATTTATTTACAGAAGCGCCCTGGTTCAGTCTCCAGGAGATTACGACGCTACGAGACGCCGCTTCAGGCTTTTCCGGGTACCTCGTATGGCTTGCGGGCACCCGAGGTAACACTGGAGTTAATCCGAACAGCAGCAAAAGCTGAACTCTATAATTTCCAAATGAGCTGCTGGCTACAAAATTTACCCCATTATTAACCCAATGAACACCAGGGTGTAAAAGGGCCGCGCCGGGGCTCAGTAGTTAGACCGCTTGGCTCTCACCAAGGCGGCCCGGGTTCGATCCCAGGCGACCGCAAAGTGAGATTTGTGGTGGACAGCACGGCGCTGGAGGTGGGTTTTCTCCGGGACCTCCGGTTTCCCCCGCATCTCATTCCACCGGTGCTCCATCTTCATCTCATGTATCATCAGTGTCACCGCCTGCGGTGCCATATGTAGTAAAAGCGGGCGTTAAACAGCACACAGGGTGTAAAAAATCGTTTAGCATCCTGTACAAAGTCAGAGGAGCAAGAAAAGCTACCTTGTAAAAATTCCTCAACAAAAAATTCCACCCCATCCTGCATCACCAAAATTTTCAACCTACGGTTAAACCCAAAACCTGGGTGGGCACGCAGCAAAAACCTTCTGGCTCTTAACAGCCTGTTAGTACCTGCGTTATTTATCTATTTATACCCCGCCTTTTACTCCAATAGTCATATCGGCGGCCGTTCTTCTTTTGAACATATCGAAGTTGTTAACTTGTATTCGTTGGGTTTTAGTCATTACATCACGCACACATTCGCACTCTCATTTATACTTCCAGACTCTGGGGAAGATGATGAATTATCTTGGTCGAAGAAAAATCCCCACCGCCACCGCCGGGAACCGAAACCGGGACCCCTAGGAAAACAGGTAAGTGCTCTACCGACTGAGCTACAGGGTCAGCCTACAATTTATTATGGCTGTTTCATTTATCTTATTCCCATCACCGCAAGTCAATGGATATTGCCACATACTTTACAGTATATTTGTGTTTGTTTTTCGTGAATTTTATATCCCTTAAACAGGTAGAAAATTTCCAAAGATGAATGAATGAAATGGGCGAAATGGTACCTAAATGAACCCGTATTTTACAGAGTATTTAACTTTCGTCTTTTGAGGATGAAACGACTAATTTAAGTAACCGAAAGCTGAAACCTTTAAAAGCGGGGCAGTAAATTAACTCCACTCCACATACTGGCAAATAACAATGTATGTAGTGATATTTTCTTGCATTAATTTACAAATAAATATGTGATGAATATTCAATATTATTTTTGTCTCCTACATACTTCAGGGTTCTTAGAGTCGGTGGAAGTTTCGGCGTGTGGCAGGGAATTTGCCTTCTGTAAATCCTCATCCTCCGGATTGGGGAAAGTCTCCGAACTCCAGGTGCCCCAGGGGATGTGTGAAGCCCGTAGGGGTGGAGAGAAAAATATAAGTAATTTAGTTAACGATGCAATCAATTGCTGGGATCATACCAAGGTACCGTAATTTCGTCCTGCTAATGGATCAACTGACATGGGTTTGTCACTTTTAAGCACACTTAAAAACCATCTTTCCGTGACGGATTTGTTCCCGTGACTTTGGGATCATGGGATAGGGGAGCTGGCTGAGGGAGCCGTCATCGGGAATATTAAATGTAGCTTACTAAGGACCCTAACCTCTGCTGTCGCCTCTCCTGAAGTCTGGCCACCCTTCAAGGTTTGAAGTCCCCACTCACAGAGCTCACTCTTTCATGGCGCGTACATTGCGATCAAATGGACTATTCATTACTGCTGTCTTGAATATTAGACTGAGATATAGAAATTTGCCGTGCGCTTATCCTCGAACTTCTGGAACAGAAATGACCTAGGCATTAGCCAGCCAAAGGAGAATTTGCCACCTCTTTAACCAATCTCTTCAGGAAGACAGACTCGATTTCTTAGGTACTAGATCAGAAAAGAAGAGCGCGCGTTCAGCAGTGTACGTCCTGGTTTACCCTCCTCCAGTCAGAGATAGATAACGTCGGAGGCTCGTGGCCTGGAGGTCCCAGGTTCGATCTCATGGTTTTCTCGGCTTTTCCCTTGTCGACAAGAGAATGAAGGTGTTCCCTTCGTTACCTAATCTACCTCTACCTACCCTCCGCCAGACTTAAGCTAGGGTAAACAACCTGTCAATTGAAACAAAGTGTTTCATTTGTAGGGATGCAGGTATAGTGATAATGGTCTCGAAGTCCCTCGTTGTTAGATTCCTGGAAATATTTCCAGCTACTCTCCTCGAAGCTGATGGATTCTTACCTGGGACACGCGTCTGACCTCTACGGCAGCTAGTTGCGGAAGAAATATTTAGTGTTCGTCCTTGATGGAATCATTTCATAGAAACATATTTTGTGCCCATACTAAGGCGTCTAGTTGCAAAAGAACGCCTGCAATGACTGGTTTCATGTCATTGGTCTTGCTATTGCTGTGGCAATTCAATTGGTTTTCATTGATCCACGTCACATTTTTTGAACAATTTTCTGGCCATATTTAAACATATTTTACAGTTTTTCTTTTGGATATTTTTTACACCATTTAACATTAAAATAAAATTTCTTTAGAATTTACAATAACATTGTCGCGGCAACGGGCATAAACGTTTCGGCGCAAAATAGATAAAGACGGATAGTGTTTCACGGTAATAAAGAGCTTGCATAAGCAGTCAAAGATAGCGCAAGATAAAGGTCTGCCGAAACAAACTGAGGTAAATGGAAAATTCTGGTGACATCTTGATAGTAATTTTTCGGTTTCTTTATTGTTCCGGAAATATCTAGAATTTATCAATGAGGTATTTAAGAAGGCGACGACTCACCAACAGTCAGTCGACACATCAGGGAACTCTCGGCGAGGGTTCAGGGAGCTATTGCTTCTCTGTATCCTATGCTGGGTTCTCGATTGATGCCAGTCCGCGTAAAGCTGTACCTCTTTCGAGCTCTCATAGTCCCGTTGATGCTATATGCCTGCGAGGTCTAGGGCATGGCCGCAGATTCCTGGCTGGCATATCTTCAACGCGCTCAGAATAGACGACTTAGGTCCATCTACTCAGCAGGCCGATTCTTTCCAGTAAGGTTCCTCCATGAAGCCTCGGGTCTTCCATATGTGGAGGATAAAATTAGACGCCGGGCTACAAAATTTTACGAACATTTACCTTTGCACAGAAGTACCCTGGTTAGGTCTCTTGGTGATTACGATCCAACCAGACGTCGTCGCCGACTATTCCGGGTCCCCCGCATGGCTTGCGGGCATCCGAGCTAACCACGGAGCAATTCCAGCAGCAGCAAAAGCTGAGCCCCCATAGTCTACCAAGAGCTGTTGGTCTCAAAATTATGCAAAATCAATTCAAAATTAAACTAAATCCTTCAACGCCAGGGTGCTAAAGGAAAGCATTCTATCCTTCTTAGAGGAGTAGTAAACTACCTCTGAATCAATCCACCATCCTCAAACAAAAACAGCCATCCTAAACCATCCCGAAAAGAAAATCCTTTCTGTGGTTAAACCCTATCCTGGGTGGGCACACAGCAACAATCTTCATGCTAACACAGCCTGCCAGTACCTGCAACAGTCAGTCGCGAGAGTCGTGTGTAAGCAGTAAACAGCTGTAGAGTGTTGTAACGATAGCTGATTGTTATTGTCATCGATCTTGGTAGACTGTATGTATGCGACGTAATGTTGTTACGTGAGAATTGAACAGTGTATTTCTACGGAAATAAAGAACATTTAGAATTTCGGCAAATTGGACTTTTAACTCTACGAACCCACAAAGTCACAACATTGTAGCTATTAAAATCATTACCACTATTCAGTTCACTTCTTTTTATCGCTCTATCTTACTTTCAACTATTCTTTTAGCCTCGTTCTCCATCTAATATAATCGTTAATAATTTTAAATGAAATTAGATATAAAATAACTGTTTTACTATCAAGTGGCTAAAATTATGCCAGTAGAACATTTTGTAACAGGACAGGGCTACACATTTCATTATTATCAACTTAAACCACCCTGTTCATATATGCATTACTTATGTTCGTCCAAATTGTCTGGAAAAAAAAAAAATAAAGAAGGAAAAAGAAAAACATCTGAAGTGTTGCATTCACATGACTTCCTATACTCTTATTTTTAGTCTCCTGTCTACTTCATGTTGGATTGGATTGGATAATGGTACAGAGGGAATTCGCCACTGCGACCGGTCTTGATCTATTGTACGTAAGCCCCAATTGGGGCATACTCGGGAGGAAGGAGACGGAAGGAGGACGATCCAAGGAGTGACGACAGTACATAGGGCAGGGTCCTTACTATTTACCAGTTGGAAACTAAGCACAACCGGCATTCCACCCGGTGTGGTGCAGAAACGGCCAACAGATTGCCCGGATACCGGAGCCTATCATCCTGCCATGCAACGCTGAGACACTCACCAACTGTTCTGCCCTGAAAGAGACCACCAGATGAGAGATGATGTGAAATGACAATGGAGATGAAATGGGAAGACAGGAAATTTGGGGGATGTAACTAACCCACGCAGCTTTCGCCTGGCGACTCGGGAAAACCCTCGACAAAACCCATGGGTTAGGTAGGTCGACCACGGACAGACGAAACTGCCTGAGCCATTCCGCTCAGTTGCTCAAGATAAACATTTGTATAAATGTATTTATTACATATTTCTTCCAGGAACAATTAATTGAAACAGGGGACATAGTACGCTTCAGCGGTAGTCAACTCTTTTTAAGAGTTATCTCTTCGTGTTGGCTTTGGAATGTCATTCATTTTATATAGCCAAGAGATAGATAAAGAATGATGGCTTCTTAATTGAAAAGTATAATTTGAAAATTCAAACAAGAAGAAATCACTCATAAATGGTTAACTCAAGAAAGAAAGATATATTCTGCGAATAGCTTTATTATGATTGACTTTTGATAACTGGTAAACAGTGAAAAATAGATCAAAGCTTAGTACACCAAAAATGTAAATTTCGTTAAAGCACACAATTAATGTCTATTTCTTCCCTGCCTCCATTGTCTACCTTCCCTCCTTTCCTCCCTTCCCCTTCCTTCTTCCTTCCTTTTCCCTTTACTTTCTTTCCTTTCTTTTTGTGTAGATAACCATTTCCGAGAAATCCCTTGTTGATGGTTTGAATTTTCATATACTTCTACTTTTTCTCAAGTAGGAAATCATGATTGTCGTTTTATGCCCTGGCCGTGCACAAAAGATGACATTTTTAAGCCATCACTTATCGACCAGCAATTAAAAGATTTGACTATTACTAAAGCCTACTATATTCCCATAGTTATTTTACCTATAAGGAAATGTGTAATACAAAATTTCTGAAAATATTTGTCCCAATCAAGGCATTCACCTCGGCGGTTTCTCTGGACGTGGAAAAGGCTTTCTCTACGACCTGGCACGCGGGTCTTCTGTACAAACTCATCCAACTGGAGCTACCCACTCAAGTCATACACCTTCTCCACTCTTTCCTAAAACATAGATTCTTCACTGTCACAGTGGCGGGAAAAACATCTACACGAAGGTCTATCCGCGGCGGAGTCCCCGAAGGTTCTGTGTTATCCCCGACGCTGTACAGCGTCTATGTGGCTGACCTTCCCACTGAACAGCACGTCAACATAGCACAGTATGCTGACGACGTGCTGCTATTCTCAACAGACACCCACGCAGAACCTTCAACCCCATCCAAAGATATCTAATCCTCCTCCAGGAATGGTGCACGCTTTGGCGATTGTCCATTAATACGGAGAAAAGCCAAGCGATATTGTTCACCAAGCGCCGCTTTCCCGCCAACTTCCCCCAATTTACCTACTTCGGGCAAGGGATCAGGTGGGAGAATTCAATCAAGTACTTGGGAGTCAAGCTGGACAAGGGCCTAACTTTTCGGGAGCACATCCAGGAGCAAGCTCATCGGTCGTGTGGTGCCGTGGCATCACTATACCCTGTGCTTCGGTCTGCGATGTCTGTTCCCCTAAAGTTGCGCCTCTTTATGGCTCTGGTCCTCCCTATCATGCTCTATGCGTGCGAAGTCTGGGGTATGGCCGCAGGCTCACATCTAGTTCTGCTCCAACGTGCACAGAATAAATGTCTTCGGATTATTTATTCTGTTTGTACAAGGTTCCCCGTGAGATTACTTCATGAGGCTTCATCCCTCCGATATGTGGAGGATGAAATTAGACGCCGGGCGACAAAATTCTTCGAGGGTTTGCCCCAACATCAGAGCGCCCTAGTCAGATCCCTTGGGGATTATGTTCCTCGTGAGCGTCGCTATAAGCGATACCGGTTACCCCGCATGTCTTGCGGTCACTACCGGTAACCACATGATCTCCATTCCAGCCTAAATTAAATTTCAGCTACTCCAAAATTGTTATTATGGAATATTCAAAATTATACATACCTTCTTCCTAGTTTATTAACTAACCCACCAGCGGTGCTCGCTGTCCGTAGCACCCGGTTCATCATTCCCTGAGGAGCAAAAAGCTACCTCCCTACACTAACCCCACTTAAATTACACCCGTCATTCTGCAACATCCACATCCCGCCACTACGTGGTTAAGCTCTTCCCAGAGCAGGTACACGATTTGACCACCCTTCGGGCTGTTCCAAACAGCCTGCCAGATTTGTGCTGCTGCTATGATGTAGATAGAAGAATAAGTCTTTATAAGTATGAGTATATTTGTCTATCCATATCTTACAAGCGGACTATCACTGTACTCACAGCGCTACGAAACCTGACATTTGATGGTATAATGCCTGCCATGTGTACCAAAAGTTTGCTGCAGAGTAGAACCGCAACGCAAAAAACTAAAGTCTGGAAAGTTCTGCATGCGACCACTTGCAAGTAGATGCTAGACGTCCCTCGTCAGCTGTGTGGCGAGTGTTACCTTTCAGGGGTCAACAATCCCTACCGTACCGTACAATGCTGTGTTATAATGCCTATATGTTTCTACGTATTCTGGAGTCATTTTCAGGCATTATATATACTTCCAGCTATACTCCGCACCCAATTTTTGGCACACAGGCCCCACATAGAGCAGAGATGATGTCATTAAACTCTCAAGCACGTAATAATAATGATACTCCCTTGTAGAATTTGTCGGTTCATTAAATTACACAAAATTTTAAGGAAAATAGAAAATTACGAAAACTTTTTGCATATAAAATGAAGTTTGATGATGGGTAATTTTACTGAAAATTGTGCCGCTACCTTGAAAAATGCAGAACTTAAATACCAAGAGGTTAGTATTTACCCAACTTCCTGTTTTCTACTTATTTGTTCACACACACAAACACATGAACATTTTTCTAAAAATGCTTTGTTCTTTTACGTTGTCAATCAGCAAGCCTCAAAACGTGTACTTTCGCTAAAATCTAGGTACCTATTTAATGGGTAGACTGCAATACTTACTATATACGTAGGCTATCTTTATAAGAGGGGAACCCCTCCTACACACACACACACACACACACACATATATATATATATATATATATATATATATATATATATAGAGAGAGAGAGAGAGAGAGAGAGAGAGAGAGAGAGAGAGAGAGAGAGAGAGAGAGGGAGAGAGGGAGGGAGGGAGAGAGCGGGATGGCTCAGATGGTTTCTTTCGTCTATGGCCCGAATTCAGGATGCCCGCGTTCTTCTTCTTTTTTTTTTTTGTAATTTAGGTCCTCCAACGTTAAGTCATATCGGACGATGAATGAAATGGGTGAAATGATGCTCAAATGAGCCCAGGGTCCATAGAGCTTAGAGTTACCCGACATTCGTCTTTCAGTATAAGGGAAAACCCCGGAAAAACCTTATCCAGGTAACTCACCCTGACCGAGATTGGAACTCGGGACCTCTTGAACGTGAGGCAGACATGCTACCATCTACGCTACCGAAGCGGGGCCTGGGTTCGATTCTCATGGCCGACCTACATGACCCATTGGCTTTTTCGGGAATTTTCGCGGGTCGCCAGACGAATGTGGGGTAGCTTAATTGCATCCCCGAATTTTCTGTCCCTCCATTCCATCTTCATTATCATTTCATATCATCCCTCATTTGGTGGTGTCTTTCAGAGTAGAAGTGTTGACGGGAGTCTCAGTACTGTCGTGACTTCCTGGGTCTGCAGCCCTCTGTCACCTCTCACCTCATCCTTCCTCCCAGAGATGCCCCCACTTGTGGCTTAAGTACAATAAACCACAGGTTTCGATGCCAAATCCCCGGTGCCAAATCCCCTACGTATAAGCCTAATTCTACTTTGTGGCTACCATCCCAGAGGAAGGGATGAAGTGAAGGAACCATAGAAGGCTACAGACCATAAACGACTATCTAACTCCCTAACGTTCCAGACTCTAATACCTTCCACTGTAGTAGCTTTGTTTCCTTTGAACAAGCACCCACACCATATGACTGCACAATACGCTACGATACTAGAAGCACGCCTAAAAGAAATGAAGAAAAGCGAACAAAAGGGAATTTATGGAAAGAAAATCGTGCTAGATGACAATTCATTCGCCTATCGACAAGGAAAAACAACGTCGACAGGAATCGAACCCGGGTTCTGGGACTATGAGCCCTACGCGCCACCGCAGTCATCTCGCTTGGATACTGCACTATGTAAGCAGGAGGGAAAGTAAAAATGAAATTTGGTATTACATAAGCACGCCAGTCGAGTAATCCAAGAGAATGTAACTTCGCATCTTAAAGATCTTGTGCCTTGCAAGGAAGAACCGTATTGCACCCTTGTTTAAAAGTGTATTGCGCAATGTTGACAATGTAACAAACGTTCCTACGACGGAGCACTTAATTTCAGTCCATTACAGTCCAGGAAATGGACTGACTACTAACAAGAACAATGGTAACAGTGAGTCACGTCTCGTTCTGCATTAAAACTTCAAGAGAATGCGAAAATAGACGTCAAGTTTCGATACTTGCAGAAGCTAACAGGTTGAGCAGGAAGACGATTGCATATTGTTATGAGGACGTCTAAACTCATCATGTAAAACTGCACTACCATTAAAGGTATAGCGCAATAATTGCACCAGTTATTGCGTAAGATGCACTTGAACATTATTAGTCAAATTTTAACTGCCCTGTTGAATGTTTCTGCATGGATCGTATGAATTGCATCTGATCTTCATTCTATTTATGCAACGTTTACTAGGTAGTGAATGAAACTGATTTAGATTATGTACTAAATTGGCTGGGGGAAAAGAAAGCATAGAACACTACGTAACAGAATGCGAGGAGGTTGCAATATGGAGAAAAAAGGCTTGGGAAGACAAATTGGAGAAGGTAGAGAAGAGGATAGTAGCTATAAAAATGTTAACGGGCAGGGAGGAAAGCAGGTAAGAAGTATTGGTGAGTTCTTCCAGAAAGTAAAAGAAAAATGGGCCAAAAATGTAAAAAATTTAAGAAAGGAAGAGAAGGGGGAATAAAGGGACTAATTAAGTAATCAAGGAGGTATGGAGGTTAAGAGCTACCTGGCAGAGCAAAAGACCAGGGTGTCATGCAAGCCAAGGTAGCAACAAGTTAACGACAAATAAATGTTGCCAAAAGTTGTAAATTGTAAAATTTTGGAATATGCACAGTAAATATATCGTATGATAAAATGAATATCGAGTATCTTTGCTTTATTCGAAATCGATATCAACTGTCGAGAAATAGTAATGTGGTCCCATAACTATTTTTTTCTGGTTTTCTGTTTAATTTAAGAAAGAAATCAGTCTGATAACCGAGCGGGATGGTTCAGGCAGTTTCGTCTGTGGCCCGCATTTGGGAGGCCCGAGTTCGATTCCCGTGGCCGACCTACCTGACCCATGAGTTTTTTCGGGAGTTTTCCCGGGTCGCTAGGCGAATGCTGGGTAGGTTAATTACATCCCCCGAACTCCCTGTTTCTCTATTTCATCTCCATTATCATTTCACATCATCTCTCATTTGGTGGTCTATTTCAGGGTAGAAGTGTCTGCGGGAGTCTCGGCGATGCATGGCAGGATGATATGCTCTGAATGAATCACTTCCTCCTCCGTTAGATCGGCTGCCGTCCTCCGGACCGACTGTTGCGACCGTCTTCAAACCACAGTATGGGGGAATGTCCGTTGTCCTGGCCTGCTGGGGGAAGTTTCCGTCTAAGTAAAAATGTAGGGACCCTGCCCTCTGCACTGTAGTGGCTCCTTGGGACGGCCGCCCTCTGTCTTCTCTCGCCTCGTCCTTCCTCCATATGATGACCCATTTGGGAGCATAAGGTACAATAGACCACGACTGGTCGCAGTGCTGAATCACCTCCGAAAAAAAAATTGGTCTGATAAAACATCAAACTTTCGGAAGAAACTAATAAACAACAGGAATTGAACTTGCATTCAAGTAATGTGAAAAGATTCATATGCATTCGCAGTTCCTCCAGAGTTTGCTATGGATGCCTGAATACAAGGAGAAAATTGGCACTTTCGTCAGCATAACTTTCAACTAAAATACCTATTACATTGTTATATTGCTATTTACATAGTGGCCTTCAGTGAAATGTGAAACTTCCCTTCTTCCAAATGCAATTTCCCCTTTGCAGTTCCTTATTTTTTCAGTCCAACACTTGCTACACATATTCTATCTGCAGAGCGATCATGTGACATTTGCAAATGGTTTTCACAGAAATAGGCTTAAACAACTAATGACTTCCTGCTTGCCACAAACATGGAAAGAGAAGTGTATCAGTGGGACCTTCTGCACTGCATATGAAATCAAATATTTGCCTCCTCACTTAATCTGTTCTTAGAAGCAGCTTCCAGCTTACGTTTACACAATTCCAAATGGAAACAGTGCAGAAATAGAACGGGAAGCCTATCTACAATACACACACCACCCATACCGAAATACATTGCTAGGGATGGTGATTTTCACATAAGATATATGGCGTGAAATTCTTACGATAGCTTGATCTCTTGAATGTTCGTCTTTAACAGCCTAAAAAACATTGTTTAATGCATTTTGAAAATCTGACGAAATGCTAAATTTATTCAAAATGTGAAATTATAAAATAAATGTGAAACCTATTGCATTTCTAGATTATTTTCAAATGAAAATGTATTTAAAAAAGGCAAACTGAAAGCTAGTTTATGGATTGTTTGCTTACGTGCAGTTGGATGGAAAAAAATACCAGGTGGCATCATAACTGTCCCGTCTTTCAGGTAAGCAGATCCCTTCGGCGTTAAAACATTTGCAGAACGCAACGGGGGTAGTTACAGTTTAACCCATGGCAGTGGCGTGACCGGACTTACTTCTACTCTGATAGATTGGTCAACTTTTTACCTTGTCACCACTCGCCAACTATTGTAATAAATTTAAAGATTCAAATGAAAGTAAAATAAATCCCACTTTTTCGAGTTTCTAACACTGATCGCTTTTGAAGCGGTTATATGAATTTATGTGAAGGGATAGTACAACTATGATAGAAGGTAAAGGTGTACACTGCATGTCAATGCTACTGACTGTTAAACTCAAATACTCAGATTTTGCTTAAGAATTTTGTCATGTATTTGAGATGCTACCTATAGCGTGGATGCCGAAAATTATTTCATTATTTCATTAGGATAAGAAAGCTGAGGTATATTTTATAATTTCATTCAAAAGTGTTACTAATTAAAAGCTTGCATGATTTGAGCTAATTTTGTGTATTTATTATTATTATTATTATTATTATTATTATTATTATTATTATTATTATTATTATTATTATTATTATTATTATTATTATTATTATTATTATTATTATTATTATTATTATTATTATTATTATTATTATTGTGTTATATTTATAAGTTGTATATTTTTGAGTTGCTTTAACCTATTTTTTTTTTTATTTACGTCCTCCAACGTGAAGTCATATCGGACGATGAATGGAATGGATGAAATGATGCTCAAATGAGTCCGGGGTCCATGGAGCGTAGAGTCACCCGACATTCGTCTTTACAGGATAAGGGAAAACCCCGGAAAATCCTTATCCAGGTAATTCACCCTGACCGAGATTTGAACTCGGGACCTCTTGAATGTGAGGCAGACACGCTACCACCACGCTACCAAGGTGTGCACTTTAACCTATAATAACCTATAATAACTTTCAAAAAGCTAAATTTACTTCTGAACTTTCATTTTACTATTATACCCTTACAAATAATTTAATTTTACACTGCGTATTTTTCTTCAACATGATATAAAATTCAAAGTTCAAATAATGCAAACGTTGCAGAATGTTAAATGTGCAAACAAAAATTCTAAGTTTATGATTTAAAAAACAAAAAACAAAAAATGATAAATATTCTTCACACAGTTATACTGCTGAGACAAGAAGGATACAATAAACTAATGGAAACGCAGGTTTTCAAAAAACAAATATTTATGAGATGGCTTTGTAATTCTATCCTCTTTGATTGTCCACGAGAAAGAACTAATAGCAACTTATCGCTTAAAAAAAACTATAGAAATACACAAGTTTAAACGAGTAACAAAGAAGATCATAATATTATGTCAACTTCAACAACCATCAGCTTTGTATAACTGCAGCACATCGATATCTATATTTATCCTCACACATGTTCATTGCCGTAACAGACTCATTGCTACTCTGCTCACGATGACGTTCAGGTATTTTAATACATCTCAAGGCAGTGGTTGCTCTGTAGTGTTTCCCAATCACGCTATGTTGTATGCTTTTTCTACTTCACTTTACAATATTCACATATGAATGTTTTGCTAACAAGAGAGTTTTAGAATGTAGACGGCAATTACAAAAAGGATGGTACAATAGCAAGGCTTATTTACATTTGACATTCAATAATTAGTGGCAAAAATGTTTGTATGTGGTGCTATCAGCAGAAGACAATAATTTTATTTATAAGATATTTGTAGCGAGTTTAACTGTCGAATTGGCGAGCTTTACTGCAGTGGTCTAAAATGTTTAATAGATATAACAAATATGCTTCATTGTTCTTTTTAATTGTTGATAAACTTTGGAGGGGATCCGTCCCCTTCAGCTGCCGAGGTGCGGGCGCTGCGGACCTTTAGCACTCGTGGTACTTCTGGAACCTCGGGCCGAACTGCCGAGCCCCTCCCAAAGGGGAGTTGTTCGGATTGGGTTGGACTCGAGGGGGCAGTGTGTTCCCGAAACCCATGGGGAATTGGGTACCTCCGGTCAGGCTACGGCCGCCCGGTGGGGGTAGAGGGTTGCCTAATAAGTCCCGGGTAATAGCCTGCAGAGCTAGTAGAAGGTGTGCTAGATCACCAGGCGGCCACACCGAGGTTTTCGGTAGTCTTCCCTGCGGTGTTGACGCGCGCAAGTGGCGTATCCACTTCCATCCCGTCTTGACGTTGTGCTCAGCGGGGGGAGGCTTTTTACACTCCAGGTATTGCCCTATGGAACGAGCCCCGGAGTATCCATCGTTCCCGGGTAGAAGGAGGCCCGGGTCCTTGGTCCTGCGGGTCCAGGACTAATGAGAGTAGAACCTCTGCACTTAACTATCCAAATATGGTCCTTACAGTTGTGAGCAAGAGTAATATTACATCACTGGAAGCGTGTGCTAGGATGCTGTTCTGTAACAGTCCTACATCAGTTACATTTAAATATTAACAAACGTATTACATTATAATCACAAAACAAAAAAGAACACTTTATCATACATACAAAACACATGATATTAAATAAGCAGGTCATTGTGTCGCTTTCTTTTTAGTCGTCTATTTTGCGGTTGTGGAGGAAAATGTCATGTAGCAGTGGATTTGGATGATTGGCAAAAGTTTGGTGTCGTCTGGTGTAGCTTGTCCTGATGACATGCATGCTGTGAAGTTTTTTTTATAATTTTTTTATTGATCGATCAGCAGTATAATCTCAATATTGAAGGTGTAAGACAGCATCAAGCACTAGAATCACTCGCATCAGATGTATCACTCAGAAGCGGGTCCTGTGATAGTCTCCTCTTCAAGCTTGAGGGCTGGCGCGTGCGCACGCCGATGTTATAATGCACAGCTACTGGAACTTCTTGCAGCGTGGAAAAGAAACGACGGACGATCCTGCGAATGTTGTCGTGAAGAGGTAACAGTCCTAGTTCGTGATGGAGCTGCTGATTACGGAAGAATCATGGAACGTTGGTAGCGATGCGCATGAAGCGATTCTGTATAACCTGAAGACGACGCAGATGACAAGTGTGTGCGGCCCCCCACACTTGGCAGACATATGTAATAAGCGGACGAACGAGTGATTTGTAGAGTAACAATGAAGACTGTAGGCCGAAGCTGGAACAGCGATGCAATAGAGGTGAGAGTTTTGAAAGTCGCCCGGAGGCCAGTGATATAAGACGATGCTGTGAAGTGTGGTGTTGCTAGCATACCTGAACATACCAGAAGTGATAGATTCTTTTTACCGGTGACGCTGCAGCAGAGCCCCATATGGAGCAACCATATTGCCAAATAGGTTTGATCAGTGAGTTGTATAGAATGCGTTTATGGCATTGCAAGAGGCGATTTTCACTGTATTATGTGCTTGATTTGTTGGATTCGGTGTCTTAGTCTTGAGAGAAGATATGTGATGCGGAGATTCCAAGTTAGTTTACTGTCCAATATGAGGTCGAGGTAACGAACTGACTGAGCGGTGCGTATAGTGATTCCTCCAAGAACTATGGGACAATATGTTATCAGCTTTTTATATGTAAAATATACTATTTGAGATTTATGTGGATTCATCACCTCTCTCCAGTTAGAACACCATTTTATGATTTCAGCGAAGAAGTTATTTAGTTTCTCAGCTGCTGATTCACAACTGCCTTTACTAAGTATTGCAACATCATCAGTAAAATGTGCAATGGTTAGTTGAGCGTGTTGAAGAAAGGCAGAGGTATACACTGTATAAAGAAGTGGGCCTAGAATACTTCCTTGTGGAACACCAGAGGGGATCAGTTGTGCACTTAATATGCTTCATTGAAATTCAGATTACAAGAGACAACAATACTTTACGATGCCATGCAACATTACTGTAAGCTTTTGGTAGAGAGACTTTACCACATCGCACCGTGGCTAGACTCACGTATGTGAGGATCTTCTCAGGATCTTCTAGGGCAACAAGCCAAGTGAAAAGACGATTAGAAATCGAGTTTCCGGAGCGTACGTCGCTCCCATCATCGGGATATTTATAAGAATAATTATAACCACAAAATGTATAACTGGATATAACATAAATATGAACGAAGTCAAAATACTACCAATACTCGTATCACTGAACATTCTTGCGCATCTCAATAGCCTTCGACCTCAAATACAGTTTACTATGGAAGTGGAGAAATAGAGAAATGGAACTCTTCCATTCTTGGACATTCTTGTTTCAAAAAACAGCAACGGTACTCTGGAGCATGCTGTATACTGCAAGCCGACACACACCGATCTCAATCAGAACGCTTATAGTTTTCATCATGTCTCAACGACTGGGAGTTTACAATACACTGGCCCACAGAGCTTTGTCTATCTCTGATCCCAGTCACTTAACAGAAATTACAGCACCTTGAGACGATTTAAAATGGTTATTCACATATGTTTAAATGTTACAAATTATAAAATGGAATTATCTGGAAAAAGTATGAGAAAATCATCACTCAAAATTGTAAAAATTGAATAATGTTGATTCGTCGTCATAGCAACGACCCAGTTAATATATAAAGAGATGAAGCTGTTTCCTTCTTCTTCTCTATCAGGCTGTTGTGTGAGTAAGACGTACTCGTCAAATTCTAAAATGGACGCTATCGTCAAAAGTTGTTACAGTATAATTGTAATTGTGCTACGAGTAACAATTATCAATTTATAGTGAAAATCTTTAATTATCAAGTGTTAAAAAGTTAAATTATCAATAAATCGAAAAGATTATTCAAAAGTAATTCGATAAAATAGTGTTTCCTTTAAAAGTCCACCATCTTCTTTACATCCGCGACCCGTCCTGGGAAAAAGAACCTTATGCGAACATCAGAGCAGCCGTGGACGAGGTAATACTTCCAGAACATCAGGGAACTGCATAAATTCGATACATATTGTCTATGCAACGTGGGATTTAACCAACCTCAAATACACAGCTAATTATTTTCGTTACAACCTGATACTTTCTGTCAAAATGGCTACTCCGAATATGACGTTGAAGCCTCGATCACCAAAGCTAAGAAAGGGAAACCTGTCATACAGCAAGCGTCAGATAAGCCTACCGCTACAGCCTGCATCCCGTTCACCGGCAACTATCCGGCAGAATCAGCAGAATTCTCGCCAAATACAACATCAGGACCATCCACAAGCCACCTCCGAAGATTAAACATCCGTTGAGACCGGTGAAAGACAAACTGAACTTCCAAGTTCCGGGAGTGTACCTCATTCCCTGTGAATGTGGGACACCGTATATAGGACAAACCGGAAGGACCATCGCTACCAGAATAAAGGAACATGAACGGAGCATTCATTCGTTTAATGCAACCTGAGAAGTCTTGACTGGCAGAGCATTGCTTTGATAACGACTGTTGAGCCAACTTTCCGGAGACAACCATCTTGACAAAATGCAACAGTTACTAGGAGCGGGGAGTTAAGGAGGCTGTGGCCATTTCCCCCGAGCGGAGCACGCTTAATCGTGATGCTGGCTTTCAGTTCAGCTCCTCTTGGAAACCGGCCTTAAAATGGAAATCCGTTGGCTTAAGAAGCGCAGATCTATACAGTTTGATCATCAAGTTAAGTAGTTAAGTTTCTTTAACCTAATTAATTTTCTACGCCCACGCCATCTCCTTACCTGGCATTTAATCTACTGAAAACAGTCTTTTGTTCAGTGATTGGTAGTGTTTTGTCTTTGTTGATATTTGTGTTATATCCAATTATACATTTTGTGGTTATAAAAATTCTTAAAATATCCTGATGATGTGAACGATACGCCCCCGAAACGTAGATTTGTGATCGTCTTTTCACCTGGCTTGTTTCCCGAGAAGATCTTAAACATATTCATCGCCAGGAAAGCTTCAGGTCTTATTTTAAGTAGGAAAAGTGTTCATCGAAAGTGTGGAGCTGGTAGAACGCAATCGGCGAATGATTATGTGCGTATGAACAATGATAGATCATGCTCAAAGAACATCGCTGTTGGACTTGTATTGAACTACAAAGCGGAGTTGGAATTGCTCCTGGTATGATTCCTCGATTACTTAAGAAGAAACTGAAGATGAGGAAAACTTATGACAGAAGACGGAAACAGAAAGATTGCACTTAGAATGCTATGGACGCGAAGGTGAGCCTTTCCTTCGATCTATCATAACGTTCAGTTCCTGCGGAAAATCGTGTGGGTGGCGCACGTTATAATTACTTTTTGGAAACCTATTTATGACCAGCGTAAACATTCAAATTTTCTGAATTCTCGTCCTGTTGTGCTACATGATGGTGTTCGGTCTCATATAGCTGCTCCTAGTTAATTTATTTCACAAGCGGAACTGAGAAATGCTGGAGCATTTCCATACTCCTCAAGTATGAGGCCATGTACTTTTAAATTATTCCCGAAAATGAAATTACTACTTAAAAGAGTTCGTTTTAGAATCAGACAGGTAATTATAGCAGCAGTAGAGCAAGATTGGTACAAGATGCTGTGAATGACATTCATCGTATCCTTAAAGTGTGAAAGCAAGTTGTTCCTGTTGGCGAAGATTACTTGTAAATTCCAAAATAGCTTTTTTTTTCTACTTCTAATATCGCCACTAATTATTGAATGATCCATTAATATTTTCTCTGCAATGAAGTACAGAAACAAAAGTGGTATGAAATGTTATAAGTATTATTAAGTTTACTTGGATATTGCAGTATAAGTTGAAGCTGATTTTTCAGATAATTCAAGAAATTCGTTAAAATTTCCATATATGGAGATGTAATGCAAACATGGCCCTCTGAAATTGATGAAAAGGTTAAACCAAGATGGCCTTGTTTGTGACGCAACAGATTGCCTAGATTTATTATCATTCCAAGTTATGGAACTTTCCATAAATTCAACCTTTGATTTCAAGCCAATCAAATTCAAGTTTTGGTCCCTTAGCAACAAGACATTGTAGAATGAACCAATCCGAGTTCAGTAAAAAATTTAATTTGATTTCATCTTCACTTGTGAAAGGTCTCACTCCTTCTGATTCTTTCGATTTAGTCAGACGTGTTATAGATATCGTCTCGGACACAGACGTACTATTAAACTGCAAGAGGACTGCGAGGTTCCGGCAAATTACAGAAGTAATTTTATCTAAGGATTAGCGATCAGTGAAAAGGCTCGTCGAGTACGCGTCGCAAAAGAAAATACGTAAATGAGTGGCACCCTGTTGCGTTCACTTCGCCTGTAAAATCAGGAAAGATGTTTGTAAATCATGTCTTAAAACATCGGCTGTGAAATAATTCAGTGAGAAAATAAATTCTCAAAAAGTGAAGCAGTGTTTTAAATCAATTTTGTTGCCACCATCCACCATTCCGGTGCTGGCGCGGTACCACTAGATTACAGAGTTCATCGCTCATCGACGGAGTTGCCGGCGGATAGTGAAGTCTACATCATCGCAGTGATAAGGAAGCTGGAAAGATCATCGATTCTCCATCCTGAGGAAGGTAAGTCGCCTCACCGAGGGATTATAAAAAACACATATTACAAAGTGTTTGATGTGAACATTATGGATGACACGGGAGATGTCTAAACGGTACATCATTTCTTAACAGACGCTTCCCAACATATCCTCGATCACCACTTCACACATCAAAGATGCGTTGCTTCAAATCATCCAGAACCTTTGGGCATTAGCCAACTTACGCAGCATCCTTTACAAACCCCCGCAAAAGAAATTCCCTCGGAGGCCAAGTTAGTATTGCCAAATACTGATGACCAGTGCGGTCAAGGTAACGTCCTGGCGAGGTGAGATTCAGATGCCAGCTTAGCTAGATTTTATGTAAGCTACGACATAGAAAAGCATACTCATAAATCCGTATCATATACCACTTCACTTGCTATATGTCATTTCAGTGAAAATTAAACAAGTTGTCCTTTTGCATAACCCCATTTGCAAGCTGTAGAAAATAAACTTGTGATCTTCACCAACTCCTTCGTATGCTGACAAACTTTTAAAACAATAACCACAACCAACCCAACAAACAGGAAACTCTTTCTCTCTCTCTGTTTGTGCAACATCCGCAATCTTAATATGGGTTCCTCCTCACGTTGTCGTTGAAGGAAATGAAAAAGTCGACAAGGCTGCTAAAGAAGCCACCAAACATCCTTCTTGCGATCTCCCGAAAGCATCATCACGCCGTAACACGCTAAATAGAGATTTATAGAAAATTGGAAGACAGAATAATTAATTGAACGAACTTCGCGGCGCCGAGGGCAATTACAGGCATGTCGAGCTTGAAAGTTCGGAGAGTGGTGTACTTTTCATATATACACAGTTTGTTGGCATATGGTATAAAACTATTCAGATACCAAAAGAAAATAATTAGAATCATAGCAGATCTCTCAAGCACAACTAGTTGCAAGCCATACTTCAGTAAATTAGGTATCTTACCACTGCCAAGTATATACATATATGAAACTCTTGTACATATGAAAGCAAGCCTAAGTTTATTCAAGACAAATTCTGAAATTCATATACATAACACTAGAACAAAGAACAATTTATTTGTGAAGGCACACAAAACAAAGATGTATGAAAATAGTTTCACATATGCTGGCTTACATCTTTACAATAAGCAATCTATAAAAAAGATTGAATCACATCAATTTAAGAAATTGTTATTAAACTTCCTTAGAGCCAATAGCTTCTACAGCGTGGATGAATTTTTAAATTTGTAAATATTTAGTTAGCTACCTTAATTATAAATATTGTACTTAGTTTTTTAATTTGACGTGTTCTATAACATGTACATGTTTTAATGGATGAATCAATAAATCAAATCCATTACGGCTTCACAAGTGCACATATTTACAAGCCTCTCTGAAAACTACGACGAAAGTGCTTTCTTGTTCCTAAATTGACTATTATTGAAAAAACAATGCATAAGTGCATTGAGAATCGTGGACGTAAGGAATGCTCAACTTGCTCTCTTATTTTCAACATATTCTTCCTCCAATGATGCACTTACAATTGCTTTGGAGGGGAGGCTTTGTAATTCTTTGAAGTGTGACGCCCTTTAACCTGATGACTCATATCGGTCGATAAATGAATGAAATGTCTGGATAAACTGAGCTCGGGATCCGTAGTGGATTGTAGTTAACCAAAATTCATCTTCTCAGGATAAGGGAATATTCCGGAGAAAACCTCTCCCATGCAGCTCACCCTAACCGAGAACCGAACTAGGAACCTCTTGACGCCCGCTTCGATAGCGTAGATGGTAGCGTGTCTGCCTCGCGTTCAAGAGGTCGCAAGTTCGAATCTCGGTCAGGGTGAGTTTTCCGGGTTTTCCCTTATCCTGAAAGACGAATGTCGGGTAACTCTAAGCTCTATGGATCCCGGGCTCATTTGAGCATCATATCAGCCATTTCATTCATCGTCCGATATGACTTAACGTTGGAGGACGTAAATTGAAAAAAAAAAAAAAAAAAAAAAAAAACACGTCTTGATTGTGAGACATACCTCAGGCCATCCCACTTGCCGTCGTAAATAGCTTCGCAGCCGCAGTGATAGTGTGTAGTCTACATTTCCGGTCTTAGGCCTCCTTTCTGTGCTGAACGTTACAATGGCTATTGAATTTCTATGAATGCAGGGCATAACATAAAAGGAAGTGCTTTGCTCAATGGATTGCGGTTTATTTAGTATTAGGTTGTCCTTGGTGGTGCAAAATGTAAAGCAAGGTCAATAACAAGAAAAATAGCATTGGTTCATTTTACAGTGTTCATAGTTATTGAATACAATATATACTGTTGATGCATAAACTGGTATATGCGGACAGTGCTTCATATTTGGAAGTACGAAATATATTACTACTGGTACATAATTACTGAATAGGTCATTCAAAATGAGTTCTACATGCCTAAGAACAGGAATCACCCAAATTTAACCAAAAGTTCAAGCGTTTAGAAATTTTTAGGCACTTTCTACCCTGAAAGAGACCACCAAATGAGAGATGATGTGAAATGATAATGGAAGTGAAATGGAGGGACAGGAAATTCGGGAGATGTAATTAAACTATGCTCGAATTATATCTATTTTTAAGAAAGGTGCTCGAAACAGATGTGAGAATTATAGGGGAATAAGTATTTTAAACACAGGATATAAATTATATGCAAGAATCTTAAGTAAAAGGTTACAAACCATTACAGATGTTCTACTTTTAGAAGAACAAAGTGGTTTTAGAAAAGGACGATCCTGTACAGATGCTACCTTTACAGTTAAGCAGATAATAGAAAAAAGAAGAGAATTTAATCTGGAAACACATATAGCTTTTATTGATTATGAAAAAGCATTTGATCGTGTAAATAGGAAAAAATTGTGGGAAATCATGACTCAAAGAGGCTACCCAAATCATGTCATTAAAGTTCTAAAACCTATATATAAGGATACAACAATCAGCATACATATTGGAAATGGAATGTAAAGTAAATGGATACATACAAATCAAGGTGTAAGACAGGGTTGCAGTTTGTCTCCTATCTTATTCATAATTTATATAGATGATCTGCTTAGAGAGTGGATGTTTAAGATTAACGGAGGCATTCATCTTACACCAAATTTTATTCTTAAGACGATGCTATTTGCGGATGACCAAATAATTACAAGTAAAACTGAAGACGAGCTGCAAAGAGCAGTATATATTTTACAGAAGTTATGTAAGAATTATAATTTCAAAATTTCCACAAATAAAACAAAAACAATGGCGTTTCGAGGTAAAAGACACTGTTAGAACCAAAATAGTAATTGATGATATTATCTTAGAGCAAGTTACGGGTTTTAAATATTTGGGAACATATGTCAGTTATAAACATGAAAATTATTTTAAAAATAAATTACCAATGTTTCAACAAATATGCGGCATAATAAATAGAAGCCTAAAAACTAAAACCAGTATAGAAACACGGATTGAATTTTATAAAGTAATGGCTGTGCCTGCTTTTCTTTTTGGTTCTGAAACATGGACATTAACAAAAGCAGACAAAAACAAGATACAGGCTGCCGAAATGAGATTTTTAAGAGCAGTAAAGGGATGTAATCTTTTAGATAAAATTCCAAATGAAAAAATAAGAGAAGATTTAGAAATAAATTCTTTAGAAGAAAAAAATAATAAATTATAGAAATGAATGGAGAGAGCATATTGAGAGAATGCCGAGAGATAGGATCCCAAGAAGAGTTATAAACTATAGACCTAGAGGAAAGAGACATCCGGGAAGACCACGAAAACGATGGTCAGGCATGTTTTAAGCCGGAACATGCAGCATTGCCTAGCCCTTGGAGTGAAGAAGAAGAAGAAGAAGAAGAAGAAGAAGAATAAGAAGGAGAAGAAGAAGATGTAATTGAACTACCCAGCATTCGCCTGGTGACCGGAGAAACCCTCGAAAAAACCGATGGGCCAGGTAGGCCAGCCAAGGGAAACGAACCTAAAACTCCTGAATTCGGGCCATAGACGAAACCAACTGAGCTATCCCCCACGTATGCCACATAAATTTAGAATATAGTTCTGCACATGGTGTCTGTAAACTACCCCTGTGATATCTTCCTATATCTCCATTAGGTTTATGGTGAAGCTCTGTGCTGTGAGAAAAAAAGATAAAGGATCGTTCGTGAATAACACACACGTCAGAGCTGTGATGCTTGAATTATTCATTAACTACTGATATTATCGATCAGCTCTGTATAAACAAAATAATTTATTTAACTACTCTCAATAAATAGGTGAGTGAATGAAGTTCTGATGAACTAAGAAGTTCTGCCCATTACTAATACATAGGGTTCCTGCAATTTTCACTTTAAAATCTATCACCAGGAATACCAACCCCATAGAAACGCAACGTCTGCTGGATTTTCCCTGTGATGAATTGGCAGTCTCATGGGAAAACTACATTGACTCAGAATATCAGAAACAATGTTTGAGGAGATTTCCTTCTGTTCTTACTTACTTTCTTTCTTTTTTCCTCTTCTTCTTCCATGAGTAAAACTGCAGACCTTTAAGACAAACCCCATCCTATAACTGGCGTCATTTCTTCGGGATTTCCACCCCTTTACCTTCACCCGGTTAACGAATCGTTTCCACACTCCTGCATTTTGTAGATACTTTCTTTTCGTTTCTTCGAATCATTATCTAGAGTAAGTTAATGTTATTGACTCACTATATAGGAGTAAAGATTACAAAATAATTATTGATATTCTTAGAATGATAGTATGATTGAGAAATATAACAAATATAATGTGTAACAGCAATATAACAACTTCTTACGTCTCTATTAATATCCTATTTTCTTGTGTCCAAGAAAATCTGATACACCAGCAATCCAATTTTGATAATCGCTTCGTATTTAAAAACACACTTCAGTCTGGTCATTTTTAGATATTTACACATACTGCTTAGATGAATCTTTGATTCAGATTTTCTACAACTGCATTGAATGTGAATTTTAAGAGGTCAGTATTGTGATTGTCACAAATTCGTATTACTACCAAGCTCTAAGGGATACTGGCAGGACTTAAAAATTGAGATACATTAAGTCCATCGTCCACTTTCATTCTGATTATGAGAAACGTTTTATGTGATGAACGTATAACCATACGAAGCTAAAAGAAATTTTCAGCCAAGCTTACGGAGTATCAGGTTAAATTTCCTATGTTCTTTAAATATTGGGACATTTATTATATTTATATCATCTAATTTCTCTACGATTTTGTTGAACAATGACACTGAGAAATATTCTTTTCTGTGATACAAAGTTTACGACATGTAAGGTTCGCATTTGGATAGTTCTGAATTCGATTCCAGTTGGGCCGAGCATTTTGACCTTGTGTGTGTGTGTGTTTTTTACGGGTTTTCCGGATCGATAGGCCAATTTGGAATGGTTCCTCTTCTATTATACATATCTGCCCATTTCTGTCATCTGTTTCATCTTTATATGTTTCAGCCCGCCTCGGTAGCGTGGTGGTAGCGAGTCTGCCTCACGTTCAAGATGTCCCAAGTTCGAATCTCGGTCAGGGTGAGTTACCTGGATAAGGGTTTTTCCGAGGTTTTCCCTTATCCTGAAAGACGAATGTCGGATAACTCTAAGCTCTAGGGACCCTGGGCTCATTTGAGCATCATTTCACCCATTCCATTCATCGTCCGATATGACATAACGTTGGAGGACGTAAAATTACAAAAACAAACATTTATATGTTTCAGGGTGCTAGGACCAATGACGGCGTTTGGTGTGTTGTAGCGGGACGATCGAGTTTGCGCTGTGCAAAGATTTCTACCTAGCGCTTGGATGGCCGGATGGTACCACTTCCTGCAGGAGAACATCATTCGTAAGTTTCATAGCGCACATCGTCACGGCCCTTCTGATTTTCCCTTCCTCTCCGGGTTCACGGAAGTCACAAAGGGCTGGTCAACGTGGCATGATGAGTTCATGTGGCTAGGGGCCCGTTCCTATAACCTTATGTTACAAAAACCAACGAAAATGTCAGCCTTACACATGTTTTCAACTCTTTGTGGTGCGATTACGAGGGAAGCAAGTGAATTTAGAGCTAATGCACGTAAGGTATTAATTAGTCCACATGAAATAAAGGAAAGCTCTAACAGCATGGAAGAGATAATCGCGAAGAAGTAATGAGCAAGGTTACTTAATGGGCGACAGGAACACTGTGTTCGGAAAAGGACTAGCAAGAACAAAAGCTTTAAAATATGGGCTGAGTAACACAAATGAGAGAGGAAATCTCTGAAACCCAAATTCAAGAGAATCTCTGGAAGAGTCCAAATGAAACTGCCTCTATGCTGGGATAGGAAGGATTTCTACAATCGAAGAAAAGTGCAATAACATTGATTAAGAGTGGCAACTCAATTCAGAGTACGTCCTAGTGATAAGCAGCATGTGGAAAATAATCAAGAAAAAATTAAAATAGAAGAAGTCAAAGAATGAAGCCCAAAGAATACAAATTTAACCACCATTCTAAATATACAAATTATAATTAATTTTTGTGAATATTTGAAATTTAATTGCCAACTAAAATAAAATAACAATGATTACGAAGAAATAAGAATACACGAATAAGCATTTTTAACGTTATCGTCTGCTGAAATAAATAGTTTATCTAAATTATTATTTAATAGCATGGAAGAAAAATTTAAATGAATCAATCGAATATTATCCGTACAGGCTTCATAAGTGCTTAAGTTTGAAGCCAAATTGCAGCTACATTCATACGTAGAGGTAACAAATTTTGCAAACACACGTATACCTGAAAATGAAGAACACTCTGCTATAAAAATGTAATACATGCTTCATGTGATACTATAAAGAACCAACGCGAATAAATGCAACAATTCAATAAGAACAATTTTAGCTAGTTTAATCAAGACCCAAGACATATGCTAGATATAAAAATATAGTTTGTTGCATTCATATGCAGGTGCAAGGAAAGTCTAGGAATAGTCTTAGGCTGTAAGCGATGATCAAATATTTTAATAGCATAGCCGTTTATTATGTGACTCCTTTGAAATTTCATTCTCTTTGCATGGCCAAGAGATAAAAGAAGTGAATAACGATTTCCAATTTAAGAAAAATATTTAGCATGTCTGCCTCACGTTCAAGAGGTCCCGAGTTCGAATCTCGGTCAGGGTGAGTTACCTGGATAAGGCTTTTTCCGGGGTTTTCCCTTATTCTTACAGACAAATGTCGGGTAGCTCTAAGCTCAATGGACCGTTTCACCCATTTCATTCACCGTCCGATATGACTTAACGTTGGAGGACGTAAAATTAACTATTGGAAGATTCAAACAACAGGGAATATCTCCAAAATAGTTCATTCCAAAAAAAATGTATCTGACAGAAATTGTGTCGTTTAATGAGCTCGTCATTTTATGTACAATAAGATTTTCTTGATCTCTTACAGTTTACCAGTTATGCAAGAATCGTCCCAAATGTAGAGGACTTCTGAAGACATTGCCAGAAAGTTCAAGGTATACATTTCATTCATTTGTTCCCAAAATATCTTAAACATATGCTACTTTAATCAAAATGGCTAAAGCCATTTTTCAGAAAACCAAGATTTTCGAAAAGTGTTTCATGTAAAGGGTAATCTAGGGATGGAGGCTTTTCTCTAAAATCTTCTTTAGCATCTATGGAAGTTTGAATTTAACCAACCTTTCGTTTTTGGATTACGCTATTTATTTATACATATGAGGAAACACACACCTACATATATTTCACATACACATTGACCTTTTTCTAAATTTTTTTAGGTTCATCCAAATTATGTATTCGATACCGAAATTTTCGAATGGAATACAACACTTCCCCTATTTAATACACAATAGAGAAAAGTTAATTGGAGGCAAATAACTGCGTAGTAACTACATAGAGAAAGTAGAAAACGAGCTGGAGTTTAATTAGTACTCAACAAACATAATAAATATTAGTGTAAATGTAAAAGAAATAAATATTAAAGCAGTTAAGAATATCCACGAGTGTGATTTTTATGTTCACATAAATTATGAGCCATTCCTATTCAAAATGTTCCGTACAAAGAAAAAAATAATATAAAGAAATAAGTCTAATAAGCTTAAAGTGATTAAGTTACTCATACATGTAATCTGCTAATGTTGGTCTGACGTAGGGTGGCCAAATATTTTCGGACACTGGACACAGGCAGATCGACCACAGGGATCCCTTCTCTCAAATGTAACAAAGTTTTACTTTTCTATTTTTTAACTTGAAGTGTTCAGTATTAATGTTTTGTTAATACATGTTAACCTGATTATAGCATATTACTACTAGCAACAATAGAGAAGCCACCGCTACAACTAGTATAGGAAAATATCAGCTATTTGACTATTTTAACAATGTGAAGTGACGCCACAATCGGACATTTTTGGTAATCTTTCCTAAGCTGCAACTACTGAAACGGTTATGACAGCCCTCCAGCCAAAATATCACTGATTTATTGTTTCAATGTACCATATTACTGCAGTTCTGTGGAGGTTAGAGAAATAAGCTTAAATACATTAACCTGGTTCATAAAATATGTTTAAAAACTGATCTCCAGGACCCTTGAGCATCCCAAAACAAGCTTTCGGGACAACGTATGTTATGATGAACAATCCTGTTTTTCGGGACGTTTGATCACCCAAGTATGACGTCACCGTGTAGTTCATGCTTCCAAGCAGAAAGAATTCAACATGTGCTACGTAAAAAGAGATGCACAGTGTTTTCTTTTGTTTTAGTTTAGTGAGTGGTGTAGTCAAATACGGTTTTTGTGTAAGCATATGTAGCAGAATTATTCTTATGGGATCAACATGAATTCCGAACACAAAAGGCTACAAGTCTTACACAGTTCCTCTGTATTGCATACCTACAGCAATTTTTTATTCATGCGCCAAACAAATATTATCAAGGCGAGGAAATGGCAACGGTATCTCAGAGAGATCTACAATGTATTGTTAGGATCGTTTTGGTAAGAGTTAAACGTATTTAACTATGGAATGTTTCCTACCTTTTTTTTAACGCCATGTGGCTTAAACAATATATTTGCCACTTCTATTCTCTTTGAAAATGGCATTTAAAGTTTCTAATGACTTTAAGACTAAGCTTCATGGCGCAACACCCCATGAAGCACCAAGACCTACTGCCTGACCGCCTCAACCGCCACCTCGGCTCTCAACGGGCGTCATGAGTGGGGAAGCAGGAGTGGATGGTGGGAGGTGGTTAACGCCCCAAATTTCTCCCTGGAGAATGCATCCTTCATAATCTGGAAGAGAAATGTTGAGCAGAGAACTAGGAACGGTGAGAACGGTTCAAAGCCTGGTATGATGGAACAGAAGAAGATGATATACAGAGGCAAGATTTTGTGGTGACAATTATTTATAAAATTCGCATTAATAATTTTAATTGGTGGTATTTTGAGGTGAATATTTTCCCATAAATTCCTATTAATTTTACGCAAATTTTCGGGGAGAATTATGAGTAATGACATAGCTGAAATGAAAAGTAACAGCTAACTAGAGTAACACAACTTTGAAGGCACTTTACACAGAAATTGCTGAATGAATCAGCTTTTGCCTTAAATGCCAGGAGTGCTGTTGTTACATCTAATCTGTCATCGTTACCACATGGTTTTTTCTGTTCAACAATGTACAAAGCTCTTTGTAACAAAGAAGCAAATCAGAATCACAAGTTATACCACTGGTTTTAAGTTCATTTAGCTATTTAAATGCTGCCATTAGATGATTTAAATCACATATACTTGATTTAGTAACTAGCCTAGAAGGCCCGAAAATGATCTAAAGCTTTTATGGTTATTACATCATCAGTTTGTTTTGCCATAATGGAGTTCAATTCAATTTAGACAAAGTCATAAGGTGGAAAAATTTTAGGTTCTCTTCTACTGCTTTTCTAACACTGGAATCCATGATATGATCTACAAGTGCACTTACTCTCTTTCCAAAGTGACCACTCTCTAATATTTCACATCTCAGCGAGTTAATTCGGGATAAAATAAGATGAGCCATATGTTTTTGTTTAGATTGAAATTGTAATATTGGATCTGTTATCATTCTGCAATTTTCAGAAACAAATGTTGCCTGTACCTTTACAATATTGCAGCACTTGGCATCGCAAAAATGATCATTTATCAAATTTTGCGCAGGAACTGAAAGCTTTTCTTTTTTTAGAAAAGAAATCCAAAATTACATCAAAATAGCTGGCAATGTAAACTACTGAATTAAACCAGCTAGATCAGCGTGTCAGTACACGCAATGGAAACAGTTAAGCCTCTAAATCTGGGTGGTTTTCAGTGAGGCATTGTTTGTCTTCATTTTTTAACTTTCGGGCATTTCGGAACACATTTTAAGCCCTGAGAGACAATATTTTCAGGTTAATGTAATATCTGAGAGTAGCTTCCTAGAAGTTCACTACCTTCTCAGTACCTTTAGTCAGCATAATAGGAGTGTTTTGCTGTGCAAGGTGTGCTATCCAATAAATAACATTTCTAGTTAACAAACGAGAAACAGTTCTCAGTATCACGGACGAGCCCGGCGCTGTGGTGTCAGTTTATTGTTGCATTGCTTAGCTGTTAATTCAGTGCGTATGATGTCATTGTATTGGTTTCAGTGTTAAATTTTATCTTGCTTTCGTTAAATTTGTAAGCATTTTTTCACGACTTCTAGCTTCATGCTATGAAGACATGAATGTTAAATTCAAGTTATATTTATGTAATTTGTAATAAATGTAAATTGTTCTATGCAGAGTAAAAAAATAGAAATTTTCTCATTTATCGCAAAAAATGGTATATTATTCTCAAAAAAAGGAAAAAAAAAAATCCACGAAAATTCGCGAAAAAGGACTATTGCCTCTGATGATATGACATTAAGCTGAAAGTGCAGGAAGAAAAGGTGATTGTAGAGCAACTGGTGGAATCAATGGAGGAGAAACTGAAAGTTTTGTCCGCCAGAAATCCTACATGCCGTTACCTGAGATGCCCTGTCCGTTTTGGTGAGTGGAGAGTATAGTCAGACATTCAGGCGCGGTGCAGTCTTCAGATGATTGGTATAATCACGCATGCAAGATTACCTAAAATTAATCTACATTTTCCTGAATCAAATTAAGAAACCATCTCATTATTCCACGCTAATAAATTAGCATTTCTTGTTATCTTAATCATCAACAGCTTCAGGTAGCAATATCATCAAGTTTCAGCTATTTTCTCCCTCATTTATCTTTGAAGCATTTTACGTTTCTGTGATACAAATCTATAATCAAAAAGGCCATTTGAAGCCACAGTTTGATTTAATATTTCATCGCGAATGATAATTCCAATTATTAAGCTTCACTATATCCTCTGAAAACCAATCAATAAACACATTTGAAGTTTTCGTAATCTTTCAATATAAGCATCAGGTAATTTTTTTGGAACCAACCAAACTTAAATAATCAGGCACGTGCGAAATGAAGCTCCACCAACAATACAAGATTAAGTAGCGTTTTCGAGAACCTACAAAATGTGATTTTAAAATGTTTTTTACTTGCTTTCTAAATAACATTAGAATAACTGTAACATTACAGTTCAAATTCTTTGTTAATTTGAAGATAAACGTGGCATGTATCTAACTGATGAAAAGTCGGTCGGTTTAAAATACAGTACTGGAGTTCATAGGAATAATGGAACTATTCTAAAATGAATAAATATGTATTTGTTAATTACCATATTACAACTTTTTACTATCGCTTGCTTTCAAAACTATATCCAGAAATGTCAATGAACACTGAATCCAAATGACAATCTGCATGGAGGCAACAACAGAACAATCAATCCAATTCAGAGAAAGTAAATTTAATACAAAACTCTATCATGTATGCTGAAGAACATATATTAGAGAAGTAAAATGCAAAATATGCATACAGAATACCGTAGAAATTACGCATGGCTAAATGATGAATAATAAAAAGAAAAGCTGAAAGGCAGAGAAAGAAGGGATGAAGCAAAATGTGAAAGCGCAGTCCAGAGAAAGAAAACCCTGTTATCTATTGCATGCGTATGATTTTACTCTATCCATTCTTCTATAAAATATTGTTACAAAAATGTATTTCTTGTTAATAATAATGATAAACTTTCAACACACCATTCATTACACATTCTGTTTGTAAATATAAGAACAGAATAGGCTAAAGTAGTAGCCATATTTTTAAAAAGCAATCGCTATGTAATAACAGCACTAAAATTCCATTCTCTTTGCATAACAAATGATAATTTACCACTTAAAACTCGAAGTATTTAAAATTCAAACCAATAACAAAGAATATCACGGAAATCGTTAATGCACATACATTTTATTTCATATTCGCAAATAAAATAATTTTGTAGCATCTTTAAAAGATACTAAATTTAAATATCGGGTTTAGTATTAAAGTATATTTTTGCCCTCCCTCCCTCCGTTCCTTCTTCGCTTCCTCCGTATCTCCCCCCATCCCTCCCTCCCGTATTACCAATGAAATACCCTTACCGTATTTTGGGGTGAAATACAATACTTTGCATATTTCCTATAGGTAACTAGTGAAAGTGACTTAATGTACTGTGAGCAGCCAAATGGATTTCAAAGAGAATTGGTCTTCGTTGTTGCTAAAAAAAATGAAAACAGCAAGTAGGTAACAAACTGGGATAAAAGATGGAAGGAATATGCAGAACTATTTATAGAACAGGGAAGCGTCCTGTGAGCTGGCTATAAAAGAAGAAACGGGCGTATCAGAGAAAGAAACAGGATTTCCAATTTTGATAGAAGTAGAAGAAGAAAATAAGGAACGCCAAAGCAACACCTGATGCGTTTGTGATCTAACAGTATGTACAGGTGTAGCAAAGAAGAAAACTGTTTCTGTGTGAAAATGTAATAGTGGGAGTACCGGATAAAACCGTATTAAAAACATATAGAACTATTTACCAAGATATTAGGTTCGGAAATAATTCTAATGAGAATAGGAAGTGACATATATGGATTCAATAATCTAATCATCTGAATTGTTAAAAAATGGATGAGTTAACTGTAATGATGATACAGAGGGATCTTAGGAACTAGATAAATAAAAGAACTTCACTCTTACCAACATGATGTTTAAACAAAATAGTCATTCTAATAATCAAAGCTACTCCAACACTATTAGTAGATGAAGTGATGACCTAGTAGCTCAAAATATATAATATACTTTTATGCTAAATGTTTACAAAATGGAAAAAAAAATTGTGATATCTGTACTCACATATCTTTTACTACTCACTCTGTTAATGAAGTAAACATCTCTAGAAATTGTTCAATTACATATTTCCTTATAGGTACAATAGGAATAAGGGAGTACATTAGGCTTAAGCAATACTGAAATTCAGACAAAGTATTGGAAAATCCAAACAAATAATAAGGAATTCCTCGGAAGTGGTCCATTCCATGTGTACAAGCTTACATTTTTTGTTTAGTAAGATGCTTATACCTTACGATTTATGCAAGTCACCCACAACGAGGGCTTCCGAGGACATTTCCAGAAAATTGTAGTAATATTTTTGATATGGCTTTTTATTGATCGCCAAGTTGTGATGATATTTGAAAATGCTTGGTGAATTTTTGAGTTCGTTGGATTTGTTTTGAGTTAGTTTAAAAGATGATTTTCCAGCTGTTACATGTAAACTCTTATTCCAAAGTGTAGTCTCGGACAGCTATCTTTCTTCCTTTCTCAGAAATAGTTTACTAAAATGAAATAAGGCATTGAGTTTCTTTTTAAATAATGAGTTTAATTTTTATTTAAAATTAACAAAAGAATTTGAAACATAAGTGAACTAATATTCTCTTACGCATTATCACTTTTGAAGCGTCCTTTTTCTATAAATATGAGCTAAAAGTTGTTACATCTTTACATTCTAAAAGTCGAAATCTTTCTTTCTCGTCTTGTCAGGAAGATTTTGGTTTTTCCTTTTCCCATGGCAACCACACGTTTCTTTTGACTACGTGGATGGAATATTGTACGCTGATGGGCTCCACAACTAGATAGAATATCCTGAGGCCAATGGCGAACTTCTCTCATGCCCCTAACGGCCGCGCCTGGTTGTGTGGTTAGACCGCTCGACTCTCACCAAGGCGGCCCGGGTTCGATCCCAGGCGACTGCAAAGTGAGATTTGTGATGGACAACATGGCGCTGGGGCCAGTTTTCTCCGGGATCTTCTGTTTCCTCCGCCATCTCATTCCACTGGTGCTTCATCTCATGTATCAGTGTTACCGCCTGCGGTGCTATATGTAGTAAAAGCGGGCGTTAAACACTACACATTTCATTTCCCTATAGTGGTTTCGCAGCCTGTTTACCAGGATAGACTTCCTCAGAGCAAACTTCACCAAACACTTTACCCGCTGTCCACTCTTTAAGTCCCTCGCAGTATTGTCAAGCAAATTACATTGAAACTAGCTACAGGTTGAGCAAAATTCCGCTATTTTCCGATACAAAAATATAAAAAAAATACAATAAACCTTTCTCTTTGAGGTTGCAGATGACCAAGACGATGGATTAATGGTGATTATGATAATCCTGTTATTTTTGTTGTATAATGAGTGTATTAATACACTTAAACTAATATCTATCACTACAAGTGTAGGGGATCTGATTTTTTTTTTTTTAAGATATAATGTCAACCATCATGGAAAACAATCTTTCCACGTAAGCCAATTTTGAAATATTCAAGAAGACATCCTTTTCTTCAAACCGTATTTCTCCGACTGCACCAGAATATACGGGTACGTCTTGTTTCACGTAACTTTTCTTTATTATACAAATGGTGACACGTAAACACAACGTACTAAAACACTTCATCTGATAAGTCGAAAAAGTGATATACAATTGCAATGTAAATTGCAATAAAGCCTGAGGCCCTGATTGTGAGCGAGCGTTGCATCATGCTACGTATGGTTATCGTAGCTTGCATAAACATGATAGAACGTATCGAGTAATATGTTTATACTGTAAGGCCTGGTGAATGACATAAATAAATAAATAATAACATGAGCTACCATCCACGTGAGACATTCTTCAATCCGATTTCCTTAAGAACAGTTGCCTAACATTATGGCATTGACTTTTAGGGTAAGTGTGATTTTAAACAAAAGTCGCTGCATTTTCCCACTTTTTCGTATTTCTCCGCTGCCTCCCGAATGCTCAAATGTCATTATGTGTAGCAGAAATCCGCAACGGTTGGCATCACTGTCCGTCAATATTAAAACTTAATGAGGAGTAAATGAGTGACAGGGAAATTATATACCCAATTCGCTACAATGCTCGTACACCAATTAGGAAAATCGCTACATATCTGAGGGTTGATGGAGTCATATCTTATAACTGGCAGGCACCAAGAAACCTTACCGTGTACTTTGGACCAACACTTCATGAATTTTGTTAATTGCATAAAGCATTAGCAGGTAGCAGAATGTTAAGCGTTGTATAACATTATTCCTGTCTTTTCAGCAAACACTTGCTCGTCAACTTTTCCAAGAAACTTCAAAAGTGTATAATTTTTTTTTTATTCTAATACGGATGTTGGTTTAATAGAATAGTTCAACTTCCAGATGGGAAAATACTCTGCCATCAGCATAACTTAGAAAATCTAAAGAAATGTGCATGCAAGTTGTAGATCTGGGATAGGGATTTAACAGAGAAAATCTATAGAAATTTAAGGAAATTCTGAAGAAAGATCTTCTGTGGAAGTCTGCAAAGTAATCTCTGCATATGATAACTACAAAGAGACCCAAAAACATCCGGACCGGCTGCGCAGTGTTTCGCCTGTCCGCATCCTCAGCATTCTTTGCCATTCGCCGCTATCATAGAAAGCCGCGGATGAAACAATGCAACATTTTTAAAAGTACTTTTAAAGACTTTACTTACCAATGTTATTAAGGGATATGCTGAAGCTGGCCACCACCTCCGTTGTACATGCATGTTTGGTCCTTCTTTAGGAAACTATCCATCACTCGCCGTAGTTAACATTGTGAAATGCTGGCAATTTCTTGCAGATATTTTGTTTTAGTTCTCCGAGGGTGTGAACACTTTATGCTTTAAGTTACCTTAGAAATCGCAGGGAGTTAGGCCGGGGAACCGAGGGGACGACGAATCTGTCCTAATAATTCTGCCTCGAAACACATTTTCAATTGTTCTCATCGAAAGATTTGCTATATGAGCTGTCTTGTTGAAAAAAGGCAAAATCGCGTTCTCTGACTGTAAATTCACCCCCACCCTCCAAAAAGGTACAAAATTGTATTCACGTATGTACGGATGTTAACTGCTCACAACGTGAACTACTATACGGCGACTCTTGGATAGGTACCTAAAGAGGTGTCAAACATGTATGGATAACCGTGCTGGCTTATTTCAGCACATCGTTTAATAATAAGGGTAAGCAAAGCTTTTAAAAGTAGCTATATAAACGCGTGGTTTCCCCATGCTTTTCTATAAACCGGCAAACGGCAGCAAGCGCCGAGGGCACGGAAAGGCAAAATACTGCGCAGCCGGTTCGGATGTTCTTGGATCTCTACTTACTTAGCAAGCATAAAAGTCACTGTAAAATTTAAAGTAATTTTGTGCATATTGAAATATTCTTCTTTGCTCGTCCGAGCAAATATTTCCTAAAATAGTTCGGCATCTTTGCAACGCATCATCATCATCATCATCATCATCATCATCATCATCATCATCATCATCATCATCATCATCATCATCATCATCATCATCATTATTATTATTATTATTATTATTATTATTATTATTATTATTATTATTATTATTATTATTATTATTATTATTATTAAATTCTTACAAGATATGAGTTTTATCTGTGTCAGTCAGAGGGCTGTTAATTGTTATCAATAACAAAGCAAGCATACTGAAATCCTAGAGTTTCAATGGCGACAGAATTATCCGTTCGAATGGATGCTTTCCGGAATTACTTTGGACGCACATGATACTCGTTCCACACCATCGTCTCTCTCTCTCTCTCTCTCTCTCTCTCTCTCTCTCTCTCTCTCTCTCTCTCTCTCTCTCTCTCTCTCTCTCTCTCTCTCTCTCTCTCTCTCTCTCTCTCTCTCTCTCTCTCTCTCTCTCTCTCTCTCTCTCTCTCTCTCTCTCTCTCTCTCTCTCTCTCTCTCTAATAGATTAATTCTGGAATCGTTTGTAGAGCACAGCAAGTTTTCCGGTAGTGACATGGGGTTTTTTCTCGTTGGGAAAAACTTCCTTAAGTCCCTGAGGGCCATCTGAAGAGCTAATTGAATAAGGAGTAGCAGTCTGTGGTTACGAAGAAGGCATATAGCGGCCGGAAGCAAAAGGGGCGCTGGCCATGTCCCACCCTCCAGCACTGCATTCCACTCATGAGACTATGATGAAGAGGTGGGAGTCGCAGCGGTCGGGTGGTAGGCCTTGGCCCGGAAAGGACTATTGTGCTATAGGGTTCGTTTAAAAGAAATATCCGCACAATCAGCTCCACAACATGGAATAGGTATACATATATGATATAATGTCAAAAACTATGGATACGTTGATACATATTTCACAACTATGGTGAATAGAAATAATGAATGTAAGGTATAGATGCATTAGATTACACATTAATAAAATGGAGTTCTTAGGACACACAGAAGAACGCAGCATAGTAACGGAAGTATGGGTACTTGGACTGAATAAGACGTGCTTGACCTGAATAATAAAACAAAATAAAACGATAACAAATGGGCTACCTGACCTATGGGAATTAAACCAGAAGAGCTGGCGTACATTTTTAAAGTACAGAACGTCGGGGCAAAAGAAGCAAATGCGCGACAGAAGATTAGGTCGGTCAAATAAAACAAAGAAACAATCCGATGCTAGACAAAAGCGTGGATCTCTGTAAAATTAGGAGTGATTCAGCCAAAACACAGACTTATTAGCCCGCCTCGGTAGCGTAGATGGTAGCATGCCTGCCTCACGTTTAAGAGGTCCCGAGTTCGAATCTCGGTCATGGTGAGTTACCTGGATAAGGTTTTTTCCGGGGTTTTCCATTATCCTTACAGACGAATGTCGGGTAGCTCTAAGCTCCATGGACCTTGGATACATTTGAGCATCATTCCACCCATTTCATTCACCGTCCTATATGACGTAACGTTGGAGGACTTAAATTAAAAAAAAAAAAAAAAAAAAAAGACTTTGTTATACAAATAAAGTTTGGACTTAAATCTAGATTTTCTGCGTAGCAGGCTTGTTTTCGTTTTACCCATTGGGTAAGCAAATTATATAGGTATACGATCTTTACAAATTTATAAATTTACGTACAACAAAAGAAACACTAGCCAAAGCTATAGTCAAGATTTTTAGAAGCAGATTGCATCCGGTGGCTTGGAAATTCCATTTTATCTATATTCCCATGGAAAAAGCGAACAGTGACTTAGTAGTTTAAAAAAGTATAAAGTATTTGGCAATTCAAGGCAATAATAAACAATAATTATGAAACTTTTTGGAGCAGTAAAAAATTAAATAAATTTGTTTCACCAGCACTGCCTTGTGTGTGTATGTGTGTGTGTGTGTGTGTGTGTGTGTGTGTGTGTGTGTGTGTGTGTGTGTGGGTGTGTGTGTGTGTGTGTGTGTGTGTGTGTGTGTGTGTGTGTGTCTGTTATTCAACATACTTGGTTTATTGGCCACGAAAATATTTCAAATACACTATATTTTAATCAGAATAGTTTCTGAGAACATTCAAAATATCGAAAACTAACTTATGAGGATTTTCTTGAAAAATTATTTTCCCATTTTGGAAAACATACAAAGTTTGGTATTCAGTCATCTTTAGGTTTTTTTTAGTTTATTGTTTTAGGGGGTGGAGGACTGTCTGCCAGGCTGGCTTTCTAGAAGATTTTTTTTATTCAGTGAACCTCAAAACGTGTATTTCTGGTGAAATCTTGGTAACGAATTTTTGTTTGGACTGAGATACTTCCTCTACTTACTACAGATATGTAGAAGAAATAGTAAAGTTTGATGGTACTAATGAATCAAGACTATTTTATCCACGAGTGGAAGGTCTTGCTTCTCTAGTAGCATTCAATGTTTTATCCAACACTTATCCTAATCATAAAAAAGGCTTACCACTTTTTAAATTAAATATAATAAAATAGTAAAATTATTTTTTCTGGAATATACGGCTATTTAGACCAAGGCCGGCTGGATGTATGTTACAAACAACATTGGCTTATATGAGAGAACAAAAATGTTGGCTAGTCGTTTCTATGAAACTGTTTTAATTGCTGGTATAGGTGGAATAACTTACGGAAATTGTTTCAGTAACAGATTCATACTAATTTAGAAAAATAGTGTTCAACAGATTGTTATTGAAAGAAGAGAAGGTATCTATGCTAGACGAAGTTTTGGAGAAAGCCAAATGTGTTTTGTCATATTGTTAAAATTACAATAAATATTTTACTTGAAATGTAGGCCCAGTGATTGTATTTTATTCATACAGTGATTAAAGTGAAATTTTATCCATCCTTAATATTAAAGTGCTACTTTAATAAATTAATTTGTATTATTAAAGTACAGTTTTACAAGTAAGTGGTGGATAAAATATTTTATATAATGATCTGTCAATAACCAGGAACATATCAGTGCCGTCCTCTGCCTGAATTTCGTCTTGCATGCCAGTACATGTATTCGCATGGCTTACACTTTTACCTAAACCATCAGTTTCGGTCGAATTTGAACTCGTGACCATGGTATGAATAAGCCAGCTTCTACCCAATCAAGGGAACCACGCAAGCCGATCAAATATAAGTCCTAAAAAGCAGTTTCTGGTGATTTTAATAAACATATGCATTAATTTCGAACAATGTAGAGGAATTTGATGAAAATACACTGAAGTTAAAGTTATATATGCTGCAAATAAGTTACCGACAGTGAAATTTAGGCATTTGTATAATAAGGAATGACATTGATGTATTTGCCATCTGGTTCTTACCTAATCTTCCCGAGCCTTTAAACAACAGACAACGTGCTAGTCCGAAAACGACACAGAATGCCAGCTGCTGTAGGAATGGCCGCTATATCGACGTCTCATGGTCACCCACGACGCCTATATAGCAATCTGTTCACCAGGAAACAAAGAGCTTGTATGAAGAATCCATGTGTCTGGAGACCGAAAAGGATAATCTTCGGCAAGGCAAAAACAAGCACATGTGAATGTTTATTCTGTGAGGCACCTGTTGCCCCGAGGATGATTGGTTTGGAGCCAAAATCGCAGGTGTTTCTCTCATCACTGCCCGGATTGATGCAGCTTTCATCGTGCAAGCTAAGCTTGCTATCCGGGAGGATGACCATAAGTGTCGCTTCTGAGAACAGAAATGTGAAGTTTCAACCCAAGGGCCACTTAAACGCTGTCCCTTTACCGTAAACTCTATGTAGATATGTGGATATCACAATTCTGGCACGGTATATTGCAGTTTTTCTTTTTCGATGAGGAGGCTATTGGGACCACAGCACACAGGTACTTTCTACTACTCTCAGGAGCTAAAATGGGTTAATGAGAGAATGATTAAATGATTAAATTTAATTTGGACATTTATGACATATAAATAGTCATTAGAACCTGTATATGTATGTAAAATAAACTTTCAAATTAGGTTTCTTGTGGTTTGATGTCCTTCGTGGATGGTAAGGCACTAATAAAGTTAGATTTTTTAGTTTCCTGAGATATAGTTATAAACTTTTTCCACAGAAATTTACATTTATCAAAGGTATCTTAAAAACAAGCGGAGAATAGATTTTACTGTTTCTTTTGTAGGTTCTTTTTATATTCTGGTAGATATTGCACATCCAAATTTTCGGGCTTAAATGATTTTTTCTGTTATCATGTAGCTCATTCTTGCAAGAAGAAATTGTTGTTTCAACGAATATGACGTCATTGAAGTGTACAACATTCATAGATGCTGCTAATGCAGCAGATTCAAGGGACAATATTCCTATAAACTTTTTTTCTATGTAATACTGAATTTATAACATATATCTTGAAAACCATGTTCAAGAATCTTCTGCAGTTTAAATGAATATACCACTTCCAATGGTCCAGATATTTCCTGGAAAATTTGCAAATTATATTTAGAGTATCACTGAGTATCAGGCTTGCAAATTGCAATCGGAGAATACCTTCTAATATAAAACACAAATGTGCAGCAAAGGCTGCATCTAACCCTTGTGGTACCCCGAATTAACTCGGCCCTACCTGGTTATCCTTTCTTTTTAATTTACGTCCTCCAACGTTAAGTCATATTGGACAATGAATGAAATGGGTGAAATGATGCCAGGGCCCATAGAGCTTAGAGTTACCCGACATCTGTCTTTCAGGATAAGGGAAACCCCGTAAAAAACCTTATCCAGATAACTCGCCCTGACCGAGATTCGAACATGAGACCTCTTGAACGTGAGGCAGACTCGCTACCATCTACGCTACCGAGGCTGAATCCTAAAGGTTAACAAGGTTTAACGATAAGTTTAAATGGGTAAAATAACATTCTTCATTTGAAGAAAGTGAAATAGCTGCTAGGTTGTTTTAGATATCAATCCCTCATTTAAGTAGTTTTAGGTGCTATGACACGTACAGTACATATATAGTGAAATATTTTTAATTATATAGCCAGGACTAGTATCATTATTTTTTCTATTATACAAAATAAATATTATCAGGAGCACGGAGGGTTCGTAACAAAATTTCAAAACGAATCCTCGCAGAAAAGGCCAGTTCATGCTAAACTATTCAAATAATTGTAAAGAGATCAATTCTCTATATCCATTTGTACTTTTATTATATTTGCACAAATGCAATAAATATGCGTCCTTGAGACATTACAACTTTCCTTGAATCTCATTAATAGAACTGATGCCATAGACGCTAAGAGTGGCAAGAAAACAGGCCCTACTTCAAAACAGGCACTAATATAGCCCTGTCAGTAATGGTAAGCATTAGAGTAAGCATAATCATTTATTCATTTGCATTTTAAAAACACATTTTCAGTATGAAAATATCAAATATCCTATACTACATTCCAGTATTCTTTTAACGGATACTATTTCTTTAAATTTATACTCTTCAAGTACCATTTAATTGTAAATCTTACTAACAGGTTTCAAATAATTTCCCTCTTGAATTTGTTTACAGTCCCACGCTGGTTTTAAATTATTATTGACACATTTATTACCTCTTAAATGGGTACTGTGTTCGCGCTCACGAGAGGGGTATAAAAAACAAAACATTAACGAAGCGGTGAGTCTATACTAAAATGATAAGACTTTTATGCCCAATTTCTCCATCAGATGTTGAGACTTAACACGAGTTTAGCAATAGTTAAAACAAATATTGCATTTCACCAACAAGTGTTAGCATAACATTCGTGTTAAATCCTTTGTTAAACTAACAAGACAAATTTCTGTTGTTAAGTCCTTAACAATTGTATATAGTCAAGATGGCGAGCATGAATTCAGCTGTTGATGTCGATTTGCTATATTTAAGACCGTATAATGTCCCCCGTATGGCATGCGGGCACCCTAGATAACCCAGGATCTAATCCTATCAGCAGCTAAAGCTGAGCTCCTCATAATTCTTCTAAGCTGTTTGGCATCTAAATTTCTCCCCAACTAAAAATTAAAAAAAAAAAAAAAAAAAAAAAAAAAAAAAAAAAAAATTGGGTCCTAAATACTGCATCCTCCCCTTCAACCCGAAGGTACTTCGGTAACCTCTAAATTAACTCCCAATCAAAAAACCTACATCACCTTCATCCTACAAAATTCAATTTAAATCCTACCTGCGGTAAAACCCTTAACGGGTTGGCACGCAGCAAAAACCTTCTGACTGTATACAGCCAGCCAGCACGAGCGAGCGAGCGAAAACCGTATAAATGGCATACGTAATAGAGTACGGCCTATGAGGAGAAATTATTTTGAGGAGCTGTCCGAAGAAAAAATTTTAAGGAGGTATATATAGACTGTCGAAACATGCTGCTATGAAGGTTACTGTTTGTTTGTTTGTAATTTACGTCCTCCAACGTTAAGTCATATCGGACGATGAATGAAATGGCTGAAATGATGCTCAAATGATTCCGGGATCCATGGAGCTTAGAGCTACACGACATTTGTCTTTACGGATAAGGGAAAACCCCGGAAAAACCTTATCCAGATGAAGGTTACTGCGGAAGTACAAGATAGGTTAGAACATGTATCGAAAGGAATGTGGCGATCTCGCCTTTGCTTCAAGTATTAATAACCTTGCGATTTTATAATTCACTGAATTATTTGGATAAATACATTGTCCAAATACATTGTTCATTGGTAGTCGACTATGCTTTGATGTTTTAAGTAGCCACTATTTTATTATTAGCAGCTCTGACATTAGGAAAGGAATGCCGTTATTTATAAACTTCCTTAAGTATGTTGTTAACATTGACCTATTGGTTCAGAGTGCGAAATGTTAATCGTAATACTTAAGTTAACTGAAATAAATTATAATGTGAAAAAGTTAATAAATGTTCTCATTAAAAAGCTAAATTAAGGCCTTAAGCTATGAAAAGGCATATATTATGAAGATAGGTAATTACAGGCACTCTAAAATTAGTATATTTTACCCCGGTAAGCATGCAATATATTTGTGCATAAGCCTAGAATTCTAGAAAATAGTCAAGCAGGAAAATGACGAGCTCTTGTTATTAACTTGTTTATTTCACACAGAAACCATCCTAAATATAGCTCTAGAGTCATTCATTATATTCATTACTTCTACTATTTCCAAGAAGCGAGATTAGGCATGTCTGCACTACTTCCGGAGCAGCACCTATCTTTATATGACCATATTTAAATATCGAGGCTAAAGACAGAATTTACCATAGCGCAAAATATTGTCTCAACATGCATTCTACAAGAATTCACTAGCACCCGCTTCACCTTTCTATATACAAGTCAAATGTTGTTTTCGAATATATTAAATCCTTGTTGTTCTTCATCACTCACCTATACTGTATTCCACTCAACTAATATCGAGCTTTCACCGTACACACCTACAGGTTTTAATAAAAAACATGAGTATTTTTTAAAAATATCCTTCTGCATATGTATGTATGAACAGCATAACGTAAAAACTAAAGGTCCACAAATACCAAAATTGGTATTTAAATTCACCATCTTAAAAAGTTACATCAAGATTTTTAAGAAAATCTCTCTGGTGTCTTTTTTACTCAAAAATTGTTTCAACGTTTCGGATTGAATTTTCTATGAGTAGTCTGAAATCCTACTCATTCTAAATGAACTTTGTGTAATCTGTATTGCTGATAAATAGTACACCATAATAGTAAAACAAATAACAGGAAACGCTTACTACACAGAAATGCAGATCTCGTAAACTATGTTAATTAGATTTTCGTTTCTTGGTTTGTATCATTTTAGACTTTTTAAAGATTTTACTATCACTTCGGCCTCCTGTATCTCCTTCTATACCAAATAAAATATATAATGAAACTATTTCTGCAAATGACTATCTAGATGCATCCGAAAAATCTATAATGATAGCTTTTTAGAGTATATAGAAATAAGTGTGAATTAAATACATTAATATTAATTTAATAATGTCAACATTTGCGATGGTGGGTTGCCTAAGCAGAAATATAATGCAAAGAGACAAATTATTTCTCGACAGCAAAAACAGTAATGGATAAAATAATAATTTAGCTTAGAACGTGTAAGCTCTCATATGTACCAAAAAATACAAGAAAAGCTATCAGCGTCACAGAAAATTTAATTATAGCTTCTGCTTCATTGTCTATATGAGATTTACATTGTGCCGATAAAAATGAAAGTACAGCTTTGCATAATATCAGAAAAGAAAGAATAAAAGAAGTGAAAGATCGAAGCTGCTGAGGATACCGGACTGTTACCCCAAAAAACGAGCATACCAACATTGTGCTCTGATGTAAATCACTTTTTCGGGTCAGCAATACAAAATTCACAAGCATTAGAAAAATTCTCTCATCACATCTAAGTCGCTCACTAAGAAGTGAACAAGTCATATCAGCTACGAACTGTCACTCCAGTTTACTCTTTTCTTCTCGTAGAATAGATGCAGCCAACGTGACCTATGCCAAGGAAACATTACCACATTCACTTCCTTATGAAGTGTGATGAATACAAAATCAAATAGAAGCAGCATGGAGTCCCATATGATACATATTTCAACAGAGTTAAACAGCTTGCTATCACGCTGCAGGCCTGTTGCTTACCTAAAGGATATTGGCGTGTCGGGTTTAATATGAACGTCAACCTGTATTCTTAACATTGTTACTAATATGTATAGAAGTGTTTAACTACATATGTTGTATTAATATGTCTATTAATACTATATCGGTAGCGTTACGAGCTCGATGTTGAAAATACATAAGTAAATATTTTTTTTAAATTAAAATCCATTAAATATCTAAAAACTACAATTGTACATAGAATACCAAAATTATTGAAGTGTTATGTTAATAATTTTATAATAAAGTGATAAAGAGATACATAAATAATTTAAAATCAATGTAAATCAGAAAATCTCAGACTAAATTTTGTAACCAAAATAAAGGGTTCCTACGTAACTTCTGTGTTTAAAAAAACAATTAGTAAGCAATTAGGGCTCCAGTAAACACAAAAAGGACTTCCATTATACCTGGAAAACAGGTACATTCAGAACTAAAATATCCACATACTCGCGTTGACATAATTATGAAAACTAGAATAGGGGTGAAGTTCTTAGAATGCTGAAGTCTTTGAGAGGAAAATAGTGTTTCATAGACGAATGAGAAGCTTTCAAAGTTAACAGCATAAATGGGAACCTTGGTGGTAATAATAAAGTAGACTTAAGTTCATAGAAAGCATAGATATATTTCTAAATATCCTGTTATTACCATCATATTTTAAAGACTGGCAGAAGTATTTACTGTACTCGATTATGGTCTGTCAATACCGCCGGAAGTTCACGTTCGAGTTATGTTGGCTCCAAAGAGTGTGTGGAGTGAGTGAGTGGAGTTTCAGGGTCCCTCGGCAGCTAGGATATTTGGGCCCCAAGGGGTCTTCCGAACCTTCGTAATACTTTTGTATAATTTTGACAAAACTGGGTTCACTGGATGCATTTTTGTTCTACAAACTGATAAATATGGTAATCTACCCTTACATTTCAATCACTATTTTTAATCCCAATCTACTCTATGCATACATTTTAAAAATCGATTTTCTCAAACATAGATCTATTTTGATTAAAATATATTTTTAAGATATTTTCATGAAAAATACCTAAAAGTACACATTCAATTTTTTTGAGAATAGCTTCTGAACATCAAAAGTCATTAATCACTTTTGCACATTTACTAAACCGAAGAAATAGACAAAATCCTATTACTGTGGCTATGAAGTTGAGGAAAAATCCATTTTTTCCTTAGTGTCTGAAGATGGGTTACAACATGATGTGTGTTAATTATGGGCCACTACAGGCCAGAAAATGGAGGATTTTATTTGTCCCTTTTGCCTTTTTTATTATTTTTTTTTTTATTTAAAGGTCGTTCTAAATTCTTTTAAGTATTACGCACTATTAAGACTGGCTACAGCAGGTAACAGATTAGCACCAGTAGAGATCCTAGTAAACCCTTGATAAATATCCGGTTATTTTTCTCCATAAGATTTCACTCGTTTCCAGTATGCACCAATGACATCCATTGACGTAGTGAGAAGTTTTTCAATGTTTCTGCAACGTGTTGTCAGAAAACAGAGGATCCTTTACACCTAAGAATTTAGAGATGACTATAGTGATATACTACAATGCCAACTGAGGTAAGCATTCTGAAGGTGAATTTCTGTAACACGGGGGTGGTTAAACGAAGTTTGATTTAATTATATCTATTTAAATTTCTTTCCCCAGAATGCCCATTGCTGGTTGCTGAATCAGAAGAAGCATTTCTTGCATATAGTTTTCCTCGCTGTATGTTTTTTTTTTCTAATTTTTTATTTATCGATCAGCAGTACAATGCTTTACAGATCAGAGTGAAAAGAAGTTAACAGTGCAATACGAACAATAACACTCAGGGGTAGGCTAACAGGCCGCCCCCTAACTACATTAAGTTAGAACTCCAATAATACTCTCTGAGAAATTCTGTCAATATTGGAGATGTAAGATATATATCAAGCACTAGAATCACTCGAATCAGATGTATCACTTAGAAGCAGGTCCTGTGGTAGTCTCCTCTTCAAGCGTGAGGGCTGGCTCGTGCGGACGCCGATGTTATAATGCACAGCTCCTGGAACTTCTTGCAGCGTGGAAAAGAAACGATGAGCGATCCTGCGAATGTAGTCGTGAAGAGGTAACAGTCCTAGTTCGTGATGGAGCTGCTGATTACGGAAGAACCATGGAGCGTTGGTAGCGATGCGCATGAAGCGATTCTGTATGACCTGAAGACGACGCAGATGACATGTGTGTGCGGCCCCCCACACTTGGCAGGCATATGTAATAAGTGGACGAACGAGTGATTTGTATATAACACTGAAGACTGTAGGCCGAGGCTGGAACGGCGATGTAATAGAGGTGAGAGTTTTGACAGTCGCCCGGAGGCCAGTGATATAAGACGATCGATATGAGCACGCCAGGTCAGTCGAGAGTCCAAAAGCACTCCAAGGTATTTAACGGAAGTTGTAGTGCGGAGCAAAGGGACATTGTTCCTGTAGAGACACAACGGCGAAGAGTGAAGATTTTAGCTTCGGTTTTCTGAGGGTTCAATGAGATCCGCCAAGTGCTGAACCAATGAGTTAGGCGATCTAAAGAGAGCTGTACTACTTGTTGTGCGTACTGGAGATTAACATGAGAATAATATAGTACTGTGTCATCAGCGTAAAGAGCTAAAGAAGTCGGAGCTAAGTCAGAAATATCATAAATGTATATATTAAATAGAGTCGGGGCGAGGATAGAACCCTGTGGGACACCTGCGGTAATATTACGTGGGGATGAAAGCTTTCCACCAATGCGTACTGAAAAGCTGCGGTCGTAGAGGAAACTGTGTATTAGATGTGATAAGTAATTAGGCAGACCGATGCGGTAGAGCTTAAGGAGCAAACTCGCTCTATGTGTGACATATCATTTGACTGTTGTACTTTCAAAGTTATTCATTAAATATCTAATTTAAAATTAATTTATTAATTTTTAAGTATCGTTTTTTCCAAATTTCAGGTCCTTTATGGATAGTTTTAGATCGTTTTGAAGGTTCTTTTTAAACAATTTAAAGGTCCTCAGCTTCCTAGCCCTACTTATTACATTAAAATGTAGATTTCGTTAAAGCACACCTGTTATGTCAAATTACGTTTTTTAGGACAACCATTTCACAGATATTCCTTCTCTTTGATTTGAGTTTTCAAATACCTCACATTACGCAAATAAAATATCTCACTTTTTTATGTATTATGTCATTCAAAAAATAACGGAATGTCAAGGCCATAATAAAAGATCTGTCACTTAAGCCCACTGTACTTCCTATTACCATTGTACCAGTTAGAAAATGTGCATAGAATCATTTCTGCAAATGTCTATCTCGATTGGCATGAAGTAAATAGAGGAATAAGCATTTGTAAGAAGATCTGTACTAGAGTGAGTAGAGAAAGTCGTGTGAGTGCATAGATAAGACTGTTTACATTATGAATAACTACTCCCTAAAGGATAAGTGTCAGATTTTTGTGAAGGTTGTTCAAACAGCCACCACTTGTACAAAAGAGGTTGAGAAATATGTTTCCTTTTGAAGTTGTTTGGTGTCCTATAATTTTTTCAAGCCTTATAGTCCAAGTGCACAAATATACTGGTTGAACAGGCAGTATAATTTTATCAATAAGAGTTGAAAATAAAGTAAGGGTAACTTTTAAATAACCCAATATCGTATGATTCAAATAAGGTTTACCTAAACTGTTTTTAGAAGTTGTAACGCATTCTATGATTTTTTGACCATTCCTGCTGAATAAATAATGCAATAGTCTGACCTTATGGTTTAAACAGTACAGATTTTTATGTACAAAGATGAGAATATCTTAGTAAGCTTTATAGAGTTGTGAGCTATCTTATAATTTTCCCTTAATCTTTTAGTTTAAGCACACAAGTTTCATCCAGAAAAGTCAAATAATATTGCTTTTTATGCTTGGGGTTAAAAATAGTGACTGAAATGTAAGGGTAGATTACTATATTTAGAAGATCTTGAGCTTATATACAAATTAAAATTCGTTTTTGTATTACGTGTTCGTAAACACAAACACACTCAAGACCTTTTTCTAATATTTTTTATTTAAATTCAGGGAATCTCTAAACAAATATTTCCGGGAAATCAGGTTCGAATTTTTTTAATGAAATACACTACTTCCGCTACTTATTATACGTAAATAGTAGAGAAAGTAAAATGTATATGATATTCGTTTTGTATGAAATTTATCAGATATTATACCTTTAACTTCTGCTTGTTTGTAGCATCAAATTTCGCAATGATACAAATTACGACCACTTTCAATTTTCCAAAATCGTCGAACCTTTTTTAGCTTTGCGCTTATAGAATGTACCAATACAATGCCGGATATCACAGCTTCATATACCTAAGCCGATTACGAAACAGTTGAAAGCATCTGCCCATACAACTACTTAACAAGCGAAACCAACAAGAGCACTCGTATGCTCTGTCTGGACACGTGCAGAAACCTGCTAAATTGAGAGTAAAATGTACGTTTTCCAGCAGCAATCGAACCCCAGGTAGGCAGCTGTTCTATCAACTGCACGAAGAGGTTAAAAAGCTTTTATTTATACAGCTGCTAAATTAATTACCTTATCTGTTGTATATTATTACCTCTATTCCTTTTCTTGTAAGATGTTTTTACTATTTCCTTTTAACTGATACTTTGCATTTTTAGTCTCAAAACTGATTGATGTGGGAGCTTTCCAGGAAAGCACTAAGTAGGTACTTAAAAACCAAAACTATTGGTAAGTATGTCCTAGTTAAACCATTAATTACTTAACGCCCGCCTCGATAGCGTAGATGGTAGCATGTCTGCCTCACGTTCAAGAGGTCCCGAGTTCGAATGTCGGTCAGGGTGAGTTACCTGGATAAGGTTTTTCTAGGGTTTTCCCTTTTCCTAAAAGACGAATGTTGGTTAACTCTAAGCTCCATGGACTCTGGGCCCATTTGAGCATCATTTCACCCATTCCATTCAACGTCCGATATGACTTAAAAAAACTTAATATTACATTACAAAAAATGCATCAGTTAAAACTAATATAAAGTTATCCATGGTATACAGAATTGTTATCGTGTAAGTTGTTCTAAATTTAGTAAATTACATCTAACATATTGCAGTAATACTGTAATAAATGCGCTGCCACAACAGAAATTGATTTATGTTTGAACAGTATGATGTATGTTTTCCTACTTAGTCATGTATTTATTTTTGCTTTTACTTTTATTTTTTGACAAGATAATAACCCAATAAATAACTAAATCAACAATAATAGAGACATAGAAAATGGAACACAGTCGCTCTCGTCCTATTTATATATTGCCCTCAACAGGTAAGGACATCCAGCCTCTTTGCCTTTGGAACAATTGCTCATCCGCAACAATGTTACCTCATTTACTATTCTGTTAATCTATGAGTACGTTTTCTTTGTGATTTCTTATTTAAACTATATACATTTATCTCTCAATCATACCTCCACACTCTGGAGAGAATTAAGAATAACCCTGACTAAAGAAAAGTTCCCATCTTCCAGTCGGGACCTCTGAATTATCAAGCAAGCTAACCACAAGATCACAGAGGCATTGTCGTCCATAACACTGATTCTCTGTGTTCCTTTGAGAGATTCATATTGTCACCCAATTATCGGAAGGCATGACCAACTGGAGCTGGGTAGGGGACAGGAGGTATATAGGCCACGCCCACCCATTTATCTTGTGGCTCTCACATAGGGGATGGTTAGGAAAATGTCACGAGGCATTGCACCGTCTCTTTCCCCTCCCCCTGACGTCTGGAACAATCGGTAATATGTTCCGAACCGCGACGCTTCAAGATGCAGCGATCTGCCTATAAGCGGCGCGGTAGACGACTCAGGCAGATCTTGGCAAGCAGCCGCGAAGAGCGCAGTGCTAGCGAACGGACTGGAAGATTGCGTACGTGTATCGGAGGAGTTGTACGTAATTGGGAGTGTGGAATGGACCTGTGACAGACGAACTGGTGGATTGTAATTATGTGCGCTACGTAATTCTATGTAATCGGCAAGTGTTCCAACTGTAAGTCGGTGGAAGTAAAGAACATTTTGAGTTTGTACAATTGGACTTTTAATTCTACGAACCCACAAAGTCACAATATGCTTGCACTTAATTTCGGGTGCATTTGTTTAGTAACTGTGGTAGTAGAATAATGGCACTAATAAAAGTATTTTCAAAAATAGTCTTAGACGTTCTAAATTTTAGGATGCTTTTCTCGCAAATTCACCACGGATCTTTCGTTGCGACTGCTCTAACAGAAGTACCATGGTAACATGTCGGTAAATACACTAAATTCCTCGCCTAATTCCCATTAAATATACACGTATACTCATAAATAATTTAAGATTAAGATTCTTGTATAAACCACTCTTATAAAAGTTTAATTTTTAATCTACTTCCTCTTAATAGAGATAAACGTTTGCAGAAATAATTTAATTACACTTTTGTTAAGGTACAAGTAGGAAAGAAGTCGCTAAATTGGGCGAAACGTTTAAAAATGGATCTCAATATTACTATTTTGAAATTCCATACATTTTGTATATCGTGTGATACAGAAGAACATGACTACACACATCAGTGGCGAGGCTTGACTTTCAGAGCGAGAGAAGCTCCAAATAATAATTTTCAAAGAAATAAGAGAGAATAATGACTCAAAGAGCTAAGGCTCCTGTTCAGTGCTCTTTCTGTTGTACAGTCACACGTAGGACCTTCATGCATTGTAAGACTGGTCACACTAAAAGCATATTCCTGCTCCCCCTCTCCACTCAGACGTTCCAATTCTTCCTATAGCTGGCCCAAAGCGCTTGAACTAAATGGACAGAATTTGCAATTCAAACACTTTTAGTAATAACTTAAAACTTCACCAGAATTTCATATTTGTCATCACTAAATATCAATCTACGTAAACTGCTATAGCTACTGGTAATGAAATATATTTTCATTTGTGTTTAAAAGCACCACATAAAACAAAAACAAAATGAACTTTTTCTTACACTACAGAGACTACACGTGAGAAAACTTGTCAGTGCTTCCTAACTATCGAAGAGTCACGATGGCTTCCGGAAACCTACGAAATGTATTTAAGATTACGAATGCGTAAAGATTGAACGACGTCGCGGAAGTGGTCAATCGAATCTAAGCATGTTTGGCATGAGGGGTTAATCTTCAAACTGTATAGCATTGGACTTCCACAGTATCAGCTCTCTACCATTTGTAGTTTTCTATCAGATCGCACATTTACTGTTCGCATTGGTGGCATGGAGTCATCTCAGCGCCTTATTACAGCAGGAGTTCCTCAGGGATCCATATTGGCCCCAATCTTATTTAGTATCTATACCTATGATCTTCCTGACTTAGCCCCTACCTCCATAGCCTTATACGCTGGTGATACTGTTTTATATCATTCCGGCACAGGTCTCCCTACAACTATTCACACGCTACAAACCTCTCTTGACTGCCTCGTTGAATGGTTCGATACTTGGCGCATACGTCTAAACACTCAAAAGACCGCAGCTAAGATTTTTAGCTTACGTCGCATCTCTAACTCTCCCGAATTGCATATTAAGCATGAATCAATCCCCTGGCTACCTCCTACCACCTCCGTCAATACCTTGGAGTAATGCTGGACACTAAACTTACGTGGCGAGCCCATATTGATCGACTTATCTCGTTGGCATCAGGACGACTTTCAAAACTTGGCCCGCTACTTCACAGACACACTCCTCTTGGGATTGAATGCTCTCTGCTTCTCTATAAATCTCTTGTCCGGCCACTTATCACATATGCTTCCCAGGTATGGAGTTCGGCTAGCAACACTCATCTCCGAAGGCTACAGGTCCTGCAAAATCGATTTCTGCGCATCGCCACGGATGCTCCTTGGTACGTAAGAAATCAACAACTGCATAAAGAACTTGGTCTCCTTCCTCTTCACCAGTACATACGTCAGATCGCCGCTCGCTTCTTCTCAAACCTGCCAGATGTTCCAGGAGCTGTGATGTACATCGGCGTACGAACCCGCCAGCCCACGCGCCTGAAGAGACGACTCCCACGGGATCTCCTCCTTAGTGACTCTGATTGAAAAAAACTATAAATACTGTTTCACAATGACTGTTGTTCTTATCTCTTTGATTACTTGTTTGTTTTAATTAACTTATTTTTCTCTTGTTTCACAGTGTTAAGAAGATAATAGGAGCCAACTTGGTTTTCCTTACATGTTATTATATAGTTCATAGAGATTCAATTAGCCAACAAGGATCTGTAAAGCATGTACTGCTGATCGATCATTTAAAAAAAAAAAAAAAAAAGAATCTAAGCAGCAGTCAAATTGTCTGCAGGACCGCCGATGTTCGCGAATAAATCCTGAAAATGTATCCAGAGAAAATAAAATATTGTTTGGCATGGATTTATTTGTTTTTGTTCTTTTTCTTCTGAATTTCTTGGGGAAGCGGCGCTTCTAGTGCTCCATTGAACGCTTCGCCAGTCGCACATCACATATAAAGAATGGACAATTCAAACCAAGAGCTATAAATATGTTAAAAAATGACAATCACAATACCTACATTATTTCATAGCAATTCTGTCTTTTAGCAGCTTTACAAGTTGTTAAGTTTTATATGGTTTACCAGATGCACAAAATTCAAATGAAGAGGACTTCATAGCCTATCTGCAAAACATTCCAACTTAAGCATTTTATTAATCACGAAAACATTAAATAAGAGTATATGGAAATTTAGTAAAAAATATAGAGTAAAACAAATAGAGTGATTTATGTGTGTGTGTGTGTGTGTGTGTGTGTGTGTGTGTGTGTGTGTGTGTGTGTGTGTGTGTGTGTGTGTGTGTGTGTGTGTTTCTTTCTTTTTCACTTTTTAACTTAGTGATGCTTTCACAGTATATGTTTAAATTGCATACCCCTTTTTGTTTTTAAGTTATGCTGCGAGCACACGCCCGTTTAAAAGCACTTTTTTTTCTGGATGTATGGGTACATTAAAACATGATTTTTCGGTAAATCTATTATATCGAATTATTGGGTGGAATACAATACCTCCTTTAATCAGTATAGATTTTAGTAAGCTGTCTAAAAATGCAAGAATGCAACAGAGCAATTTGCAGGTTAAACAGTTCATGACGGTATTGTCACCTAGTTGTACGAAAATTATACCTAGCATTAATCATTCCAAACAATCATGCTTGAGTGAGCACAACAATTTTCCAACAGCCCTGACCTCCTTAGCCATCTAGGTCTGCAGATTTGCATCCTTTTTGTTTTCTTTTTTAAACATCCCGCACTAAGGAAGCATAGCGCTGCAGTTGCGTTTGCGGCTGGTCAGAATTTCTGTAGCTTGTGCCGCCGGCCCCTTGTTCTAACCAAACGAGTTTTAATGAGAGATCTTGGACAGCAAAAATAGATTCATCTCTTTTGTGCATTTTAAAGTTTGTATTGCGTTCATTGAAAACTAGAATTAAACTTTCAGTAAGTTTTCTTCTTATTCAGGATTAGAACAAACAAGAATATGAATAATGATGCTTATAATCAAGAGATGTTTAAATCTATTAACACATTCTGCTGTCAATATTATTTTCAGCTACTCGTATTGCGAAGACCTGGCCATGGATGTTAATGGATAAAGACATCAGATGGCCAGACCTTGCACGGGGGATAGTTCAGATGGGACTCATACTTTCTGGACAGGTTGGGAATTTCTATTAGTACATTTCTATAAAAGAATGGGTAGCACTAACTAAAACCACAATTAACTTTATAAGATTTTCTAAACTAATTGATTACTAAGATGGCCCATGGAACCCCAAACCTGATGCAGATAGGGCATGGTTTTAATCATAGTCAACTGAGTCATTGCATTAATCAAAACAGTCACTGTTGTGACATTATTTACACATGCAATTCATATTTTCAGCTGAATCAATGTCTCTCTTTCTTATCTTCTTATTCAACGTAACTTTTGTGTAAAAACAAGGTTTCTGAGACATATTCTTATGTTTTTACTTTTTTGCTAACTCGTCCAATATAAACCGTAAGTTTTATTCGATTTCGTTTCTGTTTACTTTTCTTTACAGATTAATAAATACTCTGTTATATTCAATAGCTGGTTCTAAAGATTATACTTTAAGATTTCGAGAAGATGAATGTCTTAAATATTTGCTACGGAAAATTTTAATTTATGATTCCATTCTTCTGCAGGGTAGTTGGCCCTATGGCGACTTGCATTACACCCCACATCTCTATTGATATTCGAGTATTTGCAATCACTGATCAATCGCTTTTCTTTCTGCCGAGTACTTCTCTAAACATAATCCCAGCTTTCATCAAACAGATTCCAAAGGTGGATAAGCAAAATGTTCACGTGCTTTCTCGTTATTCGTGTATTCTTTTGATATTTCAATTTCCTGTATATTCCTCAATATTTAGAGTTGTATAATAGTTAAGTGTTTGGAAATTTTTTCTCAAAGGAGAGGGATAAGAATTTTAAAATTTGTTATTTCCTTCGGCCTCCCATATTGCTTCCCATATTGGAAGTTAGTTTTGAGTTTTGAAAAAGAAAATCCTTTACACCTCTTTCGTTTTGAGGTAATAATGCAAACATTTCCGGGATCATTCTTGTTTCTTCCAAAAAGTATCCATAAAACATTTATCTCTATCAGTGACATCTGTTTACCCCAAGAATGACAAAAAACAAGATTTCTGTCTTAGGGTGTCACCATCAGAAACACATCATATCAAGTCAAAATCAAATTTCCGTCGTTTAAAACGATCTTCTTCCTGGTCTTCGTTGTGGCACATTGTCATGCCATGCCATGTGGTGCTGGTTGGCTGTATATAGCCAGAAGGTTTTTGCTGCGTGCCCACCCGTCAAGGGTTTTACCGCAGGTAAGGTATTCGAACGGGGTTTTGTAGGATGGATATGATGTAGGTTTTGAGGTTGATGAACTTTGTGAGGTTACAATTATTGTACCTTCGGGATGAAAGGACAGGATGCAATACCCAGCACCCTGGTGTTTTTATTCAAGTTTAGGTTGGGGAGAATTTTGTTGCCAAACAACTTAGGAGATTATGTGGAGCTCAGCTTTAGCTGCTGTTAGGATTAGCTCCTGGGTTATCTTGGGTGCCCGCATGCCATGCGGGGGACCCGATGTTGTCTAGAACGGTGTCTAGTGGGGTCATAATCTCCCAGTGATCTAACAAGGGCGCTTCTATGAGTTGGTAAAGTTGCGTAGAATTTTGATGCCCGGCGCCTAACTTCATCCTGCACATATGGAAGTCCCGAGGCTTCGTGAAGCAACCTGGTAGTAAAATAGCGACCCACAGAATAGATAGACCGTAGCCCTCTATTCTGTGCACGTTGAAGCCATGCCAACCAGCTATCTGCGGCCATGCCCAAGATTTCGTAGGCATATAGCATCACGGGGATCACCAGCGCTCGGAAGAGGTATAACCTCAGGCCAAGCGGCATCGAGCTCGACCCCAGCATAGGATAAAGGGAAGCGATTGCTCCCTGTACCCTTGCCGCTAGGTCTCTGATGTGCTGGCACATTGTCCTTCAATTTCCATTCATTTTGCATCTAGAACTATCACTATTTCTGTCACCATGCTCTAGAGCGACTGGAGTTCTTTAAATAACTCTACTTTATTTAAGTCCGGTACACAACAATGATTGTACAGATTAAGAACTTCGTTACCTTTGTGGCTGTTCTCCCTGTACGTCTAGACAAATTTTCATTGACACCGATCAATACGTAAAGTGTGGCGAAGCTCTGAGGATCGGAGAATTATATAAGAAAACAGTGAAATGGCTACACGGTATGTGTACTAGAGGTGTGTGTGTGTGTGTGTGTGTGTGTGTGTGTGTGTGTGTGTGTGTGTGTGTGTGTGTGTGTTTATATATAATTTACGTCCTCCAACGTTAAGTAATATCGGACGATGAATGGAATGGGTGAATTGATGCTCAAATGAGCCCAGGGTCCATAGAGCTTTGAGTTACCCCACATTCTTTTTTTAGGATAAGGGAACACCCCGGAAAAAACCTTATCCAGGTAACTCACCCTGACCGAGATTCGAACTTGGGACCTCTTGAACGTGAGGCAGACATGCTACCGAGGCGGGCATGTGTACTAGAGTGAAACACCTGTTAATTTTGCTCATAGGCTGTGTTATCAGAATTAAGTCCTTTTATATGCCAGCCTTAAATCCAGGGTCGGTTTTACTTCCGTACTGAAAAAAGCCCGCGCGACCTCGGAAGCCAGACCTAAAGGGGTGGTTCAGGCGGTTTCGTCTGCGGTCCGAATTCGGGAGGTCCAGGTTCGATTCCCGTGGCCGACCTAATTGATCCATGATTTTTTTTCAGGGTTTCTACGAGTCACCAGGCGAATGTTGGATAGGTTAATTACATCCCCCGAATGTTCTGTCCCTCTGTTTCGACCCCATTGTCATTTCGCATCATCTCTCAACTCTCATAGAAGTATCAGCGGGTGTCTCGGCGTTGCATGGCAGGATGATATGCTCTTGGTAAACTTCCTCCTCCATTAGGACGGTCTCCGGTCTCCGAACCCGGTCTGGTGAGTCCGTTTCCGGACCACAGTAGGGTGGGATACCGGTTCTCTGCACTATCATGGCTCCTTGGGACGGCCGCCCTCTGTCTCCTCTAGCCTGATCCTTCCTCTCGGGGAATATAGGTACAATACAGAGCAAGTTTGCACCTCCGAGCCGAATCTCCTCCGTATTCCAGTCCAGTTGAGAGCCAACGACTAGCATGTAGAAAGCTATGAAGTCACAGAGCTTTTGTTACTAAAGTAATGGACTCCAGCATATTTAATGGGAAACTTATACAACTTAAATATAAGTTTTCAGTCTCATATCACATAAACTGAAACATATTGACGCACCTGACGCAAAACAATGGCGTAATGGAAGCTTAACGTGCAACTTCAGTATGCTTAAACATTCTGGAATAAATAACCCCAGTTCTAAGCTAAAATCTGTACTATACTTCCAAACAACTGAATGCAACTTTTGTCTGTTCAGTAATTAGCACGTGCAGATTAAGCTTTTGGAGTAAACAGGAAGGATTTCCTCATGGAAGCTGTCCATGACGTGAGGCGGGCCCTGGATTCCCAAACATATCACATTCATGGGTATTCCAGTAGAGGAGGGTGTATCACGGGTTTTTCATTATTCTCTGGAATCTCCCCACTTTATGTACCTACTCTATGCGTCAACTGAATTTTCGAATGTTTTCCCCTTCTTTACTTTCACTGCTGCTTTCCTATGACAATAGCAGTGATATCGTCTTTCACCTAAAATGTGAAATCAATATTTCATCGAAACCCACCCCCAAAAAGAATTTTTATTAAATATTTGCGATGTGTATGCGTGACTGTGTGAACAATGTAACAAAAATTAAAAGTCAATTAAGTTCGAGAGATACCAAAGCAGAAATACGAACATTATGTAGTAATTTTGATGAAAATTACATATACTTGAGATGTTGGCATAAATATTATGTCTACCATTTTTAAATTTTCTGAGAATGGGCAATGAAGTTCATTCAGATTGAATATTATATAATTTTACACAACTACGAAACCTTAAGAAATAGAGAAAGAGTTATTACAAGAAATAATATAGAGCTAATTAAAATGCAAAGTGTAAGTTAGATACTTTTTGAGGCGTTAGATTTTCCAAATGTTATATATTGTACGTTCACAATTTTGTGAGCTGAGTGCTCTCTTCCTTCCTTCCTTCCTTCCTTCCTTCCTTCCTTCCTTCCTTCCTTCCTTCCTTCCTTCCTTCCTTCCTTCCTTCCTTCCTTCCTTCTCTTTCCTTCCTCCCTCTCGCTCTTCCCTCCCTCTCATTCTGCCATCCTTTCTTCCCTCCCTCCTTTCTTGCTTCCTTTGTGGTTACTACCACTTCATAATAATTATTACTCCACTTGTCTGATTAAACATATTTTGGATGTTATTTGCACATCTAAATCCACAGAGATCACAATGAACTGTAACTATGCAACTTACTGCTTAATTTGAAATTGTTTCTAGATAAGCCTGTACCATGAGTAACGTAAGGTATGAATACTGTAATCTGTGTGAATTTATAACGTACATAGAAACACAATCAGATTTTTATAGCTATCATCCAAGGTAGGTATGCACATTCATGACTCATCTGATCACTTATCCTCCCCTTCTCGTTTACTGGAGTCTTCTAACCTAGTGGTGGAACACTGCTGTACACAATTACATTCATATGCAGCCTTTATATCTAACGATATCATATCACTTAGGATTGTATGTACTTCTTTCTTACTGTTATTGATTCAGGAAGCCGAATGTCAACACATTTAATCAAAAAGTCCAAATTCGAACATTATTTACTTTTTTGGTAAGAAATCTTGGAGGAAATGGGTAGAAGAGGCTTGTACTCCACGCTTAACAGCACAAAGGAGTTAGAGAAAGAAGAAGAAGTAAGAAATCTGCTACAGCAAATGCTCTGCATAAACCTAAACATTACTGGAAGCACTGATTTTCCTACACTTAAGAAGCCGTTCATCTATCAATAATTGTAGTAAATTCACAGTCACAGCAGCAGTATATTTATTTCCAGATAAAAGTTGATGAAGGACTTGTAAACGCTGATCTGCATTTATTGTTTCGCCATATGATTGGCAAAACAACAGGTGAATATGCTTTTCAATTCGTCTACTACGTGTCGCTGAAGACGCAATTTAATATTTAACCTTTGCTAAGTTTTCAGTATACACGACAAAGCGTTGAGACGTATTGACCTTCAGTGACCAGCGCTGCCATCGTTCGTTATCTGCTGATTAGATGAGTGAAATATTAGTAAGTTGGCGTACAGTAAGGAACGAAATGGACACAAATGGAGCACTTGCAAATTGCGTGTGTGATATGTAAGTTTAGCCAATTATTATAAGCAACACGGGTGCATAATCATAAAAAGTAACAATGATTATAAATGCATTAAATATGTACCCATGTATTTATTTACTGTAACATTTTTCAAAGAATGAAAATGAGGCTAAACAGCCCTGTCTTCTACAATTTTCATAGCGGAAAAAAGAGAGAAAAACAACTAAATTAGTTACTACATGTCTGTTATTAAATGACTATTGCAACTATAGAAAGTGCACGGTAATATAACTAATTTTCTAGTGTGGTCAATCTGTAGAACTGTAAATGCCAATCTGTAAATGCCAAACATATCGTCAACAATGTTCCGTCACTGAATGATGTCTCACTGTCATTGTCGCTATTATAGTGCACAAATCATCAATCTTGAACTTCTTGTTTCAATAATCCGTCCCTTTTGCCAGTAACTATCAATTATTTTAGTCTTTTGGTAACAAAAAGAAATACTCTGCCATTGACGAAATATAAACCACATGATTTAAATACATCACAATGTTAAGTTATACAAAATTATGTGTATGTAATTTTAGATACTATTATTGTAGTTATTAATGAAACACAATCTCATATTAGTTTAATAAAGATGAATCTGAATGAAAATAAAGATAAAGACATATTCATAGTTTTCATTTACATCACATTAAATAAAATAAATCCCCCTCTCCGACATAGCTAAGCGTTGTGCAAAACATGCCACGGAAATGAAAGATAAACAACAGTTCTACTGACTTGAGGTTTATAGGTACAATCCCAGACAATCCCCATTCTTTCTCCTTGTCACAATATTCAATCAGTTATATATGATTTCTCACGCCTGCCGATGTATGACATATTGCTGATCAGAAAACAAAACTGACATATTTTCCGGTACGCCTCCTCGTTTTGCCATGGCGGTATTATAGTCTATTTAGAGGAATTTGTTATGTACTCGATAGTCCACGTTGAACCTTACTTATATTATTTCTTGCATTAAGAACTTATAAGACCTAAAGAAGGGACGCTGTTTTGAATGCTTCAATCCGACACTTTAATCGTTGACGCTCGATCTGGTATTGTAAACATATAATGAAATATACAGAGAGCAAATGAGGAATAATCAGGGTGTCAAGTTTGTTGTTCTGGCCTAATCTTTTAAGTTAACGTTATGCGTCATGTAGTAAATATTCCCCAATACTAAGATGCAATACAGACAATTCGTAAATATGTCGTACGTGTATACATATTTATAATAGCATAAATGAAAAATTATCCAGAATAAATCATAGCTAATATTAAAGATTAATTGTGATTTACGTACTCCTATGCCATGGCGTAGTGGGCTAAGGCGTCCTGCTTAGGTTCCCTGCCACGGAAGGCACCCGCGATCGATCCCACCCCAGCAGGATGCGAATTTTAAGTCCCGGGTATAGGACCGGTGCCCACTCAGCATCGTAGCTACCCTGGTCTACCAATTTTCCGGCTGGGGGTGCCAAGATGCTGATCACATCTCCCCGTATAGGTTGGGTGATCGTCCACCTCTACCTTGCGTAGTGGGCGTGAGGCCGGCAGTCGGGATGGTAGGCCTTGGCCCAGTAGGGGCTTTTGGACCATGGGTTAACGTTATGCGTTAATGAAACATTATTTGCAAATATGTGTTTACATATTTTTTCTAAGTATATGAAATAAGATTTCGTATTTATATCCATGATCCTTTATTCAGTTTTTTCTCCTTTTTTGTTCTGTTAACGCACTTATCGTACATAAGAATCCGCTCCATATTTATTACTTCCCTCTATTAAAACAGAAAATACAGGTAGGATTGCCATTTCTTACTTTTTAAATGTGCAATGAATTTACTGCCGTTAAGTAATTGATCAATTCGTGTTTCCTACAAATCAAAGTACTACATGGCGAAGCGAGAAGACGTATCGGAAAAAGTTCGCAACACAAAGATGTTTACTTCAGCTTATCGCACATACTACATAGCAAAGCGAGAAAGCCTATCGGGAAAAATTCGCAACACAGAGATGTTTACCTCAGCTTATCGCACATACACGGTGAGTCCAGTGTATGTATAATCTGTTCAGATGTAATCATGTCTTCTGTACACCAATGTGCAATACTAGACTAGATAAGACCCGATAAGAAACGATGGCAGCGCTGGTCACCTGAAGGTCAATACGCCTCAACGTTCTGTCGAGTAATAAAGTCGTGCTGCTCGAATGGTTTCCATGGCTTTATCTTTGTTAATAGAAACCTCTCATATAACGCACGGATTATTCTTGTAAGAGTGAGAGGGAAAATGCCGCGCCTCCGGGTCCTGTGCTAAGCACCAATGAACGCATCACTTCAGCCAATGGAATTCGTAGGAATCACAAATAACAGATAGATGTTATGTCCACGTGGAGTAATCAGTGCGCTATCTGAGAGGTAATCTGTTACCAAAGATAAATTCATGGTAACCGTTGGAGCAGCGCGATTATAACTGTTGGTGATCACAAATTCAAATAATTGTTATATAATGCAACAAGATCCTGGCGATATTTTTCGTAAGATTTGAATTTGGGTAAATACATAACTATAAATGAACAAAAACATGTTTTTTAATGTGTGTAGGGGTGGAAGATGGTAGCTCATCGATGCAGGAAGGGATGTAATGTATTGTCTCCAGGTTTTCCTCAAAATGAGAGGGGTATTTTATCCGTGTTAAATTGAGCAATGAGGATCCAATATCCACGTATATTTTTATTTCTAAGTGACATGTAAAGCTTAGGAATATTGTTATATTACGACATTACCATAAGCCAGATAGCTAAAATATTAAACTGGATGTTTCCAGTTACCATAGTTCGAATGCATAAGAAGCAAGAGGAACTGATAACTTGCGTTTCAACTTCTTCCTCTCTATTTATTTTAAGTTTCAAACAGGTTCAAAACTAAGAAAAAACGAGTATTGGAATCTTAATTGAAAAAGCTGAAAGTCGTCAAAAAATTCGATTACTTAGGGCTGAGTAACTGGAACTGGGAGGCTCACAACAGAAAGGCATTAGAAAAAGCAAAACTGTTATGATAAACGTAAGAATATGTAAATATACATTGAACATATCCGTGAAATCGCTGGAGAGATTTTATGTGGCTGGGTGGAAGCAATGTGCGGAGTGGAAATATGAGGAGAATGAGAATCACGAACAAGATACAATTAGAATCACAGGATATTCTGCAAAGAACCACTAGAAATGCTAAAATAGGCCAACGGGCAAGTCACTTAGGAAAGTTAAGACGGGAATGTATAGTGTTAGAAAGAACGGTGACATTTCTGTATAACTGCCTAACAAAAAGGAGATATATTACGAATTTGTATTGCACAGCACAAGAGTTTAAATAATGAGATTTTAAAGGTGCTGAAAAAAAAAGAGATGAAAGATGTATGCTTGCAAGGGGAAAGGAGTAGCTCAGCTTTTTGGAAATAAGTGAGAGAAAAGTATATGATATTGAAAGTTGGAAGGTATGGAAGTGCATAGAAATTAAAATATCTTTAAAACTTTACAAGAAAATAAAATGGGAACGGGATAGGGAGAAGTGCATAGAGCAACGTAATAAGAAGAAATGACAGGGGTCAGCTTGGATGAAATGAAAACAATATTTCTAAGTAGTCTAAGAGGAAATTATAAAGGAATATGTGAATTTTGTGAAGACGAAAAAAAATCATATAACATTATCTAACTAGTTGTGAAGATTTAAAACAATGGAGAGAATATTTCGGACAAGAAGTAGGCTATATGATATAATTTACTTGTATTTAAAGTGTTAACAAGCAAGCAAACAGAATTTAGGAGATTTCCTACTAAAAGTACAATAAAAGTGAATTGGGAAAGTTAAGGAGGTGAAATGAATTGTACAGTAGGTATTGCGGAAAACCCGCATACCAGTGTTAAATTAATTGGAGCTATGAGCTCTCTTATCCTCAGGTGAATGGTTGTAGAAAATGGATTTTGGTGGTTGTTGGCTACTCAGTCGTATTAATAACTTTGTTTGTTGCAGAATTATTTGGTTTAATTCCTACCAAGTTTGCTTATCGACTTGGATCGGTGACCACCTGTTAGTAAAATTCCTAACATAAATTCAATTTTACTTGAAACCCTGGATTACTTGTTTAAAGTTACTTCCGCGCGGTTTCTATTTCTTCTTTATACGGCGACTACTTCGCTCTAATAAACTTCTAATGCTGCTTCCACTTACGCTGGTAGCGCTATTCTTAACTTCCCTACATTTCAGACTTATAAATCTTCGCTTCTCTCCTTAATGCGCATGAACACGTCCTTCCTGTCGTAGTTTCACCTTTTAAGTAAGTTTTTCTTAATTAACGATTCAGTTCGAACCTTATTCTAACCCCCTCTCTAACTTTATCACATGACCAAACTAGCTCACCCTTCTCAAATGTTACATTATTATTGGTTTCTCATTTATTTAGAATTTTTGCATTGGTTTGCAAAACTCATCTAACTCATTGACGTTCAGCTCACCCTGAGTTGCGGAACGCCTACCCTGCGTTGTTTTTAACGGTGTACATCGTTATCAAATCAGCGAAGTAAATCTCTTTAGCGTTCATGCTCAACTGCATTTTGAAAGTCCTGTGTCCCAACACATTCCTGGCTGGAAGTATTCTATAGTTCTCAGACATTGAACTTTTACTAGCACAATGAAGACAACGGTCCTCCCTTCCTGTCTCTCCGAAATGTACAGATTTTTACAAGAATATTTTCTCTTCCTTGCCTGGATGCTAGTATATATGTTATATTAAATTATATTAAATTATATTCTTCCATACTTATTCTTTAAGTCAACCGCTATTTTAATCATTACTCTACCCATTCTAATTTCATATTATTATAACAATATTTTTATATTAGTTTAGCAAATCATTTTTATTAATTTATCTTTCTTTTTAATTATCTGATTTCGATTAATTCGCCACTCCCTAATCGCTGCCTGATACTGCGGTTACAGTATAGCAAAAGAAACTACTGTCTGCCCACGATAAGAAGGCTAGCGGGGAATTAAGGGCAGAGGAGCTTGAACTGTTTATCTGCTCTGTTATATAGTGTTTGGCACTAAAAATGAGTTTTGATTATTTACTTGGTAGCGTTATTTAGAATTTAAAACAACGTTTAAAATATTATAGTGTTTATATTAGATAAGTATGTGGAAGTTAAATTCTTAAAAAAAAAAAAAAAAAAAAAAAAAAAAAAAAAAAAAAAAAAAAAAAAAAAAAAAAAACCACCAGATATGTATATTGCTTGGTACAACTGACGTTAGTATAAAGAAATGAACGGTTGGTATGGAGAGCAAAAAATCAATAATCTTCATTCTGGAAAAAGCACGCGGATAAGATAAAAGTTTTATAGTGATGAGTGGACGTAGAACAGAGTGATCTACGAGGGCTATTCAATAAAGAATGATCATAATTTTTTACGGAAACAATTTTTCGCACTAAAATTCAATCTTATTATATTCTGTTAGCTTAATGTGACACAAACACGCCGTAGTAGTTTCATTGTTGGTACTCCTGGTTTCCGCCTGTGAGAACCAGGCAAGTTCAGAGATGTTCAGTATCGCCTACCGCTACAATGGAGCTAACATGCAGTTAAAGTTGATGTTAGAGGAAGATCCGGAGTTTCTTTCAAACGTAATCACTGCTGATGAAACTTGGCTACATCATTTTGATCCTGAGAGCAAACAGCAAAGCTCAGTGTGAAAGTCTCCTTCATCACCAACCCCCAAAATGGCGAAAGTGGTTGCTTCTGCTGGGAAAGTTCTGGTCATCTCATTCTTTGATATTCATGGAATGGTTTATCAGCATGTTGTACCTGCACACACATCAGTAACTGGACAATACCACAGGGATGCCCTGAAAACATTGCAAGTACATATCAGCCGCAAAAGACCACATTTCCGTGAAGCAGGCTGGATGCTGCACCATGATAATGCGCGGCCGCATATTGCTAATGGTGTTGCTAAATATCTTGCAAAAATCAAAGTGAAGTGCATCCCTCACCCTCCCAATAGTCCGGATTTAGTCCCACGTGACTTTTTTCTATTCCCTAAGTTGAAGAAACGCCTTCGTGGGAGGCATTATCCAACATCAGAAGCAGTGGTGAAGGCTGCGGAGGCGATTTTGAAGGATCTCTCAAAAAATAGTTTCCAGCATGTCTTTGTAGACTGGCAGAAACGCTGGGACAAGTGCATCGCATTCAGGGAGACTATTTTGAGAAGAACCATCAAAATTGTGAGGATAAGTAAAGGTACATTATCAAAGAAAAATTGTAGTCATTCTTTATTGAACAAGCCTCGTAAAAGAAAAGACATTGTGTAATATATCATCAGTGTTTTAAAGAAAAAGTCAATAATCTGGGAGAAAGATTTACGAAAGAAAGCGTCTATCGATGGTGACCGCGAAGTGAACAAACGTGTTTCGCATTCGAAATTGTCGAAGCAAACGGATCAAAATAGAAGTTAAACAGAAACTTTATTTTCTGAAAATTGAAGAAATCGCGTAAGACGGATGTTCGTGAATTGCAGCGAGTAATAACAAGAAATACTTCTTCAAACCGTGTTATGTAAATTTATTACTTTAAATTAAAGGAATTAAATTATATTAATTTAAAAAATGGAATTATTTCTTTAGAAGATAGAAGTTAATTCCTTAGCTCGAGACAACGCCTGAGTTAACGGAGTTCTAATGCACTGGGTGAAGCAGCGCCGGAGATTATTTAGAGACATCGCTACATTTGAGTGCCAGATCTGAGTAGAAGACTCGGATCGAGAAAACGTAGGGCGGAATTGAACCTGTAACCTCAGTCACAACGCGGGACGATTGCAGGTGAGGACAATCCCGACCCACATCATCACAATAAAAATCCCGCTGCAATAATGGATCTGTTTAGTACGAAATGAGTGTATAAGAGTGCACATGAAACCTGCATGCTGCCAGATCTACTGCTCGTTTCAATAATTGCAGTGATAGATATGCTCGGGTCAGTTATGTGACATCACTGTGACTCTAGCTTCCATATCATATCCGGAAGGCGAGCATAAACACAGCAAAAGTGACTACGTTACACATTTCTGAGCCTTGCCTTCTAGTGCTGGGCAGACAGTAAATTTTGCACACAAGTGCAAAAGGACCAGGGAACCTATATGCAAAGGAAGAAACCAAGCTTGTACGATAGTAAAGTAGGAAATTGTGAATGAACATACGAAATACTACAATGTGCAGTAAATACATCCATTCACTTTGCATCACTTTAAGTACGTGGTTATATTGCAACGGATTTGTTAGGAGATACTTCCTGGCTCCAGTGTGGCCTTATTTCACATCTCACTATCACAACTTGCTCATCACCTGGATACAAAGGCCTTAGTGCTAATCAACTGTGTCTCTGCTCCTGTGATGGGAAGTTGGCAGCTTAGACAGACGTCTACTACAGATTCCATAGAGTAAGGAAACTGTATCTTTGCTTCTATACGTGCTGGGCGGATAGCACTAGGGGCCGTTCAGTCTACCTGCTTTCATTATCTGTGGATAGATGGCAGCGCATTTCTATTGCCATCTGTTTTAATTTCTAGAACTGTTTTAGACACAAGATTTAAACTTAAGGTCGTGGAATTAAATATACTATTTGGTATTTGCCTTTGTAATTAAGGGAAGCCCACTTCAAAACATCAAGAGAAAAAGAAAAATGTTGGCCTATGGGTTTTTAACCCGGGACTTTTCTCTTATGGGTCACAGACGCTTTGTATAAACCACCCTGCTTGGCGCAATAACACAAGAGCAATTATTATTCCACAGTATAACATGGGGATAGAGAGGGAGAATCGGGGTCAGAGAATTTACCCAAATATCGCGAACATCATATATTTGCAGAAAAAAATTCACAAAGAGTAGTTTGAGATGGGAGGATTTTCTTGAAAATCTTTGTCGAAGACGCTGAACAAAAATACGAACTTTAGAATTATATGGATTTTTCGTTTCTGAATCATGCGTTCACACACACACAAGGACATGGACCTTTTCACAAGACTATTTCTTCCCATGGAGCTTCTAAATGCTCATTTCCGAATAAATCTTGGTATGAAATATTTTGAGTGTAATATATTAGTTCCTCTACTAGACGGGAGAGTAGCAGAGACAATAAAAAGGTTAAGTCACATGGGTCGATACACCGAATTTGAACCTTGACCTCCTATATGCGAGCCACAGACGTTACCGCTCGATAAACGTTAACTAACAGTAGTGCGTATTAACAGTATGGTTTAAAAGAGAGGAGGCTTTCAGCACTGTGGTTAGTAGATGGTCTATGACGAGGGATCGACAAATGCATGGATATTAACCTCGATTTACTCAATGTTCCTATTGTAGCTATGGTTGAGCTCCCTAAAGCTTCTTCTAGATCCATAGAGCAAGTTAGTCGACATTTGTCGTCTTAGGAAAGGGGAAATCCAATGAGAAACCCTTATCGGGTAACTCACTCTAAACGAGATTCGAACCAGTATCTCTTGAATGTGAGGCAGACATGCTACTCCCAACCAACAGAAGCGGTTTATTATTTTTGTTTATTTATTTATCTAATATTATAAATTGAAGACAAAAACGTGAGAGAGAGAGAGAGAGAGAGAGAGAGAGAGAGAGAGAGAGAGAGAGAGAGAGAGAGAGAGAGAGAGAGAGAGAGAGAGAGAGAGAGAGAATAATTTTGAAAATCAGTTCAGTTATAATTCTTGTAAGGCCGAAAAGAAAAGTATTTTGGATGGACATAAACTATAAAATATTTCCAGAAAATTAAAACTGCATTTGACAATTTATTGATAACTAATTTTAACTATCTGAAGTTCAAAGAAGTGAACGGGGAGACTAAAAGTCCTTTAAATTTGATTTATTCAAAAGAGGAAAAAGCATATCGTATTAATTTCACTAAATGTCCGTGTGATTTAGGTAAACTTTATCAAGAACTATTTTTGGTATAGTTTTGATGAAACTAGATACTTTTTTAAGGTTTCATGTTCTTTAACTGGTTAGATCACATAGGAAGATGGATGGAATAATGCTAAAATGAGCCCAGGGTCAATAAAATTTAGCTACCAACATACGCTTGCTTTTAGAATCTGGAAAAATGATAAGCTATCCTAAACTTTCCATAACTTCCTCTTCCCTAAAGTTCAACTTCTGTTTTCAGTCACAGCATACAAAATAGTATTTTTGGCCGCACAAAGTGTATACATAAAGTCCAGTAAAAATCTGGTCTAAGTGAACAATTCAAAAAAACTAGACCATATAGGGAAAACTACCTTGCTTAAAGCATTTGGTCAAAATATTTCGATTTGTCAAAAAAATATGAGCTAAATTTCAACTTCCAACTACTACCCAACTTTTATTTTCAATCATATAATTCCTCGAAAATGTTTAACCTTATGCTCTATTTGCAATTCATTTTTGACAAAATCGTACACCTCGGTTAGTAAGACATCAAAATGAGGAGGAATACAAATATATAGATAGAGTCAACATGAAAAATTCAATGCCATGGCCGGGGCCGGGATTTGAACCACGGATCTCCTGGTTTCCGTCCAGTCGCTCTAACCCAATGAGCTACCATGGCCAACGTGCCGTCCTGATATTAAATTCTCCATTTGACTCATATTTCCCCGGTAAACCACTAGGGGCTCTCACATCCGAGATACGCCGTTTGTGGCGACTTGCTATCGTAAGTACTTGAGTCCCAGGCTTCATCATCCCGGCCATGGCATTGAATTTTTCATGTTGACTCTAGCTATCAAAAACCTTAGCCTACATACGGTAAGTGTAACGAAATGATTAATTTCCATCAATTAACTAACATAATAAGAGTTAAATGATGAAGCCTGAGACTCTAGTACTTACGATAGTAAGTCGCCACAAACGGTGTATCTCGAATGTGAGAGCCCTTAGTGGTTTACCGGGGAAATATGAGTCAAATGGAGAATTTAATGTCAGGACGGCACGTTGGCTGTGGTAGCTCAATGGGTTAAAGCGACTGGACGGAAACCAGGAGATCCGTGGTTCAAATCCCGGCCATGGCATTTAATTTTTCATGTTGACTCTATCAAAAACCATAGCCTATATACGGCAAGTGTGAAGAAATGATTAATTTCCATTAATTAACTAATAAAAATATTTTATTTTTATTATTATTATTATTATTATTATTATTATTATTATTATTATTATTATTATTATTATTATTATTATTATTATTATTATTATTATTATTATTATTATTATTATTATTATTATTATTATTATTATTATTATTATTATTATTATTATTATTATTATTATTATTATTATTATTATTATTATTATTATTATTATTATTATTATTATTATTATTATTATTATTATTATTATTATTATTATTATTATTATTATTATTATTATTATTATTATTATTATTATTATTATTATTATTATTATTATTATTATTATTATTATTATTATTATTATTATTATTATTATTATTATTATTATTATTATTATTATTATTATTATTATTATTATTATTATTATTATTATTATTATTATTATTATTATTATTATTATTATTATTATTATTATTATTATTATTATTATTATTATTATTATTATTATTATTACCATAGAAATGAAGATTACTTACACTGCATATACTGATTAATTATTTCAATGTTGGAACGAGCCGAAAACCTGAGTTAAGGAAGGACGATCCTGTTATTTGCTGTTAAACATAAGATATGACAGAAAAACGACTACTAGCTAGTAACATTATGGCATGGAACATAGGTAAAGCTGTGAAATCGTGCAAAGAGAGGGACTTCGTTAAATCTTGTGGGATGGACGTAGTAAAAATTGTGACCCCTACCCCAGGAGCTAGATGCATTAGCAGATACAGTGGCATTTGTGAAACATAAAGTTGTATTTAATCGCAAGTGTACCTTTGTAATTAAACACTACTACTGTATAACTGTACAAATAATTAAGTTTTTGGAATACGTAAACTAATTTTCAACAATCACGTAATCCACTCTGAATTCAAAACATTTTGCTGTAATGCATAAACAGTACAGCTTTTGTGACTACTTTGTGGGATGTATTTTCATTAAGACTCGGAGCTGAAATCAGTTTAGACCATTGTATTACAAATTTAAAAAATGAAAAACTTCCTCTTATCAATGTACAAATTTGCACCATTTAACCAATATGCACAAACCTTTGGACACTTCCGCTTTGGACTGCGTGAAAATGATGGGCTCCCAGGACTTCCAAAAACCATTCCTACTCTTATTTTCAATTCCTCTCTTAGGAATACATCCGTTAAATTGTGGATAAAACAATTGCTAATAAATAAAGTATAGTACAAGTTGAATTCTTCGATATTTTATTTCAATACTAACAAAGAAGTAGATGGAACAGTAGTATTTTGTTTTCGACAGTTGCATTTCTATATGACGGTCACTAAATATGTTTTAGGCAAAAATAATTAATAGTCATAGAAAAGTTCTGCGTATCCCAATTTCTCAAAGTATTCCCAATGGCACTGTATGCAATGCACCATCCTCTGAAAACTCTTCTAGAAGCATCCACTTCGCTTCACCCAATTTCCGCACTGCTTAAGACTCCTCTTTGTATGTTGAAACTGCTTCCATCGAACTAGAAAATCGGCAACCTCGAAATCAATTTTTCACTATTGCATTTGTTTCATTTAACATCCTCCAACGTATGTCATATCAGATGGTGAACGAAAAATGGGTGCTGCTCAAATGAGTCCAGGATCGGTAAAGCTTAGAGTTGCCCAACGTACCTGACGGAGAAAGGTCCACAAAAGTGCCTTTCAAACGATAAAGTGCCTGTATTTCATTTAAGCTGCATATGAAATCGTACAGAGCATCGCACCTACATACTCCTTTTGAAACTAAGTTGTACTTTAAGGAAATTCACACGTTCCATGATTTAAACAGAAAATGAGAGGCCACCAGGAAGCTCTGCCTAATCAGGTTGCAATACCAATCAGTCAACTATATCGACCCAGCATCTCCAGTGATGACCAAAATCCCGTGTTTCAGTACTTATAGTGACCCACGAGAGCCTCTTTATACGCAGTTAAAAGAGTCTTAAGAACAGGTATCAAATTCCAAATTAGCCTTTTGTCGAAGGCTATGTGTAAAATTTTAAAATTTAATCAAGATTGGTGCAGTAAGATTTATGGTTAATACTGCTAGAAAGTGAAAGAGTATTTTGAATTTAGATGCCTCTTAAATCCTGCTATATTTTTGGAAACCTCTGAGAGGAAGGTTTTTTTTTTTTTGTCGTTGTTGTAATTTACATCCTCGAACGTTAAGTCATATCGGACGATGAATGGAATGGGTGAAACAATGCTGAAATGAGCCCCGGATCCATAGAAATGAAATGTGTAGTGTTTAACGCCCGCTTTTACTACATACGGCACCGCAGGCGGTGACACTGATGATGCATGAGATGAAGATGGAGAACCGGTGGAATGAGATGGCGGGGGAAACCGGAGGTCCCGGAGAAAACCCGCCCCAACGCCGTGTTGTCCACCACAAATCTCACTTTGCGGTCGCCTGGGATCGAACCCGGGCCGCCTTGGTGAGAGCCAAGCGGTCTAACCACTGAGCCACGGCGTGGCCTAGGATCCATAGAGCTTAGAGTTACCCGACATTCGTCTTTGAGGATAAGGGAAAACCCTGAAAAAACCTTATCCAGGTAACTCGCCCTGACCGAGATTCGAACTCGGGACCTCCTGAACGTGAGGCAGACAGGCTACCACCACGCTACCGAAGCGGGCGAGGAAGGGGTGAAGCGAAAGAGAGAAGACAAGATCCAGGGCGGCAGACTCAGACGTAGTCGGGGTCACTAACACCTGGAGATATAAATAAATTCTGACGCCGGCAAGTCGCCCCGCATCTCATGGAGAGGTCCCTCTGGGAGTCCGTCACACAACAAGCCAGCTCAAAGAGCTCCGAAAAAAAGATTCCACGGCCACATCTTGCCTGCCATCTACTCGCCTGATCCTTTGATCTTGAAGCATAATATAGAAGAAACGACAAGAAATGGGGACAAGGAAAGATATACCATTCGAGCTTCGCTTGCTACCCTGGGACATTGAGCCGGCCAAACGAGAGTCGAACCGTGGGCTCCTGAATGCGAGCCTGATATATTACCTCAGCTTCATCTCGCTCGGTCGGCTGTGAATTTGTGTGCAATATAAATAAATTCTCATAATTAGGTTTATATACACTAATAAGAGCATGAGCTGTTGACATATTTCTTCTTGCTTCTTCAGAACTTCGTTTTTTTTTCTTCTTTATAAACGTTTTCCATCAGGCAATAATGAACATGTACTGCTGTTTACTGTGGTCAAGTTATCATTGTGCATAACTGTATTTGTTCTCTACTTCCTTAGCGAGAAACTAAGGCACCATCTTGTTGAGTGTTTAAATTGGACACCAAGAGTAGAAGATTCAGATTCAGCTTGGATAAAATAGCCTGGGGCATGCAATCTCAGCTTTTTCTCTGTTCCGAGCACAAATACTGCTTAGTCCCTTGGGCTTGTGGGTAACACAAGAGCATAAAAATCATCGTAGTTCTGCACAAATGTTTTGAAAAATGTATTACGCATTCTATAAGCTATAACAAGAGCGATATGCAGAGGGTGGTAATGAACAAGAATTTAAAATGTGTTCTACATATTCAATATTACTTTAATACATCTCTAAACATCCACTTTGAGTATGAAACTGCATGACAACTTATCCCTGTACAACGTGGTCATCTTCCCTGCACTTGTAGGGAGACATAACTAATGCTTAATTTTAAAAATTCTATATCTCTTAATCCAAACTAATTTTTTGTGGTCATGAGCACTTACTGTTGCAAAAATCAATCTTCAAGATATCCATTTAGGGATTTAAGTACATTTTTATTTCAGCATCTTCGTATAATACAATTTTTTAATAACTACTGCTTCTCCCCTGGACATACCTACCCTAATTTCGTAAATTTTATTATCGATTTTACATTCCGAATCAAATGTTCATTTAAAGATTTTACAGGCACCTTGTTTATGCTTGTGCGTACGTTTTGTTAATACCAATTAATTGCATTTCACAGTCAATTTTAGAAATGCATCGTGAGCATAAGATAATCCATACATTTTATTAGCAAAGTACTTTTCGGTCAAAATGGTGTTCTATGTAACAACCCAACAAAGGAAAGCTTAGCATTTAGCTATCTATAATTAAATCTTTGCACATACACGGCGAGACAGTGTATGTGTACTCTATTCAGGTGCAATCATGCTTCTGGACAGCAAACTGTCATAAATTGGCAGGCGCGAGAGATCATATTTAACGTGACAGAATACTGTGACAAGGAGAAAGAAGGGGAAATCAAAACCCCTTTGTGTTAAGCGACAAAACGGGCGCTGCAATAGTAATTTACATTGGCATAGATATATACTAATTATTAAAAAATAGTTGGGTAACCTTTTATGTTATCACGCACACACAGCTCCCATGTGCTTTGTTTATGGTTCGTCACTTAATGCACACCAGGCTACTAATATTTCGTTCTTCTATAAACAAGATAACGAATACAGTGCTCTGTCACTGAAGGTCACCTCTCAAAGCTCTGTCATATACGTACACTTAAAACTTGGCAGTACAAAGAATGTAAAACAACAGAGACCAGGAGTTAGCGATTGGCAAGTGTGCTTTCTTCTCAACTGTGCTTTCTAAGACAGTTGATAAACTATTGTATGGAAACAATAAGAATAAGAAGAATAGACACAGTAAAATACCTTAGCTGTTCTTTTACCATCTATATGCCTTACCAGGACTTCCTGGACTACTTTATGGAAGGGATTCGGCACGGAGACCCAAATGCCGTCTATTGTACCTACACCCCCAATTGGGAGCACCCCCTGCAGGATGGATGAGACGAGGAGACAGAGGGCGACCGTTCCAAGGAGCCACGACAGTGCCGAGAGCAGAGTCCCTACGTTTTACTAGATGGAAACTCCCCCGACAGGCCAGGACAACGGACATCCCAACCTTCTCTGGTTCGAAAACAATCCCAATACGAGACCGGGTCGGAGACCGGCAACTGTTCTACCGAAAAAGGAAGTATTTGCACAGAGCATGGTTGGTTGGTTACCTTGGCAACCTTAACCATCGGGGTAACCTCGCCCCACCACGTGATGTTTGGACCCATTTCTCAGGTGGAGGTGCCCAGAGGACGGGTCCATTCCCTCCAATGATAGGTGATAGTGAAGATGTCGGTGAGGTGAGAGGACCTACAGTTTATACCGTGGACTCCGAACCACTTTGGGCATGGAGGACACTTCACATGTGCTAGACAGAGATGAAGGCGTGGATAGGGCCGACTTAAAATCGCCAACCCCAGAGCTGGAAATCGAACTCGGGACCCTTAGCTCGGGAGCCGCGAATGAAACCACTGAGCTACCCCGGCGCCCTTATTACTCATCCTGCCACGTGCCGCCGAAACACCCGCCGACACTTCTACCCTGAAAGAGACTACCAGATGTGAGATGATGTGAAATGATAATGGAGATGAAATGGAGGGAAATGAAATTCGGAGGATGTAATTAACCTACCCAGCATTCACCTGGCGACCCGGAAAACTCCCCGAAAAAACCCATGGATCAGGTAGGGGAATCGAACGGGAATCGAACCTGAGCCTCCTGAATGCGGGCCACAGACGAAACCGCCTGAGCCAGCCCACTCGGTACCATTCTAGGACACGTCTTTGTTAAAATATTAGACACAACTTCTGACATTTTGTTTCAAAATCTGTAATTCTTATTTGTATATGTAAATAAATGAAGAGAAATGTCAATTCAAAATTTCACAAACATTTTCCCTTAACAGAAGTTTCACTACTTGATGTATTCATATTGTTGCACAAGCAGTTTTTAGTTCCAAAATTGCTTCCAGTAATTGCTGTTCCTAATTAGCAAAATATGTGTAATTCTGTTCTTTTGAAATGAAATTTGTCAAACGTATATTCCATTATAAATACCTGCCACGATGCACAATACTTTATCATTATCATTAATCATTGTCATTATTATTACTATTATATAATAATAATGATAATGCTAATGATAATAATGATGATAATGATGATGATAATGATAATGATAATGATAATGATGATAATGATGATGATAATGATCATGATAATAATGATAATGATGATGATGATAATAATAATAATAATAATAATAATAATAATAATAATAATAATAATAATAATAATAATAATAATAATAATAATAATAATAATAATAATAAAAATAATAATAATAATAATAATAATAATAATAATAATAATAATAATAATAATAATAATAATAATAATAATAATAATAATAATAATAATAATAATAATAATAATAATAATAATAATAATAATAATAATAATAATAATAATAATAATAATAATAATAATAATAATAATAATAATAATAATACTAATAATAATAATAATAATAATAATAATAATAATAATAATAATAATAATAATAATAATAATAATAATAATAATAATAATAATAATAATAATAATAATAATAATAATAATAATAATAATAATAATAATAATAATAATAATAATAATAATAATAATAATAATAATAATAATAATAATAATAATAATAATAATAATAATAATAATAATAATAATAATAATAATAATAATAAACTGTTTTGGTTCTCAGAGCCCCATTGTATATTGAGCATGAAAAACTTAGTCCTGCTCAAAGGCCTCCTTATCAGGCTGGATGTTCCTTTTAAGTGCCGTAAATCCACAAGAGATTACCGGACGGTTTAAACCCGCGACCTCGGGAACCAGGAGCTAGAATGTTACCACTAGAGCAGGAGGACGACAAGAAAACAGGGTTAAGTGACCTTAAAATACTATTAAAGTAACTTTAGTGTATATTCTATTATAATAGAAAAGTCACCAATATTGCAATAGTTGTGCATTGCCTGTTTATTTTTATTGTATTTGCTATAAAATGCTTACGTGAACTCCGGGGTGGTCCTAACCTCCATGTTGTTCTCTGAGCGACTGGATCTAAATACACGCACAGGAATGGGTACATTCAGTTCATGTTTTCAGATTGTCATTTCACAAGACTTGTCATTTTCTTCGTTAACATGTAAGCAAATTGAGCAGACACAGACAACGTTTATTAATTAGTTCAATTTGTACAAATATTGATAGCAGTACGCATCCCAATTACTAACTTAAGAATCCGGCTCTTTCAACTGTTTGGCTACACTTGTAGAGATTTGCGGTAGAGAAGTGCTGAATAAACAAAAGACTGCCAGGAACTAGCACTGTCGAATGTTCCGCTAAGAAAATTGTCACCACTGAAGCATTGCCATTAAACAAGTATAATTTTAGCTTTATGAATTACAAAGTTACCAGTAACAATAGAAATAAAATTGAATTCTTTAAAATGAAAGAATTTGAAATTTCGTTTTCTCTTGGCATGACCAGGAAAGAGTAAAAATAATAAAAATACCCTATTTGGAAATAGTATAAGTAAAAGATGGCCTTGGATGTATTCGGTAGAGCATCTGCATGTTGTATGAGAGAGCCCACGCGTTCGTTTACCTTTTGGGAAATAAGAATTTTCCTCTGCTCAGGACTATTAGCTAACCTTGCTAGTCTAGATAGACTCCAGAAGAATGAATGTGTGTGATGTTGGAAAAAAAAATCCAATACTCACACTATAGCTATAGCCGCAGAGGCAAGATTTCGTGCTGACAATTATTTATAAAATTTGCATTAATAATTTTAATTGGTGGTGTTTTGTGGTTTTCTTGCCATAAATTCGCATGAATTTCGCATGAATTTTGGGGAAGAATTAATGAGGAATGAGATGGCTTAAATGAAAAGTAACAGGTAGTTAGAGTAGCACAGCTGTTAAAACCCCTTTCTTCCAAATTAAAACATTTTATTTAAAATCAGCAGATAGTAGGTAACATGAATGACACCAAATGTCACACATCAGACATCGCCAAACTGCAGCATACAACAAGTCGCTTTTCATACCTGTTCTGTTGTCTGTCACAAGTAAGTTATATGTATGTAGAGAAAAATCTGTCACTGTCAGCGTTTGACATCAGCAACCAAAGACACTGAAGGGACTTTTCACGGAAATTGCTGTACGAATCAGCTTTTGCCTTCAATGCCAAGAGTGTCGTTACTATAAACAAAATCTAATCTATTATCGTTAAAATCACAAGTAATACCATTGGCTTTAAATGCATATAGTTGTTTAAATGCCGCCATTACATGACTTAATTCACATATACTTGATTTAGTAACTAGACTAGAAGGCCCAAAAAGTGATCTAAAGCTTTTATGGTTATTACATCTTCAGTTTGTTTTTCCATAATGGTTTTTAATTTAGACAAAGTCATACGGCAGCAAACTTTTAGATTCTCTTCTACTGCTTTTCTAACACTGAGATCCATGATATGATCTACAAGTGCACTTACTGTTTCCAAAGTGACCACTCTAATATTTCACATCTCAGCGAGTTAATTCGGGATAAAACAAGATGTGCCACAAGTTTCTGTTTAGATTGAAATTCTAATATTGGATCTGTTATCATTCAATTTTCAGAAAGAAATATAGTTGCTGTTGTACCTTTACAATATTACAGCTCTTGGCATTGCAAAAATGATAATTGAACAAATATTGCGCAGGAACTGAAAGTTTTTCTTTTAGAAAAGAAATCGACAATTACATCAAAATAGCTGGCAATGTAAACTACTGAATTAAACCAACTGGACCAGCGTGTCACTACACGCAAGGGGAACAGTTTAGCTTCTAAATCTGGGTGGTTTTCAGTGAGCTATTGTTTGTATTCGTTTTTTAACTTTCGGGCATTTCGGAACACGTTCTTAAGCCCTGAGAGACAATATTTTCATGTTAATGTAATATCTGAGAGTAGCTTCCTAGTTCAGTACCTTCTCAGTACCTTTAGTCAGCATAATAGGAGCTTTTTGCTGTGCACGGTGTGCTATCCAATAAATAGCATTTCCAGTTAAACGACAGTCTCACGGACCAGTCAGATGCTGTGGTGTTAGTTTAATGTTGCATTGCTTAGCTGTTATTTCAGTGCGCATGATGATGTCATTGTATTGGCTTTGTTAAGTGTTGAATTTTATCTTGCCTTCGTTAAATATGTAAACATTTTTTTCATGACTTCTAGCTTCTGCTATGAAGACATGAATGAACTAGTTATATTTATGCAATTTGAAATAAATGTAAATTTTTCCATGCAAGCTAAAAATAATATAAATTTTCTCATTTATCTCTAAAAAATATTATTCTCGAAAAAATGGAAAATTTGCGAAAACTCGCGAAAAAAATCGTTAAAAACAAAGCTCTTGCCTCTGCAAATTAACAATATATTCCAAAAGAAATACGCTGATACATTACTAATTAACATTAGTTTCTCTGAAGTACATCTGAATATTTCCTCTCCCAATATATCCTAAATTTAAAGTATGTGGTTTACTGTTTTGAAGATTTATGTCTTTCTATGTAGCGGATAGGGTGGCGTCATGGCTGAATGGTTAGACCGCTTAGCTCTCACCAAGGGTTCAATCCCCGGCGACCGCAAAGTGAGATTTGGGGTGGACAACATAGCGCTGGGACGGGTTTTCTTCGGGTCTTCCGGTTTCCCCCGTCAGTATTCCACCAATTGCTCCATCATCATCTTTCCTATCATTCATTTCGCCCTCATATATAACACCCACTTCCTTCACCTTCTCACCAGGCATTGGGGTGATCACCTATCCTGGTTCTCTATCGGATCCAAAGCTTCGGTTCCTCAGACCCGTCCTTAAAAGGGATAGAGGAACAAGAATCCCCTAACACCACACTAGTGGTGTAATATAATTTAGGAAGAAGAAGAAGAAGAAGAAGAAGGAGGAGGAGGAGGAGGAGGAGGAGGAGGAGGAGGAGGAGGAGGAGGAGGAGGAGGAGAAGGAGAAGGAGAAGGAGAAGGAGAAGGAGAAGGAGAAGGAGAAGGAGAAGGAGAAGGAGAAGGAGAAGGAGAAGGAGAAGGAGAAGGAGAAGGAGAAGGAGAAGGAGAAGGAGAAGGAGAAGGAGAAGGAGAAGGAGAAGGAGAAGGAGAAGGAGAAGGAGAAGGAGAAGGAGAAGGAGAAGGAGAAGGAGAAGGAGAAGGAGAAGGAGAAGGAGAAGGAGAAGGAGAAGGAGAAGGAGAAGGAGAAGGAGAAGGAGAAGGAGAAGGAGAAGGAGAAGGAGAAGGAGAAGGAGAAGGAGAAGGAGAAGGAGAAGGAGAAGGAGAAGGAGAAGGAGAAGGAGAAGGAGAAGGAGAAGGAGAAGGAGAAGGAGAAGGAGAAGGAGAAGGAGAAGGAGAAGGAGAAGGAGAAGGAGAAGGAGAAGGAGAAGGAGAAGAAGAAGAAGAAGAAGAAGAAGAAGAAGAAGAAGAAGAAGAAGAAGAAGAAGAAGAAGAAGAAGAAGAAGAAGAAGAAGAAGAAGAAGAAGAAGAAGAAGAAGAAGAAGAAGAAGAAGAAGAAGAAGAAGAAGAAGAAGAAGAAGAAGAAGAAGAAGAAGAAGAAGAAGAAGAAGAAGAAGAAGAAGAAGAAGAAGAAGAAGAAGAAGAAGAAGAAGAAGAAGAAGAAGAAGAAGAAGAAGAAGAAGAAGAAGAAGAAGAAGAAGAAGAAGAAGAAGAAGAAGAAGAAGAAGAAGAAGAAGAAGAAGAAGAAGAAGAAGAAGAAGAAGAAGAAGAAGAAGAAGAAGAAGAAGAAGAAGAAGAAGAAGAAGAAAGTCTGAAATACGAAGTCCATTCTATGTTCTCGAAACCAACCAAATTATACTCGGGAGAAATTACTGGAGCCGCTTCGCGATGGTGATGACGGTGTAATTATTAGGGCCAGGATTTCAATGACTTTGCATCCTTTCTTTTGTGTAAGCCTAAATTAAAAGTGGGTTACATATAAATGTGTTTCATAGTAAAATGCGTTAATTTAATCATATTTGTTAGGGCATTTTTTTTTTCATTTTTTGTTAATGTTTGTGGGATATTGCATTTTTGGGCATTTTAAATACTATTGGTTATTTTTTGTTATAATTAAGCATGTTAAAATATACTTTAGATACAATTTACTTTTTTATGTCTTCAAGCGCGAAGCTTTACATTTAATTATTTAGCAAACTGTTTTACTTTGCCCCAAATAGTACTAGAGGTAAAATGACCTTGGGTTCCAGGAAACGGAACCAAGACTACATTCCTCCCCTTCTAAGGACCGCTAATGAACTTGTACAATACAAACTGTTTCACTTACTTCACAAGTAGCAGGTAGCTGCATTCCTAAGCACAAGTATCAGGTAGCTGCATTCGTAAGCAGAAGGGTCAAAGCTCATTAAGTCTGCAAAATATTTTCAAAATAGCAGTGCAGAAAAGTGTCTTTTAAACAGTGTAAAGAACTGTGCTGTGAAATTGACAAATCATCCTGCCTGAACTAAATCAAAACATTGCAAATAATTTTGTTAGACTTTATGGTGAAAAAATTTTCTCCACAGATGGGAGTATACTTTTCTGCAAGTTACGTGAAGTACGAGTGGCAGCTGAAAAGAAGTTTACTATAGACCATTAGGTGAAGAGAGAAAAACACATTCGAGGGCTACGGCTGCTTGAAGCTAAAAGAACAACACACCAAATGTTACTTGGTGAAGCTTGCTCTTCTTCAGGTTCACCTTTCTTTGAAGAACTCTGTGAAGCATTCATTTGTGCTGATATTCCTTTGAACAAACTGAGTAATCCAAAGCTACGCGCTTTTCTAGAAAAGCATACTGGAAAGCCTATACCAGACTCTTCAACATTAAGGAAGAACTACGCGAGTAAATGGTACCAGAAAACAATACAGGAAAACAGACAAAAAGTGTCAGGGAAAAAACTTGGGTAAGCATAGATGAATGTACAGACTCGCTAGGCCGTTATGTGGCAAATGTGGTGGGCACATTTGTGAACAGTTGAAAAAAGTTGATTTTTCAACAATTAGCAAAGTGTTGGACAGGTCTTTGGGTTTAATATACCCCAATGGCAGCCCGCCTCAGTAGCGTAGATGGTAGCATGTCTGCCTCACGTTCAAGAGGTCCCGAGTTCGAATCTCGGTCAGGGTGAGTTACCTAGATAAGGTTCTTTCTAGGGTTTTCCCTTATCCTTCAAGACGAATTTCGGGTAACTCTAAGCTCCATGGACCCTGGACTCATTTGAGCATCATTTCACCCAATTCATTCACCGCCCGATATAACTTAATGTTGGGGCGGACGTAAATTAAAAAAAAATACCCCAACGTACTCCTGTTGTTGACCGATGCTGCATCATATATGGTAAAAGCTGCTCATTCTCTTCAAGCTCTTTACTCGAAAATGGTGCATGTAAAATGCCTAGCACATGCCTTACACCGAGTTGCGGAGGAATTGCGGAGTCAGTTTCCTGAAGTTGATCGTCTAATAGGATGCATCAAGAAGGTCTTCTTAAAGGCACCTTCACGAGTTGCAACATTCAAGTCCGAGGCTCCTGAAGTTCCTTTGTCTCCACCAGTTGTGACCAGATGGGGAACCTGGATAGAAGCATGCAACTACTACTGCGAGAACATCGAAGTAGTGAAAAGAGTCACTGATATGTTTGATAGCAGTAATGCGACCTCCATCAAACTCGTGCAGGAACTTCTTTCAGACAGTGAACTTGCAGGGAAACTTTTGTGTATAAAGTCAAATTTTGGATTCCTACCTGGTGCTATTACGTGCTTAGAGAAGTCAGGAATTAAGTTAGTGGAACAAAGCGGCGTGGTAATAAAAAAAAAACGGTAAGTGACTTAGAAAATGGGATCGGAAAAGTGTGGAAGGATGTAGCGAAAAAAATAATGCTCGTTTTGAACAAAAATTAAGGGTTTGCTACATTGTCTTCAATTGCAGATGTTCTGTCGGGTGAAAAATTTTCTCTGGTAGATTTACCAGCAGACTTAAAAGCAAGTGACTTAATTTACTTTCAGTATTATCCTCTCGTCTCAGTGCAAATGGAAAGGAGCTTCTCAATGTACAAAGCATTGTTAGCAGATAACCGGCAGTCAGTTCGCTTTGAAAATCTACAAATGATATTTATTGTGCATTGTAATTCAGGACTCATGAAATGACCGCTGACATATGCGCTAATAAAATAAAATAGAAAACCTTAAATAGTTGTGCACCTGTATAAATGTTTAAAATAAACTTGTTCTTTGATATTTTATATTATTTTCTTTTGAGTTTAGCTTCCAAAAAAACATAAGTATTTGCAATTTAAAGGACATTTTTGTACATTTTATAGGGCATTTTTTGAGATTGTTAGGGCATTATTGCATTTTTAAAGTGCATTTTTAAGTATTTTTGGGGGCATTAAAATCCTAGCCCTAGTTATGATGTACCACGTCATGACGTTATTTGTAGCTCCGGTTTGCATGAAATCTCTTGGTCGTGGTATCGGATACCTACTTGAATTACGGAACTTATTCTGGTACACGATCTGAAGAAGTATTTCTTATTATTCCTCACTGCAATTTACGAAGGTCCATCTTCTGCGATGGCCAAACATATTCTCAAACAGTTCTAATTATTACAATCTTAATACAATAATTTTCTTAGATTTCTGTTATCAGAAATGTCTTCGCTTTTCAAACATCAGTTTTCAGCATATCGAATAATTACTGTATCGAAGTTTCTACTCACGTTGATGAATAATTATAACTGCTCTAATTCTCAGGTTTGCAACCGAATACTTGCAAACATGCAGTACTTCTTCATACGCGTCTGCTAATTTATTGATTTTTACCTTATCACTATAGTAACTAAATATTCCAGTCTACATCACTTTTCCCTGTGGCCAATACATTAATTTTGAATTACATAATTTTCTGATTTTTCTAAGATAAAATAAAAAAAAACAATTTTCTTTTATAATTGTATCTTTATATTTATCATTTTTACCATGTATTTAGACTGAATATTAACATTCATCTTCACCTCTTGTGACGTACTCTATTCAGTAATGGCTTCCTATAACTCATATCAATTCAAAACAAAACTCTCATCATTTTAAATACATCAATATGAATCATAAATGAATAAATTTAACATCGTTCTGGCACTTGACATAAACATCTGTAGCATTACTTTGTGATTAACACATCTCCCTTCCGGAGGGTCGTCACCTACGTCACTAATCATGGCTGATTCGGGAGTTTGTCTTTATAAATTATTGGATATTAAGCTATTGTCTTCATAAGTTATTGGTTCGAGAGATACCACACAGTTCACTCTGATTCAGAGGACCACGTGTCAATTACAAAGTAATTTCTCCTTTTAGCGCGTCGACCTGACGTTCAAGAGATTCCGAGTTCGAATTTCAGTTAGGCTGAGCTATCTGGATAAGATTTTCCCGGGGTTTTCCCTTATCCTGAAATACGACTGTCGGGTAACTCTAAGCTCTATGGACTCCGGACTCATTTGAGCATCATATCACTTTTTCATTCATCGTCCGATATAACTTAACATTGGAGGAAGTAAATTAAAAAAAAATCTACCTTACGTTTGTAGTGTCGGGTGCCATACTCGGACATGTACACTTGCTTCCATAAATACTGTCTCTACAGCTTCAGGTGCATTTTAGCAAGCTTAGGAGGTACGCACATACAGATACTCCAAAACGTATTCGTCTAATCATAGCGCATATAATATAACAAACACAATCAGAAAAATATAGATAAGAAAGGAACAATAACTATTTCCTTACATCTGTTGATATCTAGATTTAAAAATAAAACGTAATTTGGGTTCATTTATTGCTTAATTAGTGAACAGCTCTTCATTATTTAAAATCATGCCCCATTTGATGTCAAACAAGTATTCGTCTAGTAAACAAGATCCCAGGTATGGTAGATAGAGTCAACATGAAAAATTCAATGCCATGGCCGGGATTTGAACCACGGATCTCCTGGTTTCCGTCCAGTCGCTCTTAACCTTTGAGCTACCATGGCCAACGTGCCGCCCTGACATTAAATTCTCCAGTTGACTCGTATATTTTCCCGGTAAACCACTAGGGGCTCTCGCATCCGAGATACACCGTTTGTGGCGACTTGCTATCGTAAATACTTAAGTCCCAGGCTTCATCATTTAACTCTTTTATTATTTTAGTTAATTGATGGAAATTAATCATTTCTCCACACTAGCCGAATATAGGCTAAGGTTTTTGATAGAGTCAACATGAAAAATTCAATGCCATGACCGGGATTTGAACCACGGATCACCTGGTTTCCGCCCAGTCGCTCTTAACCTTTGAGCTACCATGGCCAACGTGCCGTCCTGGCATTAAATCAAAACCCTTAGCCTATATATGGCTAGTGTGGAGAAATGATTAATTTCCATCAATTAACCCAGGTATGGTGCCTCGCTGACACACACCCCTTCCCTTTTCTTATGCAGTTGTGTTCCATCCACGGTTGTTGACAGTTCCAACACTATTTTTAAATCCGTTGACTGTTATTCAAGTAATATGGGTCGAAAATGTTGTGAAACTACAAAAGAAGAGAGAGAAATTTGCATCAGGTTATGTAAAAAAAAAAAAAAAAAGGAAAATCGCTTCGAGAAATTGGAGAAACCATTGGAAGACCTACAAGTACAGTGAAGATAATTATACAGAGGTTTGATCAAAAGAAAACTTACGAAAATCAATCAAGAAGCGGTCGTCCTGCAGTTCTATCTGAGATGCAGAAACGACAGTTACGTAGAGGAGTCAAGAAAAATACTAAATTAAGTGCTTCAAAACCTGATATTGCAGTTCAAACACACACAGGAAAGTCCGTTTCAGCACAAACTATAAGAAACGTGCTTTATGAAGCTGAGTATGGAGGCCGAACAGCCCTTAGAAAACCATACATCAGTAAAATCAACAGAAAGTAGCGAGTTGCTTTTGCAAAAGAACATAAATACGACGGGTTTGATTTCTGAAAGAAGGTTGTATTTACTGACGATAATCAATTTGACTTCTTTAAGTCAAACGAGTGAGTAATAGTGTGGGGAAAAAGGAATTGTGAGCTAGAGGAGAAAAATATAACAGCTTCAGTTAAACATGGGGGCGGTTCATTATTTGTCGGGGCTACATGAGTGCAAATGGTGTGAGGGATTTGTGTTTTATTGATGGAATTATGAACCATAAGGTTTATATAAACATCCTAAAACACATCTGTACAGATGTGTGAATAATGTGGGTCTTTCTTAGGGTTAAATTTTCACACAAGATAATGATCTAAAACACGCAGCTCTAGATGCAAGGCTATGTTTGTTGTATAATACTCCACGATGGATGCCGACACCACCGCAATACCCAGATATGAATCCAATACAGAACCTGTGGAGTATACTGGACAAAAATATTAGGAATTATCAGAGATCAAATATAAGGGATCTAAAAGAACGTTCTACTAGAGGAATGGCATAAAATTACAGTGGAAACAGCACAATGATGAAATCCATGCCAAAGAGAATGCAAGAGTAAAGAGGAATGGAGGGCCTAAAGTACTAACCGTAACATTCTACACCATTTTCAGTATGCAGACGAATACTTATTTTGCATCCTACATTGCATATATTTACTTTTGAATGTTTAACTATGTTTATTTGAATAGATATTATACGTTTCTTTATTTTATTCTGTTTTCCACTCATCAATAAACAAGACACAGTCCCTTCTGTACTTTATTCTGATGATTTTCCACTATCCATACATCCTTAAACATAAACTCACGCATTAGACCAATACTTTTTGGAGGAACTGTACATACATTGACTCCCATAAATAATCGGACAGACTTTGCATTACACTATGGAAAGCAGGATAGATTGTGTGTATCAATTTCAAGGTACTCCTTGTGTTAAGTTAAAATCATTTACAATGAATATCCATTTTAGAGCTTGAAAATGTTGCTAATCTAAGAGCTTCCCCATTCAACCTTGTTTACATCATGAGTTTATGACACAAAAAGAATCGGACAGCTACGATGAAATGCAATACAAACGAGTAGGCGAAGTCTGTCAGTAGACAAAACAACATCGTAGAACTACGTCAACTATGCACTAAGATGAACGTGAGAGCATAGTATGGGGCCCAGAGGTAAGCAGAGTACCTTTGAGACAGTTAGTGATCTATCACTATGAAAAGAACAAAACATACCGGGAAATAGCAGAGATTGTGAATCTTTGCAAAAGTACAATTACTGATATAATTCACCGGTGTAAGTATGAAAACAGAATTGAATCTAGAGCAAAGTCAGGGCGACCAAAACTTCTTACCGATAGGCAGGAGTCTTATATTATGCGGAAGTTAAAACGGAATCCGCATATGTATAAGTGCTCCGGGATTTGTGCTGAGATTAAGGAAGAGGGACTGACAGCCCTGAAACGGTCAGAAGGGCCATGCGAAAACAAGACTAATGGTCGTGTAGCCATAATAAAGCTATACATTAACAGCAAAAATAAAAGGAAGCGATTACAATTTGCCAAAGACTTTGTTAACAAGACAACCGATTGGTGGGACCAAGTTATTTTTTGTGACGAAAGCAAGTACACCCTTGCTGGTTCCGGTGGTAGGGTGGTTGTGTGCAGGCATGTATTCAGAAGTCAGTTTCCGGGGAGGGGGTCCAAAAAATCTAGTTGAACTATTTGCTTTTAATAAATAATTAATCAGGGTTGTGTTTTTTATCATATTAGTAAAAAATAAAAACACATGTAATATATTATATTCACATGACTTTCTCCACCCAAGCATTTACAAATTGTTCTTAGAAAAGTTTGTTTTTGTCTTGTCAAGTCCTTGCACATTTGTTGTTCTTATAAAGCCATATAAGCAGCAATCAGATATTTAAAAAGCGAACCACTGATTGATGCATTTGAAGTATTAGTTCTCCTTGCATGAAAAAAGGAATAGGAACTTAGAAGTTAAAAATTACATACCTTTAAGTAAGTATCTGGGAATTTTAATCAACAAATAATAATATATTGGAATTGGTTAACTTTGCAATACATTATTTGTGTATTTTAACGAGTTCTACAGCTGCTGTGCAGTAACTTCTCCTTTATCTCTTAAATAGCTTAATGTTTGCCTGACAGTGAATAGAGACGTTAAGATGAGAATCTGGAATAAACTTTTTTTCGATTTATTTTAAACTAAGTCTTATTATTTCAAATATTAAAAATTTGAATGATAATTCATTTGGGGGGTCCGGACCCCCTGGAACCCCCCTCCTTAAATACGTTTCTGGTTGTGTGGAGGAAACCAAACACAGAGCTAGAAGAGCGCAATTTACAAAGCACAAACAGGACGGAGGAAGTGTAATGGTATGGGCTGTATTTCCTCTACGGAAGTGAGAAAGCTGGTGTTCATAGACACAATCATGAACAAGGAAGTCTATCTTAGACTATTATAGCAAAATTTAAAACAAAAGTGCAGAAATGATAGGTATTTTGGACAGCTTCTCATTTTATCAGGATAATGATCCAAAGCATACGTTCCACATTGTGCAACTATAGTTACTTTACAACTGTCCTTATGTATTGCATCCACCCCCTTAGTCCCCGGATCTTAATCCCATAGAAACAGTATGGGATAAACTGGAGAAGGTCGTGCGGAAGACCCCATCACCTCCAAACAGCACTTGAAGGAGAGGTTGCAAGAGGAATGGACCAAACTTTCTACAGCCTACCTGAAAAACCTGGTTCATACATTATGCCAAATAGGTTGCGAGAAGTAGTGAAAAGAAGAGGGAGAGTCGCAAAGCACTAAGACATATTTTGTATCACACTCAAAAGTTATGTCCGATTACTTTTGAGGACCAAAAGATGCCACATTTCTTTTTAATTCTTAAAAAAGCGTGCATTATAAAATTTTTATGTGAAATAACGTTTACTTTCTTACAATAACGAACCATCTAATTCGATTATCATTAATTTCAATAAAATAGCACATCAAATGTTGATTTTCACTTTCAAAACTTGGTACTCTGCGTTGTCCGATTATTTATGGAAGTCTCTGCATGTAGCAGGGCGGGAATATGTGAGTTCTGCTTTTGTTACTCGTCCAAGTAATGGCATCTGTTTGACATTTTCAGTTTTTGAATTCCAATAATTACAGCCGAATAGTTTTCACGATTCGCCATTTTTATAACTCAGGCGACATGTTTAAGTTTTCCACGCTCCCATTTTAATTCCAGTAAATCCACGCACTTCCCCAAGTTGTATGTGTTTTCCCCCCTCGGTTTTGCATTACTATGTATGACATTTATTCCTTACTTTTTAGTTTTACTCCAATCTGTCTGTAAATTTACATACATAATCTAAAATATATTATTTATACTGTAAAAATGGAATTTTAACACCAAAAACTTCATAGAAACTAAAAATTATTTCACTGGCACTAATAATAATTAAAATTATTAGAGCTCGGATTTTTTTCATGTTTGCATGTTTTATTCTTCGATAGTTAAACATGTGCAAGCATATATTCCACTTTGTAAGGAGTTTATTACGGAAGAGTTATAGTGCATATAAATGCATATTTAAGGGGTACTTAGTGCACATTTAACTAATTTATGCGTATTTAAGTATATATTTTACTTTTTCAGCAAAATTTTTACAAATATTTCACCGCGATACTTCAAGAAGAACAAAAGAATGGGAGAATATTTCCTTTTTACTGCTCTGTTTGTGAAGGACTTAGATATCATGTTTCTAGATCCATAAAAGGTCGCCGAAAAATGAGAACGTGACTATCAACAATGAGGGCTTCCTGATATAAAATATGCCACTCAGCAACTTAAATACGTTCAACAATCTTGCGGTAAATCTTTGAAGTTCGATGCGGCCGTTGGAGCATAAAACTCGATACGGTTTGTATTAATATTACAAAGGAAGCCGAATGCCACAATAACATCTCCAAGAGTTAAAAAGTATAATGTTCACTTAACTTTTAAACTTGCTAATCCTAGCTTCTGAAGTGTGGAGCAGCAAGAAATGGAATATTGCAATGTCGAAGGAGAAGATCAGTAAAGCTTATTTGGTTTGATGAAAATCCTCTTAACAGCAGATGGAAATATAGTACTATGCAAGTATGTTAAAACAATGAGTTTTAATTTTAAGTTTTAATTTTGTATTTTCGGAATAACTTAAAAATTAATGCAATTTTCGAGTTAGTAATTGTAGATCGTATTGGATTGCGCAATATCTACAAAGAATAGCTGCTCAGAGAAATATAAAAGTATTTAAGGAGCAAATAACATTGCTTCTTAAAAAAAAGTGAAAAATATTTAATTCTTTATTGCAATAAACACGACAAATATTAAAATAGACTCAAAGAGAGACTAAAAATTATTAATTAGTTCCTGTGTTCAACAATTTACCTCTCAATTTCTTCTCGGGCAGCAAGCCAAGTGAAAAGACGATTAGAAATCGACGTTTCGGGAGTGTACATCTCTCCCATCATCAGGATAATTATTAAATTTTATAACCACAAATGAAACACTGGATATAACACAGATATAAACAAAGACAAAACACTATCAAAATTCGCACTACTGAACAAAAGACTGTTTTCAGTAAACTAAATGCCAGGTCAGGAGATGGCGTGTGTATAGAAAATTAATTGGGTCAAAGAAACGTAACTACTTAACTTGATTATCAAGCTGTATTGATCTGTGCTTCTTAAATCAACGATTTCCATTTTTAAGGCCGGTTTCCAAGAGAAGCTGAACTGAAATCCAGCATCACGATTAAGCTGGCTTGCTGCCCGAGAAGAAATTGAGCATATTGGTCGCCAGGAAACCTTCAGGTCTTAATTTACTATCAGATTACTTCAAGATTAATAAATGTGAGAAAGTTGAAATAATATACTTTCATTTTAAATACTTATCAAGTTTTTAGAGCAGATTTAGCAGATGTTTAGTTTATAGATGCGTGCATAATTATATCCATGTTTTATAGTGCATGCAAATCGGAGCTCTACTAACATCAATTTCAATCAAATACTTCAGTTCATTTTCACTTTACTTAAGTATCAGAAAATGGCAGTATTATACATCTCTAACAATGTGAATGCACAACGCAGTTTTAAAAAGCACTTTTTGCTAATTCAAAAAAATTTAATTGCGTAATCTGAGACGCTATTTCAGCTTTTCCACAGTAATAATTTCATTATTTACTCATTAAGTATGCCAATTTTCAGTTTAAAAGCTTACAATTAGAAAATGTGAGATTATTCAGCTCCTGTGGCCTATAATCGTAGCTGATGCGATGTACGTATGCAAATATTGCGGAGATCCACCAGGAAAGAATAAAGCTGTGGGAATCTAGGAAACAAATGAAGACATTGCTCATACGTGAATAATCTAGTGCGTACTACATGCCCGCCTCGGTAGCGCTGATGGTAGCGTGTCTGCTTCAGGTTCAAGAGGTGCCGAGTTTGAATTTCGGTCAGGATGAGTTACCTGGATTGGTTTTTCCGGGGTTTTCCCTTATCCATGGACCCCGGAATCATTTGAGCATCACTTCACCCATTTCATTCATCGCCCTATATGACGTAACCTTGGAGGACGTAAATTAAAAAAGTACTACATGGTAAAGCGTGGAAGCCTAAAAATTTGAAACACGGAGTTGTTTAAGCAGGCCTATCGCATATACTACATTAAACACAATGCCACTGTATGTGTGGAAATGTAAACAGATAGTTTTTCCTCCTTGCTATGCATTACATTGTACAACCTAGGCAGGCCAGTAGAATGACTCCTGAATCTGCGATGACGGAATAAATAGAAGCGTTTTACTTGACTGACGAATGAGTGCAGATGTTTGGTCGCTGGTGTAGCATGGCTCGGTTCAGAGAGGTCAGAGAAGGCAGGAATATAGTGCAGTACAGTATGACCACAAAAACTTAAAAATAGTGTACGCAACACGATGCATATTTTTTGCTCTTGCGAAATCGATATACAATGCCTTTAAGTAATCTCCAAAACGTGTCCTTACTTTCCCTTTAACAGCATTCATGAGTTTGCGTACTGAAGTAATTTTTCTCCTCTGTTTGTAAAACTAGAGAAAACTTCTACGTAAAAAAACTCGTCGAGTTCGAACCTTTTTGAATTTAGGCGATGTTTACCAGGTGTTGAAAGATTTTTCTCTGGTACGTTTTGAATTTTGAACCCCTTTCAATATATTCTGCACAGTTCCTTCACTTGTTTCCACTTTTTTTTTTTAATTTACTTCCTCCAACGTTAAGTTATATCGAACGATGAATGAAATGGGTGAAATGATGCTCAAATGAGTACGGGGTCCATGGAGCTTAGAGTTACCCGACATTCGTCTTTCAGGATAAGGGAAAACTCCGGAAAAACTTATCCAGGTAACTCACCCTAACCGAGATTCGAACTCGGGACCTCTTGAACATGAGGCAGACGCGCTACCATCGCCTACCAAGGCGAGCTTGTTTCCACTGCCATTGCTGTCCTTTTATTGCTATATTTAGCGGAATAATTAGATCTTTACAAAACTGTAACGCATTGAATATTGCAATATTACTTTTCTTCTTTGTGGGTGTATGACTTCACGCGTCGGTGTTTGCATTTTGACGTCATTCGAACCCATGCGCTGTAAGATACTCAATTACTGCATTTCAGTATTGACGAATAGTACTGCTACCCACCACAAGAAGGCAAGCGGGGCATGAAGAGAGAGAGGGGGCTTGAACTGTTTATCTGCACTGACAGTGGATCTGTTTACTACGAACTGAGTGTATGAGAGTGCATATTAGCCACGCATGCTGCCAGATCTAATGCTCGTTTCAGTAATTGCAGTGATAGGTATTATGCATGGGTGAGTTATGTGACAACACTGTGTATTTTATATGAACCTAGCATCCTTATCATATCCTTATGGCGAACATAAACATCATGCGGACAGCGAAAGTGGTTACGTTACGCGTTCCTCTGCCTTGCCTTCTTGTGGTGGAAGGACAGTACAGGACATGCATCGAAACGATGAGTATTACGGCTTGTCATGTTTGCGTAAGCACCCACTGTTGGCCTTCATTCATCACACAAGTTGTACCTATTGGTATACAGCATGAAAAAGTTTGGATCTACTTCCCAAAGCTTTCTGCTTATGCCGCTAGAAGCGCTCGTAGTCTCAAATGTAGCGCTTGCAGGAAGTCTGTATTAAATATTCAATTTTTTTTTTAACGGGTTATGTTTAGGCAGACGCCAAATCTTTTATATTTCACAGTTTTATTTGAAATTGAGAACTTATCGGGGAGGGGGGGGGGCTGGTCGTCTGATCTGTTTACAGAATGTTATATTGCTTATTATTCAAGCCTTAAGCGGTCAAAAGGAGAGGGGTTTGTTTTTATTTTAAATTTAGCTAAAAAGCTTTTCATTCGAAGAGGATAATTATTTCACGCTTAATAACTGTTTCCACCCTGCAGTTATGTGTTAACTCCTGCATTAACTTTAAAACAGGGGCAGGAGAATATATAGGTACAGTTCTTTTTAAACACTTCACTTTTTCTTCAATTTCAACAAATATCCACACAAGCAGATTCTTTAGGTTTTGGTTTTTACTGCCGTCAGGATCATTTTCAGTTATAATTGGTTAAATGGGGGACGAGGGGTTTTAACATTTAACAAATCAAGCGTTATGTTACATGAAATAACACCTATAATTAGAGGTAAGATTTTGTGGTGACAATTATTTATAAAATTCACATTAATAATTTTAATTAGTGGTATTTTGTGATGAATATTTTACCATAAATTCACATTAATTTCGCGCAAATTTTTGGGGAGGATTAATGAGTAATGACATGGCTGAAATTAAAACAGGTAACAAGGGTAACACAACTGTTAAAACACCTTTTCCCCAAATTATTATTATTATTATTATTATTATTATTATTATTATTATTATTATTATTATTATTATTATTATTATTATTATTATTATTATTATTATTATTATTATTATTATTATTATTATTATTATTATTATTATTATTATTATTATTATTATTATTATTATTATTATTATTATTATTATTATTCTTATTCTTATTCTTATTCTTATTCTTATTCTTATTATTATTATTATTATTATTATTATTATTATTATTATTATTATTATTATTATTATTATTATTATTATTATTATTATTATTATTATTATTATTATTATTATTATTATTATTATTATTATTATTATTATTATTATTATTATTATTATTATTATTATTATTATTATTATTATTATTATTATTATTATTATTATTATTATTATTATTATTATTTTATCGAAATCAGCAGATAGTAGGTAACATCAAATATCATACATCAAACATCGCCACACTGCAGCATACAAGAAGTTGTGATATTTTCGCATTTCATACCTGTTCTTTTGTCTGTCACAACTAAGTTACCTATATGTAGAGAAAAATCTCTCACTGTCAGCGTTTGACATCGGCAACCAGACATTGAGGGCACTTTTCACAGAAACTGCGGCAAGAGTCAGCTTTTGCCTTCAATGCCAGGAGTGCTGTTGCTACATCTAATCTGTTATCGTTACCATCATAGCTTTGCTGTTCAACAATGTCACAAAGCTCTGAATCACAAGTAATACTACTGGTTTTAAATGCATTTAGTTGTTTATATGCTGCAATTACATGGTTTAAATCACCGCACGTGCTTTGGTAACTAGCCTAGAAGGCCCAAAAAATGATCTAAAGCTTTTATGGTTATTAAATCATCAGCTTCTTTTGCCATAATGAAGTTCAAATTAGGCAAAGTCATACGCCAGAAAACTTTAAGGTTATCTTCTACTGCTTCTCTAACACTGGGATAAATGAAATGTGTAGTGTTTAACGCCCGCTTTTACTACATACGGCACCGCAGGCGGTGACACTGATGATACATGAGATGAAGATGGAGCACCGGTGGAATGAGATGGCGGGGGAAACCGGAGGTCCCAGAGAAAACCCGCCCCAGCGCCGTGTTGTCCACCACGAATCTCACTTTGCGGTCGCCTGGGATCGAACCCGGGCCGCCTTGGTGAGAGCCAAGCGGTGGGATCAATGATATGATCTACAAGTGCACTTACTCTGTTTCCAAAGTGAGCGCTCTCAAATATTTCACATCTCAGCGATTTAATTCGGGATAAAACAAGATGAGCCACAGGTGTTTGTTTAGATTGAAATTATATTATTGGATCTGTTATCATTCTTCAGAAACAAATGTTGCCTGTACCTTTACAATATTGCAGCACTTGGCATTGCAAAAGTGATAATTTAACTTATTTTTCGCAGCAATTGAAAACTTTTCATTTTTAGAAAGGAAGTTTGCAATTACATCTAAATAGCTGGCAATGTAAACTACTGAATTAAACCAGCTAGACCAGCGTGTCAGTACACGCAATGGGAACACTTTTAGCTTCTAAATCTGGGTGGGTTTTTTTTTGTGAGGTATTGTTTGTATTCATTTTTTAACTTTCGGCCATTTCGGAACACATGCTTAAGCCCTGAGAGACAATATTTCCATGTTAATGTAATATCTGAGAGTAGCTTCCTAGTTCAGTACCTTCTCAGTACCTTTAGTCAGCATAATAGGAGTTTTTGCTGTGCACCGTGTGCTATCCAATGAGAAAGTTCTCAGTATCAGGGACGAGCCCGGCGCTGTGGTGTCAGTTTATTGTTGCATTGCTTAGCTGTTATTTCAGTGCGCATGTCACTGTATTGGCTTTATTGTTAAATTGGATCTTGCTTTCGTTAAATTTGTAAACAGTATTTTTCACGACTTCTAGCTTCATGCTATGAAGACATGAATGTTAAACTCAAGTTATATTTATGTAATTTGTAATAAATGTAAAATTTTCTATGCAGACCAAAAATAATAGAAATTTTCTCATTATTGCTAAAAAAAAGTATATTATTCTTGAAATAAGGAAAAAATTCGCGAAAAAATCGTTAAAAACAAAAACTCTTGTCTCTGCCTATAACCCATTTAGAATTTTTGAACGGGTGCAGTTGGTCTTGGAGAATCGCATGTGTATTGTATACAGTACTTACTAATTTAGGAAGATCGTGGTGAAACTTTCCATGAATAAAATGTGTGACGGGGTATCGTTTACTGGTCCCATGGACAAAGAAAGAATTCTGGTTTTTAATACAGGAGGGAGACGGACTACCCTCCCCTTCGTGCATAGTTGTGATGAATCCTTACAGTTGTTCTTGTTCGTGTTCCATGTATGACTCTTAAGGGGATTAAATACTATGCAACTCTTAGCTCTCACCTCAGTATCGATCTAAAAAAATCAGAGCCTATTATATACACGCTTTAACAATTAAATGATGGACCAACACAATTAGCCGCAAATTCTGTTTTTCATTTTTTACATAATAAAAGCGCTTGTCACTAATGCCGCTCATTTACATCTGTTGTACGAGTATATTAATACTTTCTTAAATATAAAGAGTGTTAACATCTGTTAAAACAAAAGCCTTTCTCTGTATAGCTGTCGCATTCTATCGATTTTATGAAAAACAGCTGAATTTCGCTTTTTTCATTTCTGCCAACTCTATACTATTAGACATCATTTAGCATTCGCTTTGGTGCTAAGTGGACAATTTTCAGTAAATCGTTTACACATATAATCATAAGGCCCCACCCATTCATATAGCCGTAACAGTTGTGGGCTGTCCTGAATGCATACTTCGACATTGTTACTGGCTGACGTGTACGCGGGTTCTTTAAATCGAAGTTTCTAGCCAACCAGAAAGCGGATTACTCTTACTTTTCAACTCCTGTTACAGTGTAGGGACCCGTGCTTTTCTTAGATTTAATTTAAGCAATTTATTTCAGCGTAACAAGAGAGCTAGCAGTCATCCTATGTGCTAGATAATCAAGTCTTGAAATAAAACGAGCAATATATCTATATATCTACATTCAAATATTGCGCTATATATCCTCAAACCCCGAAGACTTGAAGGATGACCAGTAAATGCTTCGAATGCGGCTATATAACGCTGTATCGTATTCGCCATCTTGCCTCTTCTATCTCCTTTTACCGTTGTACGCTCTCTTTCTCGCAGCCATCGCCCATTCTCCCCTCCGTTGGACGAGTCCATTACGTGGAAAGGAGTTGCAGTGAACAGTTCGGTGTCACTGTGCGCTTACAAAATAGGAATTTTTGCTTTAGTGGTCCGTGCTTTGGTGAATATTTTGTGAGCAATAGTTTTCTGTGTTGTGAGTGTGCTTTGTAATAGAGTTCATACTGAGATAGTATCGATCACATTTTGTTAGTGCCCGTGAACTGTCATAGTAATAATTCCCAGCGCTGTGTTTGCTGCATCGGGATTTTCTAGAGAGGGGAGTGCTGTTGGAGGGGAGAGTACTCCTGACGTCAGTGGCTCATAAGACCGGTACAACCGGACCCGGCATATAGCGTATACAAAGAGCTGAGAAGGTTACTGTACTGCTTCACTGCTTAGTAGATCGGGCGACGTGAAAGTGAGAGAGGGGGAAACGCGATACGTGAAGGCACAAGGAGGACAGAGGAATGAAAACAACAGCGTAACACGAAGGCCAAATGAGAACGGAGTGTTTTCGAGAGTGTGATGTTGAATTCAATAGCAGATGTAGCCCTTGAAGTGTTTATTACGCTTTTAACCGGTACAGGAACTGTTGAAATGGGACATTAAATTTGTGTGTAGTTTGACACTGAACAGCACATTTGTATTGAGTATCTGAGCAAGGAATGGAATTATCAATGGGCGATCGAGTGTATGCTGCGGAAAGGATTATGAAGAAGAGAGTAAGGAGGGTAAGCAAGACACTTATCTCTTTATTAATATTTTAAGTATACGGACCCAACTTCATTGTTGAGTGTCTTACCGAGGAAGAAGTGAATAAAAATTAAAGCTTGTAAGTTACACCAGTATTTAATACGTTTGTTTGTTCTTGACCTTATTAAATCAGCCGTTGCTACACTTGCAAGGTTGAGGCTTTGTAAAGAGCTCTATGGTATTAGTGTTTATAACTACTCATATTTTTACATAAAGATACAGTAAAAAAGTTATTCAACTCTGGAATGAATACGTTCAAATTCACCGAATAATCCCATTTTTCCCCAGAACATTTCCCGTGTTTGATACAAATGACCAGTATTTAATACGTTTGTTTGTTCTTGACCTTTTTAAATCAGCCGTTGCACACTTGCAAGGTTGAGGCTTTGTAAAGAGCTCTATGGTATTAGTGTTTATAAACTACTCATATTTTTACATAAAGTTACAGTTAAAAAGTTATTCAACTCTGGAATGAATACGTTCAAATTCACCGAATAATCCCATTTTTCCCCAGAACATTTCCCGTGTTTGATACAAATGACCGGGTTTTATGAAGAAAGGTAGGCCGAGATTCGTTGGGTAAAAGATTAGATTCAGAGTTAACTTAGCGAATTGATGTGTCTAAATTTAAACCATTTTAATGTTGTTTTATGAATAATTGTTTAATATGATGGAGATATGCATCCTAATGCATGTTGTGCACATTTCTTTTCATTTACTTTTCAAGTTAAATTCAAAGATAGTTATTTGGAAAGTAAATTTTCTGCTTATTATATTTAACGATTCATTTAGAAAACGTATCATGAACCTCCCAATTTTCGATAAATGCAGTAAATGGATACGAAATGATTATGCTCAGGTTGTTTGGAAGATAAATTTGGGATATATACTATCGGAAACTAGTGGTGCTGAGTCAGATTCAAATGAACCGCGCTTGACCTACGTTCACCTTACGTCAAAATACAATCAGCTGTAACTGAGCGCGGGTTTTAAAGGGCAGTAGTTTGAGACCTGCGTGCTAGCAAACCACGTGGCTTTCACAAAAGATGTACATATTTTAGCTCAATTTTTTAAAATATATAGACCACTAAGCAGCAACACCATCGTGTATTTTTGTTACTCTGTCATACTGTTGTTTTTTTAACATTCATCTGACATATTTGCACGATATAATTGTGCAATGATTGAATTTCATTTACAATGAATATCGACAAGAATATCAAACCAAATATGTTCGCTGCATTCATTTTAAATTTCTTCCAGCAATTTGGGATTACTTTTAATGTCATTTTAGACGGGGGAGCTATGTTCGAATCTGTCATATAATTACCTGGATGTATTTTTTAATGGATTATTCACCCTTATCTCCTAGCTAAGCTCATTTTGTACGATTCCACTCATTCCATTCATTTATCCGATCTGGATTTTATTAAGAGGACTTCCCATTTCTTTTAATTAAGGCTTTGTGTAATTCACTGTTACTTTAAACATGTTGAAATATGCCAAAGAAACGGTAGATGCTGCTTCAAGAAGTAAGTTTCATCACTAACATTGGGGCAAAAAAAAAAAAAAAAAAAGCTTACCATGAAAGATAAGGCCGAAAATTATTTTTGTGTACAAACCTATTTTTAATAAACAACCTGTTATTTGTCATATTTTTAAAAGAAGGTGATCAGGATACAAGGGTCAAAATCTTCATATGTAAAAGAGTTTTCTGCTCAGTATATGAAGAAGCAGAATATTTACACTTTCTCTGCTGCATAACAAATTGGGTAGAGAAAGCATTTTACTTCCTTTTGGACAATAAGACACCATATTATCTAATATGTTAATTAAATCACATATAAGAAGCCCTTTTTGTATACAATTAAATTTTGTTTCAAGAAAAGTGGGAAGAATGGCATTCTATTTTAATTGTGTACTAGAACATATTTCATTGTTTAATTAAAAATTATTGAAGGAATGACATTAAAAAAAATTAAAGATTATTGAAGGAATGACATTCAAAAGGTAAACACTTGTGTGTTTTATTTCTGTCATGTACTTCAATTGCTCAGGATTGTAGCCGTAAGAATACATGGATAAAAGTAAGGTATTCAAACTCTATTATATATATCAAGCTAAAATGTGAAAGATTAGTGTGTTAGGAAGTATAAAGTAACCTAATAGAGGTCTCACCATACGCCATAAATCTTATTTTTTTATAAAGTAACAATGGTTACTGTTATAAAGCTTAACATTAATAATTTAAAAAGCATTTATTTGTATAATATGAATGAAATTTCCAATATTATGAAATGTTTCATACTAAGATTGTATGTTTATTCTTTTAATTTACTAAAGTCCAACAGAAAGTATATCTTGTTTAACATGTATCACAGTTCTAATTTCTCAGTATCTTTGACGTATCTTTCCAAATTTTTCAAGCTTCTTTTTAACCTCCATTAATCTGTACAAAAGAGACAAGTTCATAAAAAAGATTATTGTTTTGCCAAAAATATTGTACACTTATGGTTACTTTTCAACATAATTACTGAAAAGATTGTGACATTTATCGTACCTGTGGACAAGCTTTGCAATCCCTCTTTAAAAACTGTTGGCGCCAATGAATTCAAATGAACATTTTGAAGATGCATCCATTGTTAGTCATTTTATTTCCGTTGTGTGGTATTGAATCCAAAGATTCATCTCCAGTAACAATTGATTTCAGAAAGTTCTCTGCTTTGTTGTGATAATTGTCAGCTTTGAATTTCCTTGACTCAATCTTTCTCAATCTTTTTGGTGATTATGCTGAAAAATAACCATAAGTGTACTTCTGGTAATAAAATAATTGTTTTCTATGAATTTTCTTTTATTTATAGCCTATTGGAAGAAAAAATAGAAGGCCCTCGTATCTTTTTAATTATGTGCTTTAATATCAGGTTTACAGCATTCTAATTACTATTGTAGACTGTATAATATCTAAGTTGTGAATATTGTCACCAAATATTCATGAGCTGCAAAATTAAACTGCATACATTTATATGTAAATTATATCATCAACCTTGAAAATTACCCTCTTGCCACATACAGGTCATTTCATATATTCTTGATAGGCACAAAATGGTTGATAATTATGAAAGTTTACGTCCCTAAGAGGACACATAAATCTGTTGAAAACCAGCAAGTAACTGTTTCAAAGAAAGTTTTAAGGTGTGCTAGAAATAACAGTACCCACAGCTCTCAAAAATTCCTTGAGAAATTCCAATATGCCATAAATTTAAGACCGAAAAGGTGTTTTCCCGCCTCTGTAGCGTAGATGGTAGCGTGTCTGTCTCACATTCAAGAGATCCTGAGTTCGAATCTCGCTCAGGGTGAGTTACATGGATAAGGTTTCTCCCAGGGTTTTCCCTTATCCAGAAAGATGAATGTCGGGTAACTAAGCTCTATGGACCCTGGGCTCATTTGAGCATCATTTCACCCATTCCATTCGTCTCATATGACTTATTATTGGAAAACAAATTGAAAGAAAAGTTATTGACTCTCGGCAAGAACATGAAAAAGTTCATGCCAACATTTTTTTTGTAGTTAATTAACTTTAGTCCTTTTTGTAACTACTTTTTTCAGTCATATTATCATAAGTGGATGTATAAAATTATTTTCAAGGGTTGATATGCAAAGTACCAATTATAAGGAACAGCATATATTAAAGCATGACATTCTATTGAAACCCACTTCTAATTTTGTCAGTATAGCACAATAACAAAAGTTTGTTCCTACTTTTCAGGGCCGCGTAGAATATTTTGTGAAATGGAAAGGTTGGAGTCAAAAGTAAGTAATACAAAATGATTATCTTTCCCTAGATTTTTTTTTAATCGATCAAGTATTTTGTCATTCTTATCGTACATTATTCTGTTTAGGTACAGCACATGGGAACCAGAAGAGAATATTTTGGATGTTCGGCTAATTGATATTTTTGAGCAAGGACAACGTGGCGATCCTACAACTCACCATAAGAGAGGTCCTGGTAGAAGGAAGGAGTCTGCACGCTATCATGTATGTGTTTCTCATAGTAACAAATTATACTGAGGGTTCTGTTTTAGCAACTAAAATGCTTATTTCACATTTCCATAGCTGATTGCCTGTCTTGTATGCCATTACTGAGGTGCATCATTATATCTGAAAGTATATTTAGATTTAATATATTTCAACCTAGTTTCATCCTGCTGTAAACATCTGGGAGGGAAGAGGGACAGATATTGGGGCAGAAAACGGTTAAGTGGTTGATTGTTTTAGCAAAGTTAATGGGCATTTTCTTTTATTTTTATGCGTACGATAAACCCTTTCTTTAAGTACAGTACTGTAAGTAGTTTTCTAATCACTGCTCTGTGCGAGCTAATTTCGGAGAGAGAAAAGTATGCAAAGTTTTGTTTATTATAAACGTAATAGCCCCACATTTCATCTTTCTGCTTCATACCACTTAGATGTGTTCTGTAGACTATACACAGATTAGACAAAAGTATGGCTATTATACTGGTGATAAATACTGCAGTTATTATTAAATTTTAGATGAGTCGTATTTCTCGATATACTGCAGTTATTGTTCATGCTAAAATGAAAAGTCAATTGATTCAGTTTATATTTGTAACTAAACTAAGGCCACAGAAGTCTAGCAAATTTGCAGTACTAGTATCTGATCCACAGATATTACTGCACGAGTTATCCCATTCATTGGGGGATGATAAGGACTAGGATCCAAATTCAAGGGCAGGCAAAAATATATACTTAGTACTCCATAAATAAATTTTAATTTCACATTAAAATAATACAGTAGGTGGTGTTTCCCTTTGCTTTTTGAAAGAAAATTTGTTATGCATATCTTTCAATTAGGTAATTATACTTATGTACTGCCCTATTTACAAATGCTGGCTCATGCAACTCTTCCTGTAATATAAATATAACTGTAACTGTTAAAACTAGAAGTTAATTTCTTTAACACATGACCCTAATTGGTTGGATTATAATTGTGATATTTAGTGTTTCTATTTTGTATTTCAAGGAGAATCAGCAAAATCAGCAGCAAGAGGCAATACGAAGTGATCCTGAGGATACCATTGAGGAGAAGCCTTCTGCTGATGGAGGGGACAGTAGCCAAGATGAGGCACGTGCAACAATTCCAGAGTTGGAACGAGAGGATGAGGAAGCTGGTAAGAAGGCAGAGGAGACACAAGGGGAAGCAGAGGAAGGGAATGTCAAGGAGAAGGAGAACCAGGATGAGGAGGCGAATGCCCCTGAACTGGAACAACAGAATGAAAAAGATAATGACGACAAGGCTAGTGGTAAGGCTCAGAGTAGTCTGAATGTGACAGAACAAATAGCATGCTGTACACAGTTTTAGTTGTGAACATTTCTATATTTGGCTAGTTTGGGATTGGAAGAACTATGCTAACGATCTTAAAGAACTCAAATTCTGATCATTTTTTTCATTTCTCAAGTATTCCTTTATCATACTGAAATATTTCAAAATGAAATTGTTCTTTCTTCTGCATCAATGCTAAGCATTGCAATGTTATATTGGTTTTAGACAAGCCACCATATATTTTTCCAATGAAAATTAGTTGATTTTGCATTGGTTGAAATAACTTGAGGTAATACTATGGCTTGTATTTTGGAATGATCACTGTTAAAAATCTGGTTTTGACCAGTATGACTTATGCTTTCTTGTGGTATTGCTTAGCTGGAGAATCCTGAATTGGTATTTAACTTCCATTACCTTAAGGTCCATTTGGCACAAAAAACTGTGAAGGTTAAGATGAAACAGTGTGTTAGGAAACTGTAAAGGTAGATCCGAATTGGGATGCACATGACATTTATGCCCGATTTCACCAACAGATGTTAAGACTTGACACGAGTTCAGCAATAGTTAAAACAAATATTGCATTTCACCAACTAGTGTTAGTGTAACACTGTTAAATCTCTTGTTAAACTAACAAGCCAAATTTCTGATGTTAAGTCCTTATGAATTGTAAATAGTCAAGATGGCTGGCATGAACTCAGCTGTTGATGTCGATTTGCTATATTTAAGACCATTTAAATGGCATTCGTAATAGAGTATGACCTATGAGGAGAAATGATCTTGAGGAGCTATCCGAAGAAAAATTTTTATGGAGGTATAGACTGTCAAACATGTTGCTATGAAGGTTACTGCGGAAGTACAAGAGAGGTTGGAACATGCATCGAAAGGAATATGGCAATCTCGCCTTTGCTACAGATAACTTTGCAATTTTATAATTCACTAAATTATGTGGATAATACACTGTCCACCTGCCGTCTTGAAACGTTCAAGTCACTTGTCCTTTGCTTGTTTTAAATTTACGTAATACTGAGTTAGAACATGCATCGAAAGGAATATGCCGATCTCACTTTTGCTTCAAGTATTAATAACTTTGCAATTTTATAATTCACTGAATTATGTGGATAATGCACTGTCCACCTGCGGTCTTGAAACCGCACCTCATTTTAAATTTACGTAATACTGACAAGTTGTTTGGTGCTTCTAGTAGTAACACATAGCATTTGAATTAATTTTGTTTCCAATATTTTCCCATGACATCTCTCTTTTACATTCACGGCATCTGTCCTCTTATTTTCCACGATATCCTAATTCAATTAACAATTCTTTCTCCATCGATGAGAAATTTGTCCCACGGCTTAATTAATTATTTTGTTCATCTGCCATTTTTCATCTTGTGCAGAGGAAAATGAAAACAAAAGCACATCGCAGTACGTTCAGAAAATAATACGATCATCCATAGCCTTCTATAGCTAAGATATTTACAAGTTTCTTGGTGTTAACACATGTTTGTTGACCTTTTCAGAAAACAGGTTGGTGAAATGCAAGAAATTTAACAGTGTTAGTGCTGTGACAATTGTTACGTTACATTTGTTAACATCGATTTTAACATCTGTTGGTGAAATCGGGCATTAGTATAATTTCATTTGTCCATTCAAAACAAATGAGGTTATTTATATTTCAAGTGCATATATGGCATATGTGCCAGTTTGTTTTCATAATGAATATCAAGTCTTGTACTAGGATTTTGATTATATTTTTTTCCCCCATTTACCTTGGCTTTCAAAATAGAAGCAAGTTTAATATGGTCTTGCTGCCATTGAAGATCAAGATTTTTTAGCTGTTCATCCATACCTGTTCATGAAACAGTTACATGAGGTCAGCCTTTACAGCATAGATCTTACTGGGAAAGAGGTTATAGAACAGGGCAGTTTCATTGTGATGTCATTCACAGCATTCAAATTGCTGAAAATCAATCACTTTTTAGATTGGCAACCAGTACAGTTGATATTGCATCCAATTCTAAAAACTCATCCAAAATAGCATTGCTGTTGGTGATGACTGTACATATCATGTATAAGCAATTCCTAAGTCGAGAGCAATTTCAGTTTTGGTTTTTCTTTAAGTGCCACCTCTCAAATGAATTTTACTTTCTGATCTAGCAAATAGCACTTTCTTTTCACTTTTCTCCATGGCTGATTAAAAGCATTGGAACTGAAAAACAAAACCGCTGTTCAGCAGTAAACATCATATACTGAAAATTATCTTATCATTTGTTGCTATGACACTGTTGCGCCGAAAGATTATACAAGCTAACGTCTTTGTCTTTTGTTTCCGTGGCTGAAAGTGAGCCACTCAGCCTGCGAATTTGTCATTGGGTTACTCATAAAGCAGATTCAACTGTATATGTATGCAAAGTTGATCATTCAAAGTAAGAAGCAAGCTAATCAATATTAATCTTCTACAAGTGACAAACAAATGCAACCATGTCTAAGGAAATTGATTTGGTATGGTTACATTGCAATTTGCTTCACCACCTGGGAACAGTTAACCAAGATAACTGTGGATGAACCAAATGTCTGTGATTCTGTGGCAAGGTTTGAATAGGAGGCTTAGCATCTCGACCTATGGAAGAGCTATTGTGCCTATGCTCCTGACAGGTCTCTGGCAAGGTTGAAGTGAGATGATGGTCAGTTCTGAGGGGAGATGACTGCAGAGGTGTAGTCCCTAGCAGCTACAGATTGAAACTTCTGGTGGCAGCTCATTCAACTGGCTCAGTTCCCGAATTCAGAGGCCTCCCCATTCCAGAGGATGAAGGTTTGGAGAGAGCAAATTCCATACCATGCATGCCAGAACTCCTGCCAACACTTAGAACCCTGCAACAGCCATCTATGAATGATAAAATTAAAGAACAAGAAATTTTTGTGGGATATAATTAACCTTCCAAGCATTCACCTATCAAACTGGAGAACCCCCAAGAAAGCCTATGGACCAGAAAGTTTGGCTGTGAGAATTGAGCCCATGACCTCTTGAATGTAAGTCACAGATGCCACACCTGAACCATTTCACTCAGTAACCAACTACCTGAATGATTGAAATTTATCATTCAAGAGTAGAAAAATATTCTAAAAATGCTGCTATAGTTTTGGACGTTGATTGTTACAGCTACAGTTAACTACTCGTTAGATTGCCAAAAGTGACATTCCCAGTGAAACTAATGTGATGTTAATCTACTGCACTGATGTTGCAGATAAGTAGATTAGAGACAGTGCCGTGGTACATTATGTCCAGGCATCAAACTACTTGTTAAAGTCACAAATTGATCAAGAGGTAGGAATCAGTACCATTTTCATAAAATTTTGTGCTTGTGAATTTCTTAAATGGAGATTAGGAAACCGACTTTCTTGCACTATAGGTACATTTGGATGTATTGTGGATGCCAATAAACTGTATCTTTATGGAAACTAAAATGTAGCTTACATGAAGAGATATTGAATGAAGCAAGGTCAGCAGTGTTCACAAAAACTAATAGAAATTAATCCATTCCCAAGGATCACAAACAACTCTTTGAAGAACAGGACCTTCAAATGAATTAATATATAAATTACTTGTCAGATGTAATGGGTAGAATCAAGAGGTTTGTATTGTTGAACTGGTTTGAATGTTTAATGCAATGTAAAGTAATTGACACAATTCAATTACTTTTAAGACCAGGTCACATTATTCACATTGTCATCTGTTGAAATATTTTTCACTGGGCATCTGGTTGTTGGTTAATAAATGTTCCAATCTTTTGTGATAACTCAATAAAGGTCATCCATCATTTGAATATCAGTGTTTTTCTTCTTTTTCTTTAAAATCAATGCTTTCCAAACTGGTTCTGTTGAATTATGGAGCTCTTTCAAAAGTTTAGCTTCTGGAATTGCTTCTTGATTGTTTTTGCTAATATTGGTCACTATTGACTTTTTATTTTGCTTGTGTACTTTCCATTGCTAAATATAATATAAATTTCAGTTTTTGGTGATTTTTTAACTCTAAATAAAAATTATATTGATTAAAAAGCATTTAAATGCTCTCCTGAAACTGAAAGATGATTTGCATGGTGTAATTGCAAATCATTGATGTGCTAAGCATGCTTGAACAGATCTCGTCCATTTTGAAGAATTAACAAACTATTGCATCATCCAAATTTTCACATTGATCTTGCAGATTGGCAGTATATAAAGATTTTTCTACAAATTGCTTAGATAATGTACAAAGAATATTTCTTTTCCACAGATTCTTTAAAGGAGATTCTTTTACTCTTTCCTGGTCTTGTTGCTCCCAATTATTTTTATCTTTTTTAATGGACGTTTGCAGTTGCAAGACCAGTGAGTGAGTGTTACTAACTGTTGTTTCTGAGCATTCTGGTTACTCTGACTTTAGTGATATGCTTTGAAGATTCTTTTACCAGGCAAACAAGGAAGATAGTGCTGTACAGGTAGATGGTTATTTGGTATAGCTGTTTTGCATGATTGTAAGCTGCTATTAATTCAGTGTTTTGATCTGTGCTCAGGAGGTTCTCAAATGAAATCATACACAAGTATATTAAGTAACATGTATATGATGCCTGTATGCATGTGTTCTATTATTTTTCTGTGTCAGACCTAAGATCAAACTTTTTCTAACAATTACTTTTGGGAGAAATTTGTTTAACTGTTGGTTTTGCTTAGTTGTGCTACTTCCTGTTTGATCTACTGTTTTTAAATGCCTAAAGTCCATGTTATTTCTACAATTAATCCCAGTCCTTTCTGCAGGCAATTGTCTTAGTTTTCAACTTCATTGTTTTTCCATTTTACTATCTACTGCTGATAGGTATGCATTTTTAAAAAGGTACAATATTGGTTAAATTATTTATTAATGCTGTATCAGATTTCTGTATTTTAATTAACAGGCATGATCGCTTTAATGAAGCAAAAAATAAGAGCTAATTTACTAAGTATATTATTAATTGTAGGAATAATTTTAAGTGCTGGTGGCTGTGCAGTAAATATGCCAATGCTTTGCATGCTTTTGTGCATGTGTTTTCATATACAACGTAAAATCTCTATTTAACGGACCCCTGTTCAACATACTTCAGATTTAACGGACTAAATTTGACTTTGGTTATAAAATAAATTTGAATGTAATTTAAAAGATCTGCAGTGATTAAATTGTGGCATTGCCAAAATTTATTTAAAAGTATGGTAAATAAATGACTTTGGTGGTAATTGTCTCTATGGAGTCTATCAATATATTAGTGGTCGATGTTTTGCTGCTTGTTTGATCAAGAAGGCTAGTTCATGTGTCTTTGTCTACATTTGTGAAAGTTCATGAACGCGTCACATACTCGAGGGCTCACATGACTCTTAGCTTCAGTCTGAATTAGGCATTTTCTGGTGGCTGAACATGGATGAGGTGACCCAGGTTACCAGATTCTGAGCCATGAGAAGATCTCTGCAAGTGTTCTACAAGGGGATGAATCTTAGAAGTGTGTATCTAAATTATCAGCTTTTAAGAAACCACATGGATGATGTGATTTCTTACGTGGAAAGAACTTTAGACCCCACAAATGCTAGCCTGATATGAACATTTCAAACAGTTTCACTCCTTATTCATAGATGATATTCAAATGGGAAGCAAATAGCTATTTGGTTTAAAAAGGTTTTATTGATGAAGCTCCACTGTTTATAAATACTTATTTATAGTTTTATTAGCTATTTACACTTTTTTCAAACCCACTACTTCACAGGGAACAGCTTCTAACCAAGAGTAAATCATGTAAAGTAAACAGTATGTACCAATAAAACTGTTCCAATTGTTTTTGCTTCATTTTCATTCACTTTACAATTTAAGACTTCAATTTTCCAGATGACTTCTGGCCCCTTTAGGTCCGCTAAACCGAGAGTTTACACTCTGTATTGTTGCATGCAGAAGATATTGATGTTTTTAATTAGTTTTAAGTGTCCTCAGAGGACAGATTATGATGTGCTTTTTGAAAGTACAGCTGCAAATTAAGAGATATATGGAATTTAAAGGAAATGAGTATTGGTTATTCTGTAGTGGAGATAAAGGTGCCAGTTTTATAGTTCTCTTTGTTGAAACTTATGAAAGATGTTCATTTGGAAGTTGAAATCAGTGAAAGATGTCCCTTAGAGAGTATATTGGTCAGTGTGATTCCAGGTTCATGAACACTTGCGTTTTATTGGACTTCCTAATTGCAATTATATTTGACGCAATTACGTTCTTTAAGAATTCCACAATCATTAGGCCCGCCTTGGCAGCGTGGTGGTAGAATGTCTGCCTCACGTTCAAGAGGTCCCGAGTTTGAATCTCGGTCAGGGTGAGTTACCTGGATAAGGTTTTTTCCAGGGTTTTCCCTTATCCTGAAAGACAAATGTCGGGTAACACTAAGCTCTATGGACCCTGGGCTCATATGAGCATCATTTCACCCGTTCCATTCATCGTCCGATATGACTCAACGTTGGAGGACGTAAATTACAAAAACTATCATTAGAACAAAATGCTATCAGCACTTTTATTACAATTTAAGCAGTTCAAGCTTTGAGCATCTTTTATAAGTGCTGAGCCACTTCTTTTACATTCTGCTTTAACGTTGTTTGGTCTTTCAGCTTTTTAAGCTAATTTTTAACTATAATTCATACTTTTAATCTTGCTAGTAAACTTAATTCTGCAAATTTGCAAAATTTAATGGTTTAATTTTTATCAGGATGTTTCTATATGGTGTATCCAACTGGACAATCAGACTTCTTTGCATATTTACTGGTCAAAAGGCAGGTTTTGATCTTGATTAAAAAATTATCTAAGTATTATTAGAAATTGAAAGTCTTTAATTATAGTTTTTCATTTATAAGGGAAGCAGCAGAGATGATTCTTTTAATATAAACTGTGTGTAACTAAATTAAAACAAAAAATGTAGAGGAATCCCATTGAGTACCTTCCTTGTACTATATAGTCTTGGCATGATATGTACTAAGCATTATAAAATGCATTAATGTGATGGTTTTTGTACTTGAGTGCCACCAGGCCAGCAACCAATCAGTCTTTTGGTGCTGTCATATTACATGCTCCTTTGGTGGGGTGTGATGACTGCCAGTAAATCTATCTCTAATAAATACTTTTTGCGTTGAGACAAAAATTAAAATTTTGGAAAAAGTGATCCATGAGGAAGATAGGGAGTAATATTTTTAATATAACTGTAAACACCCCAAATTGTTAGCTCTAATATTTTCATAATATGAACAAAATATCAATATACTTTTAAGATGCATTGCAACATAGGCACTGTTATGACTATAATTATGGTTAGTATGTATATGTAGACTTATATTTGAAATTACTGAGAACTGAAATCTTAACTACTGACATGATGTGCTAGAAGAATTACTTTGACCAAGGCAAGGTGTAAACTTGCAATTGGAAAGGGATACGTAACCTGCCTGTCCCCTTACCACTACAATGAATTAGTGTTGACTCATACAAAAGTGGAGTTGCAAACAGGAATAATACTTTTAAACTAACTTAATCATGAATAAATTTACAAGGTAACTCAAGGAAGAAAATTGTGAGACGCAGAAAAACTGCAAGAAGACTACTTTTGAAAAGAAATAGCTGTGGTGAGATTTTGGGTTAATCATCATACATTTTTGTGACTTGGTAATGAAAACAGTTCCAATGATGAATTGTCTTCCTGTGACATTCATAGTCATATGGACGAGCTGTTTGTTCCATTGCATTAGTAAAAAAGGTAACTTATAAACTATAATTATTATGCATTTAAAACATGCAAATATGCCTCTTCCAATTTTGATTTTAGCAACTATAATTTTAAAAGATTGGAAAATTCAGTTGTGTTCCCGTAAGACTAGGGCAAGGGACTCATGTACTCTCTAGGACAGTGCAAGAGAGAGGGAGATATGAAAGAAGTGGGGGTAATGAGGGCAATGCTGAGCACTTCAACACATCTGATTTCTGCAATCCAGAACTCTTCCCATTTGAAAAATGTAATAGATATAATTTTGAGTCAAACTAATACTCAATGCTCCACTTATTGCTAGTATTTACCTAGAACTTGTTTCGTTAGGATCTTCCTAACATGAACAGCTGATGTCAACTAATGGATAATTGATAATAGATTCATGAACGCGTTCTAGGTAAATACTAGCAATAAGTGGAGAATTGAGTATTAGACTCAAAATTATATTAATTTTGTGCTTCATTGTATCATAGTCCTTACACATTGGAATGTAATTGATACCTGCTTCTCTCTGGTCGCTGCAGCACTATTCTGTGCTATATATTTAAGATTTGAAGCTTTCATAACAATGATTTATTAATTAAAGCGTCTTGGGCTACCAGCTACGAGATGTTTATGAAGTTACTCAAGCTTTTGTCCACACTCTCTCTCTATGGCCTTCTTCAGGAAGAAAACTTTACTTCAAAAAGAAGATACTTCTGATAAACATTCCAGCATGAAATAATCAGGAAATTATATATACATTTTAAACATTACAGTGGCAATAACATGACTGGTCTAATACAAATATGGTATTAAGTTCATTAAAATAACATAATGAACATTAAGTTCATTAACATAATTTGGCAATAACTGCTGGAAGTGTTATAATTTTTGCACATTCTCAAATATGATAAATTTAACGTCACACATTTGCAAGCTGCCATAGAGGACAGAGTAAAGTTTGTGACACATGTTTGGCTGCATTTGTGGTTTGCCCATAAAACATAAGAGCACAGGGTTTTTTATGGCTTTATGGCAAAGTGGGTGCTTTTATGGCTTTGTGGGGAGATTTAATGTGTTATATATGTGTTCTCATCATGGACATCACAAAACACTAAACTGTATGACATACTGTAACTTAAAATTGCAGACTGAATGGCAACACTAGTCATATATATATATATAGCAGCGCTAATTTCTAGACAATATAGTTGGGTTATAATTTAACTTATTAAATTTACGAGTTGGTTCATTTCTGAAAGAATAATCATGAACTTTGCTGCATATAGCACTTTTCGTAAAATCTTATTTCTTCATGCGCAGTTTGCATTTACGCAAATTTTCTGGTGTTCTTAGAGTTCCAGATGCTTGCTCCATTATAACACTATACACTACTTGCAGAAACACCAAGTAGATTACAGTTTCTTTCTCAAAGTTTTTTTTATTCACATTCTGGGTTTCTTTCTTTAAGCACCGCAAAACAGTGCGCAATTATTTGCCTCTCGCCACTTTGAAGGTTTGCCTCGATTGTGTTTCATTTCGGCTGAAGCACCATGATGAAGAGCTTGCTGATTTTAAATTACATATACATAAGTGTTCTTGGACTTGTGAGGTATGCGAGATGTGCAGAAAATACAGTGTTAAATATCACAAGCAACTCCACACTATAAACAATAACATCTTAATCAGCATTCAACTTGATACAGACCTCATGAGAGAGCTGCCTGGTATACGAATGCAAAAATGTTATATACTAGCAGTGTCCTTTGGTAAATGTTTTTTAAATGCATCTTAATTTAACATAATAAGTTAATAGTGTGTATAATTTCATGTGTCTTCTGTCTAATCTGTATATAGTATACAGAACACATCTATGTGGTATGTGAAGAAGTAAGATAAAATTTGGGGCTATTTCGTTTTTAAAAATCGAAACATTTGCTTACTTCTCTCTCCAAAATTAGCTTGCGCAGAGCAGCGATCAGAAAATTATTTGTAGTACTTTACTTAAACGAGAGGTTTATCGTATGTATGCAAATAAAACGCTCATTAACTTCGGTAAACCAATCAACAGCTTAACCATTTTCTGTCCCAATATCTGTCTTCTCTCTTCCCACCCAAATGTTTGTGATAGGATCAAACTAGGTTGAGATAGATTATAACGAACATTCAGCCTGTCCAATGTGAATTGTGAAGTCATCTGTTGCATGTAAATAATCTTATTCATGTTATAGGGCTAATTTTCTGTTAATGCCACTTTGTATTCATAGATTACTTATGAAGCATAAAATATGGACCACAAATCTTTGTTTAGCTTAGAAAGTGGTGTGCTTTGCTTTAATGTGTTTATTGTTTCTGGAAGAATTTCAGCATGTGCTACTGAATAAAAAAGGTACTACTAGGTTTTAAAATATTCTTATACAGAATTATTAAACAGAATTATTTATTTTAGATGTAATTTGTATAATTTACTTCTTTAACATTTTACATATTTTAAATGTTATGACATCACAACATTTTTATTCAAGGGAAGGTTTTACAGGCTTAAAATTCAGGAAGTGGCAAATATGGTTTTTTAAATTAAAACTTCCTAGGTGATCAGCTGTTTCAAGTGACCAAAGTTGAGCTTTTGTCCATTCGAAGCTCCATTAACACGGCTGATCACCTGTGAAGCTTTTTTTAAGTCTTAAAAAATATGTTTTTTGTTTAATAAATTAAGGTACATTAAAACATACTATTATAGGTATATTAAATTAACAATGAGAATGCTGTAACACCCCAAAATCTTATTATATATATATATATATATATATATATATATATATATATTTGTCAATTTAGACCAATAGATTATGATTAATAACCGAACTTATTAATATAATTAAATAGCTTTCTGTAATAAAAACTTTTAACTTAATTTTTTGTTTATAGTTCTGTATTCCATCTGACATTGTAGATATGTTTCAGTAAGCACATAAAGTTAAAATGATGTAGATCTAAAATTAAGCCTGAGGTTTAACCTTATTATTCATAATATTTAAGGTATTGTTGAAGCAACAAGTGTAACACCACCACCACCTGAGCTTGTTGCCACGCCTCCTGACATAGCTGATGGAGACAGCAGTAGCAGTGAAGATCGTCCTATCTTGAACCGCAAAGAACCTGTAGGAACCAAGAGAAAAGCAGAAGTCCTGTCCAAAGAATCTGGCAAAATTGGTGTCACCATTACCACTAGCAGTTCAAGCAGTAGTAGTGGAGCAGGAAGCCCTCCTCCTAGCAAGCTGCCTCGTCTTCTACCAGTCAAGAGTGGTCCAGCATCACCAACATACAATGTAAGTTAAGCTTACAATTAAAATTGCATGCAGTGGACTTGTTGAAAGTGACATACATTAATAAAAAAAGGTAACCCATGGCACAATAGCCCAAAGTGGGCCTGAGCCTTCCAACCCAACTGGCAGCCTCGCAGAGGTGGGCGATCATCCTACCAATACAGGGAGGAAATGTGCATCTTGGCACCCCCAGCCAGAAAGTTGGCTTTCTAGATCAGGGTTCGCTACCTAGTGTAGCGCCTCAATTTCCTCACAATGCCAAGTGGGTCTTGGTCCTACCTAGAACTTTAAATCTGCAACCCCCAGGGGTGGGATCGATCCTGGTGCATTCCGGATGTAGGGAAACAAAGTACATGCTCTAGCCCACTATTAAAATGACAATGGTAGAGAGGAAGTGTGATAATTTTGTGGCCTTTTCTTGCAGCAATTCTTTCAATTACATGTAAGTACCGTAAGGGTTATTCATGTTAGAACTGACCCATATAAAGGTGGGTAAGAAGGGTTGGTCATTAACCATTAAGGGAAGGTTATTTACTGTTTACTGGAAAAGCGGCAGACAAGTCATTGTTCTTCGAGAGAGACTCTCGGTAAAGAAATCGACAGAGGCAGTGGTGTTTAGGAAACAGCATGGTATGTGAGTAATGTAAAACTAAGCAACATACGTAGGTAAATGCTTGTATGTGTGGAACTCCATACAGGAAGGGAGGCAACAAGTAATAAAGGAAGAGAAAAACAATCTGTTGTACACTCCCGAGATCAAAGATCCATGCAACCCTGAGCTGGAAACAAACACAGAAAACCTTATAAGAAATACCTTAGAACTAAATCCACACTGTTCCCTTCTAATAACGCATAATGTCTCATACTAAGGCGCAACGAACGATGATGGTATTCTGATACCACCGATTCATAAGTGAAGCAACAGTAATAGCAGTTTCTGTTTACTGCAAACCTCAGCATGCTGATAAGAGTATCATGCATAAAGGATTTGGTGTAATGTGATATAGCTCTCAACGCAGGACAAGTATGCCAGGTTGCTATGGCAACCATTTGCTTTTGATTTGAATTGCTGGTTGCTAGGCGACTGCAAAGATGTGTTTATCTCTTCTACTGGTTTTCGCAGCTTACCACGTGGTGGCAAACGTCAAATCACCAACTTTTGCTTTGCAACATGAGACTTGCCACTGAATTTCTCCCACTTGTTACTAAACTTCATGGCACAACAGCTCTTGGAGGATCTAGGCCTAATGCCCATCTGCTTTAATCCCCATCTAGACCTCAAAAGACATTGTTAATGGGGTAGCAGGAGCGAAGGATGGGACATGGCTAGTTCCCCAAGTTGCTACCAGCAGATGTGATCTTTGCATCATAAAAGTAGAGTGCTGAACAGGAAACCAGGAACTGGGAGGAACATTATATATGAGAGTGTATGTATTCTAAGATAGAGAATTTTTGTGCGGGTATTGAATTCTTTCCTAGCTTACTGTACATAGTGGAGGAAAGGACAGATGTTATTTAAATGCAAATTCTTGTAAAACATATTTTTATGGCTTTAACCATTTCCGAGGTTTGGTTAGTCAGACTGAAAAATTCTATGCTATAGCCGGGATTTGAACTATGGAACTCCCAGTCTCCATCTGGTTGCTCTTAACCATTGAGCTACCATAGCAGCTTGCCAGCAGACATTAAATTCTCCACTGTCACAGTCTTTTAAACTCTCACCTTGTATCTACAAAATGCTAAAAGTGTAACGAACATTCGTTACAACTTAGAAGTAAATATATTTCAGTCTGAGTCAGAAGAATACATTTTGATAGTTCATGAAACAGTAAGTACAGAAAGTCATGCGAATGCAATACATCAGACATTTTATTTTTAAAATTGTTCTATTAATATTTAACATCAACTTTTGCAAGTCACTGCAATAGTATCTTACCTATTATACAGTGATTGAGATCTTTATTTGGAGGTTTTCTTTGGCACTGTTGTGCTGCTTTAGGTCCCCTATGTGATTTATACAGAAATTACAATTGATGTATATATATATCAAGGGGAATAGGAAAATTATTTGTGATTCTGAAATATGTAGAAATAAGATTTTGGTAATTAATGCATCATTCTTTTTTAAAGTAATTTAGGGTGCCTGCATTTGTAAAATTTAACTAATAATAAAGATGCACACAAAGCAAACATTGTTTACAAATTAGTTCCACTTTTAAGTATTCAGTTAATTTGGCTTGTTTTGCTTTTCTTGCATTATTGGTATACAACTCATTTTACAAAACATATGAACTAAAGAGCTTTTTCACATCTTTTTGCACTCCACATAGCTTGTGTACAAGAGGTCCCAAGTTCAAATCTTGGTCAGAGTGAGTTATTAAGATAAGTTTTTCTGGATTTTTCTGGCACTAAAGAGTGCATATTGCATGTATAAGCAATTCTTAAGTCTGAAGTATCTTCAGTTTTGGGTTTCTGTACAGTAACTGCTACCCCTCATTCAAATTGTACTTTCGGATGTAGCATATAGCATATCCCTTTTCTTTACCCCATGGCTGATTAAAAGAAACTGAGGAACAAATCTACTGTTCAGCAATAAACAATTGATACCAAAAATTATCATTACTTCTCATTTGCTGCTATGACACTTGTACCAAAAGATGTATACAAGCTAAAATCTTTCTTTTGTTTCTGTGGTCGAAAGCAGACCACTCTGCTTGTGTATTTGTCAGCAGCGATAAGGAAAACATGTTTTGAGTTTCTTTTGAGATAACTTACACCATATGCTCATTTAATTTCGGAAAAATCTGTTGTATTTCTCGACATTTAATACATATAATGGCAAATTACGTATAAATGCATTATGTGAACAGACAAGGTTTTTAAAAGTAGACAAGTGTTTAAAAAATATTTTCTTGGCATGCTCTACTAATATTTTTGTTGTCTTCTACTTCTACCTCACGGCTTTGGATTGTTTAACCCGTTCCGGCTCCAAATTGGTCTGTCCATCTTTTCTTCGGTCTTCCCTGGTTTCTTCTTCGTATAGATTTATAGTTTAAGGCTATTTTTGGTATTCTGTTATTATTCATCTGAACATGTTCTTTCCATTGATTTCTATTTCTTTTAATAGTATGGTTTATTTCTTCTACTTTTAATTCTGTCCTGATATCCTGACTACGTTTTTTATCAATTTTGGTATATCCAGCTATTGCTCTTATGAATTTCATTTCTGATGACTGTATTCTCGTACTATTTCTTTTTGTTAGTGTCCATGTTTCTGATCCATATATCAGAGTTGGTATTGCCATTGTTCTGTATAGTTATAGTATAGTTTTAATGTTCTTTTTATTGTGCCTGTTATATAGTTAAATTTATTTATTTTCTCTATTATATCAGCTTCCGCTTGGTACGAGACATTACATCCTAAATACTTAGTGTGATTTCTGCTCAATTATTATGTTATCTAACACTATTTTTGATCTTACTGGATTAATTCCTTTAAATGCCATGGTTTTGGATTTATTTGCTGATATTTTAATTCCATATTCTGTAGCAATTTTATCTAGACTATACAGCATTTTCTGCAGGTCATCATTTGTGGCCATTATTATTTGATCATCTGCATACAACATAGTTTTCAATTTAGCTCCTGATACATTCATACCTCCATTGACTTTATTTGACCATATCCTTACTATTTCGTCAACATACAAATTAAAAAGTGCGGTTGTTGTCAGTTTTACTTAATATTACTTGTTATAAAACAGCAATAAAAGCTTTCAGTTAGCATTTTAATGAAATGAAGTAGCTGAATTAAGTTTTTTGCATTCCAGCAACCGCAGCATATTCACGGGCGCAGGGCGTCATCTTCCAGTACCAAATCAGCACCAGATGCAATGCAGACAAGTCTCGAAGAAGTTGTAATACCTGTAGCTTCACCACCTCCATTGAATCGGTCCAAATCTCCAGCAGCATCCCCTCTTCCAGCTTTGACACCTACCAGTCCCCGTTCAGATAGGCGTATGTCAGCTCCTGCAGTTTCGCCAGTATCAAGTCACCAACTGCAGGAACAGGTAGGTGATAATATTGTTTTCATTGCCTTTTTATTTGCTGTTTTCATACTTTGTTTAAACTTGCCCGGTATTTATTTAAATTGTAACACAAGTTACCAGGACGTTAGATGGCAGCACAACACCAAGCCAGATGCAGACACCGGATGCATCATCAGTCTACCACAGAGCTGACGATAGGGGAGAAGTCCCCAGAAACTAGTCTTCATAAAAAAGCTTGTAAGTGGAGAAAAGTATATACAAGGTTGACTCACTTGCCTAATTTTAGTCAAAGACTTGTTTATTTAAACAAGTTAATTTATATAAAAATTATTTGTGGTTGGTTTATTGACACTCGTCACTTACTTTTTCATATATTTATGAGAGACTAGTTTCAAAGGCCCCAAGGGCATGTCATAATTATAACAATATTTGTATATAGTTGTATTGATATTATTAGTAATTATATTATTTGTATTATTAGTATTTATATTATTAGTGTTATTGTTATTTTGTGTAATTATTATTATTTTAAATTTTCTACTGTTGACGAGTCACCTGTTTACTGAGTTTTTACTCACTATCTGTAAGCGTATGTGACAATAAAGCATCTTATCTTATCTAAGGCCCTGGCCTCCATTTTCAATCTCTTCCCAACTGGCATTTGTTGTTATCTGCTCTCTCTGGTGGTGGAACTATGAACTTTTTTGTCAAATTATCTGCTGGCGGGATTTCAAAGTTCATTACGCGATCCTTATTTTTCCAGATGAATATGTTCTCCCATGTTGTCAATCTATTTTGGTTTATCACTCCTTTTAATAATTTTGGATTTGGATCAATGTCATGGTTTTCATTCCAAAAATGAAATGCTACTGCTGACTTGTCTTCTTGTTTCAATCTGATGTTTCTAAAGTGTTCTTTGACTCTGGTTTTTAAATTTCTTTTTGTTTGACCTATGTAGCATTTTTCACAATTCTTGCAATTTATTTGGTATATTCCAGATTTGTTACCTGAAGGAATTTCATCTTTTGTTTTTGAATTTAGTAATTTTAAAATTGAGTATCTATTAGTAGGTGCCAAGATGATATTTTGTTCCTTGAATATCTTTTTAAATTTATTAAAATTATTTATTTATTACCAAACCAAACAATTAGGAAGTATATTTTGGGAAAATTTTGAAAACAATTTATTAGCATATCTTAATAGAAAAATGAAGACAAAAACAGCAAAGTTAAAGAATAAATTAAAAAATTTATGCCAGAAAGCAGGCACTTTTAAAAAGATAAATCAAAAAGACAAACATAACCTAAAAGATCATCTAAACAATTTGGTAAACCTATCAAACCAAAATTTTACAAAAACAGAACTGAATATGCTGAATCTAGGTTTAAAGACATGTGTAGATTATTCCAACCAAATTGAAGATTACATTGCTGACATCCAAATTGCTACACAAACACTTAATGAAGAAAGTAAAAACACAGTAAAAAACAAATGCTCCAAAATAGTAGAAGAGATTAAAAATGAAAAGAAAAAGAATTTTAGTAACCAAATCATAAAAGCTCTTAAAAAGAAACCGGTTATTTATACTAAAGCAGACAAGGGAAATAAACTAGTAATTCTGGAAAAAGAAGAATACACAAAGAGGATGGAAGATTTGTTAGAAGACAGTAATTACCAAAAAGTAGAAACTAATCCATTAAAGTACTGCATTGAAACCACAAATAAAACGCTAAAAGCGAGCAAAATAATCAACAAAAAAGAATTGCACAAAATTAAAGTAGATAATCCAACATTACCAAGAGTATATGGGCTGCCAAAAATTCATAAAACAGGGAAAGGCATGAGACCTATTACTAGTAGCATAAATGCCCCCACATATAATTTGGCCAAATGGTTACTAAGTAAATTTAATAGTTTTCCAAAATTTGAAAGTGCAAATTTAAGAAACTCTTTAGATTTAGTAGAAAAAATCAAAGATATAAATTTGGACAAAAATGACAGACTGGTTTCATTTGATGTCACATCTTTATTTCCAAGCATACCAACAGAAAAATTGCAGACTGTGTTAAAAAAATGGCTAGCTACAATTGATATGGAAGCAATAGAAGCAGAAGAATATATTTCTCTAACAAAAATATGCATTGAACAAAACTTCTTTAGCTTTAATGGAAAACACTACAAGCAGAAATCAGGATTATCAATGGGCAATCCACTTTCACCTTTTTTGGCTAACTTATTTATGAGTGCATTTGAAACACAAATTAAAAAGTCCTTCCCATTGATCTTCAAGGTTTGGTATAGATATGTTGACGACATCTTTGCAATTGTACCAAGTAAACATTTAGATGATGCATTAAAATTACTCAATCTGCAAGAAAGGACTATCAAATTCACAATAGAAAAGGAAAGCAATGGACAACTACCTTTCTTGGATCTAAATATCATCAGGAATGATACAAAAATAAAATTTGGAATTTACAGGAAGCCAACACATTCAGAAAATTATATAAAAAATAATAGCCACAACCCAATTACACATAAACATGCAATAATAAACAGCCTTACACACAGACTAGTCAACATACCCATGGAAAAAGAAGAATATTTCAAGGAACAAAAAGCAATAATACACATAGCAGAAGAAAACGGATACAACAAAAGTTTGGTGTTGAAGAAAATTAGAAAATCTAAACTAAAGAAAACCATTAAGGAAGCAACCACATTTATTAAAGAAAAAGAAAGCAACAGCATATTCAGTTCATTCACATATCATCCAAAACATTTAATAAATTTAAAAAGATATTCAAGGAACAAAATATCATCTTGGCACCTACTAATAGATACTCAATTTTAAAATTACTAAATTCAAAAACAAAAGATGAAATTCCTTCAGGTAACAAATCTGGAATATACCAAATAAATTGCAAGAATTGTGAAAAATGCTACATAGGTCAAACAAAAAGAAATTTAAAAACCAGAGTCAAAGAACACTTTAGAAACATCAGATTGAAACAAGAAGACAAGTCAGCAGTAGCATTTCATTTTTGGAATGAAAACCATGACATTGATCCAAATCCAAAATTATTAAAAGGAGTGATAAACCAAAATAGATTGACAACATGGGAGAACATATTCATCTGGAAAAATAAGGATCGCGTAATGAACTTTGAAATCCCGCCAGCAGATAATTTGACAAAAAAGTTCATAGTTCCACCACCAGAGAGAGCAGATAACAACAAATGCCAGTTGGGAAGAGATTGAAAATGGAGGCCAGGGCCTTTGAAACTAGTCTCTCATAAATATATGAAAAAGTGACGAGTGTCAATAAACCAACCACAAATAATTTTTATATTAATTTTGACGTCACTGTTACTAAATTCCTCCAAACACACATCAAGTTAATTTATATTAATTTATAACAAAGTACAGATATTTGAGTATCCGGTGAAGGCCCTGTCACCTTGGTTAGACTTGCCAACGTTCGCTCATCTTGTCATGAGCTTCTGGGCAAGATGAGTGAAACTTCGGAAAGTCTAACCAAGATTACGAGGCCTTGGCTGGAAGCTAAGGATACTTCTCAAGACACATGACATGTCAATACAGATGTTTGTTATGGCTGCATAAATTTGCTCATAAATATTCAATATACTTTTTTCTCTTGGCCAGTTGGAAAGAGATTGAAAATGGAGGCGAATGTCTTTGAAACTAGTCTTTCATAAATATAAATAAGTGACTAGTATTAATAAACCAACTACAAATAGTTTATGAAATTAATTTTGACGTCACTGTCACTAAATTCCTCCAAACACATATAAATATACTGTTCTGAAGTCGGACATAATGTTCATAATATAACAGCACAGATGAAATGTTAAAATGGAGCTGAATGCTCCACAAAATTCCAGTAGTTTAATATATTTAAGCTATAGTATATGTAATGCAGTAACAAACTATTTCCACTCGCACTTAACTGTTTTAGTCTAAAAGTTGTGCTATGGCATGATGTTGGCATCTGTACACGTTTTAAGGCCAGATTGAGTGTACCTTCTTTTAACCCTTTCACTGATATGGACATCATATGACGTCCAAGTTTAAAGGCCCCAAACCGATATGGACGTGTATAGACGTCCTGTGCATACATGCTTTTAATGTGTATTTAATGATAATTCTTTTAAACCTTATGTTTTACAGTAAATTTAAATAAATTCTATAACAAGTAAAAGCTTACCTTTAAAAGTTTTTTCTTGAATGGTACACCTCAAAACAGGGATGAACACACAGGGGCACATCTTCACATTCACGGCAAATCGTACTAGTTTCCTTTCGGACACCTTTCTTGCGACACACCAGACATTTTCTAAAGGGACACGTTTTTTTTTGCTGTGGGTGGTACCCTCCCTTTGAGGAAAATGTTTTCCTAAAGAGGGATATGCATGTAATACCTGATCTACTAGATCCACTCCACCCATATGCATATTATATTCCTGGATAATATCGGGCTTGAAAATTGACATTTTGTTACGAGCATCAATTCCAGTGTCAATCATCAAAATCTTAGAGCTGCAATTGGATAATGCTGTAACAACCCTCCTGTCTTGCCAAGCAACATAGGTCAAGGGTGGGAGCTGATGCACCTGCATTTCTCCTCTTCTTAGAGCCTTCGTATTCACATCTTTTGGCAAACCAATACAATTTGAGCATTTCCAATTGCATTTGTTTTTCTTTTGTGTAAGGCCATGTATAATTTAGGGGAACTGTACCAATTATCTAAATATACAGTCCTACCCTGATCAAGTACAGATTCCATCAGGTGCTACCACTATGGAACCAGATAACCCCAAATCTTTGTCTCCAGTGTTATCAGTCCCTTGGCCAGTATATATGCAGCTATTGTAAAGATATCCTGTTCTACTTTGACATACATCAAAACTCTCTATGCCAAATCTGGCCTTCTTTGTTTTGATGTATTGTTTCCAACCTAAACGGCCCTTCCAAAGCATCAGGCTTTCATCAACAGTGATCATTTCACTAGGCACATAATTTTCTTTTAATTTTGAAATAATGTAATCAAAAAACTGGCCTGATTTTGGATAGTTTTATCATTCACATTTTCTGTGCAGAAGAAATGAAGGAAGCGCAAAATGGAAGTAAACCTGTTATTTGACATGCATTTCCCAAAAAATGGGGTAGCTAGCATGTCATCTGTAGACCCGTACATGTCTATCGTAGGTTTACGAATAACACCCATGAACATAATTAGGCCAAGTAGTCTGTAAATCTCATTCATTGTTACTTCTGTCCACTTCTGCAATCTACTCTTAGGTCCTAAATTGCCTTTAGCAATCAGGTCTTCCTTCACCCTACTCGCATATATATTTGTTTCCGAAACAATGAGAGACAGTAAGTCAGTAGTAAAAAATTTTGTAAAAATGTCAATTGGTTGGCTGTCAGAAGTTAGCTGAGTATGCGGTTGTACACCAGAGGTGGTGCTCGTGAGCGTATGTCTATTTGTTAGTTATTTTGACACCTCCATAATGTTGATTCTTCACGAACACCTGTCGGAAATGAGTCATTTTCCTCACTGTTACCTATATCCTCAACACCCCCCTCAAAATCTGAAAACTTGCCATCAATGTCCAAATCACTGTAACAGCAAAAAGTCTTCCACATTTTCTGATGTAATCAGAAGCCCGCATTCGTCCTACTCTAGCTAATTTATTTGCTACATTACTAGTTGAAGCCATGATTAGCACTGAGGAAACTTTTCAACTGTGTTTTAGCTAAAGAAATTGCTTGGAACTCTGACGCTGTCTAAATTACTATATGAACTGAGCGAAGAAAAAAGTTATGTCAGCTAACATAAACTTCGGTTGTGCAATTAGCGAGATGCTGACAGAGTTTTCTTTCCAGCGTGTATAACACAATATATACAGTTATTATTACGTGTTGGCATAAACTGAAACCTATAAACCTTGAACCCAACACTTCGTTTATTCAGCTGATACACACATATAGTTTGTAAAACAAAAGTACTCAGAATTAGGCGCGTTCGACACAGAGAATGGCTTTCTTTACAGTGATTCAAATTAATGAAATTTCAACGCTTTATTAATATAGTCTCTATTCTAATACCGCAGATGTATACTGCTTTTAATGGGCTTTAAACCAGATTTTGTTTCGCTGAAATAACTTAATAAATACGGAAGATAGGAATATTTATTTATGAAGCATTTTTGCAGCATTTAACAATTTAAATGTCTTGTTCTGTTTATTGGGTATCTGTTCCTGGCTGTGCAGGGTTTAAATGTCCATCGGCGAAGCGGTTAAGTAGTTCAGAAATGTTTCTTAGATGCCTATTGTTCTGTTATTCTATTTGTATTGTGTTCTATTTGCATTTTAATGCCAATACCCCACACATTTTAATGGATTTTATTATCTGTATTGTTTTTGTATTACATTAAATAACTAAAATCAATCTCGAAGTTCTATTTAAGAGTCGGTGCTGAACGTATTTTCTCTAATACGAGGGGCACTATATATATTATGAGCCTAATAATTAAAACAAAGTAAATTCTGATTGAAAACTGTTATATTGTTTTTCAAAATATTCTTCTTTATGATAAATAGACTTGCATCTGTATGAACCATTTGTCAAAGCATTTATTCCACCCCCGAAACATGGTTTTTGAAGGCATCATTGGCTTATTCTGCCAGTGAAAATCATCCACATAAAAAGAACAAAAAGAAGTCATTGGGTACCAAATGTATGATCGACCATCTATTAAGAGGGGAACCGGCCCCTGTGTGTGCCGTGTGCAGAACGCCTCACGGTGCGGCACGTACTGCTTGATTGCCCGCAGTACGCCCGCGTTCGCCAGTCAATAGGCTTGGGAGCTAACTTGCTAAGTATTTTAGGTGACGACCCAGTGGCCGTGGATAAGGCACTGCGGTTTGTTTTTAAAATCGGTTTTAATACACAAGTATGACTTGAATTTTATATTTATAAATTTTAGAGCTTTTAAATTATTTTGACTGGGATGATTTTTTATGTACTTTTAATAGTTGAATGTTTTTATTTTACCTTTTTAGCTTGATTAGTGTAGCTTTTAGGTTTTAATGTTGACTTAGGGCCCAAATGACCTTGTTGTCGACGGGCCCTAAAACCCCAAGGCAACTAGAATACTCAGGTAGGCCATTCCGGAGAGTCGCGCTGCCATTGGCTAACGCGCATGACGTCACTGAGAATACAGTTCAACCGCGAGGGTTAAACACTAGCTCCTCAGTATGTGTTATTTAAGCTCTGCTACGTGTAAAATCGGAAGAAATAAACATCCACTTGTGTATTATAATGAAGGTTCTTTCTAGCAGTTGTATTAAGAGTTTAAAACATGTTACTATTCATATGTACTTACTGTAGCTCAAGAAAATGACGAAGCAACCCATTGAAGAAATTTCTTTGCTGCAAGTTTACTGATCATTTCTGCCTTCGCTCTTTTGTCTAAGTGCCTAATTCTAATGAAGGTTCTTGTCCTCACATTAAGAGAGATCACTTTGTGATGAATTTCGGGAAACTTGGAACTTATTATAGAAATTAAGTTTTGCATCACTCCATTACACTTCGCAGCACTTTGTCCATGGAAGCTACAAAATATTACTTCTGTACCTTGTTCTGCCGTTTCAAAACACTGTTTTCTTTCTTCAGGGCTTGCATCTGAGTCTTTAGTCTAATTATTTCCTCTTCAGGAACAACAGAGTGGTCAGGAGCTACCTCCGTGCTGGTCGACGGGTCGAATTTTGTTTTTTTGGGAGATAAACATACTATAGTAGACAGCGCCCTCTTTCGCACGGTCCTAACTTCGTACCGGCGATCTCTTGCTGATAATGCCTATTTATAAAAATAGTTTTATTATTATTACAGGCATCAAACTTTTCTTATAAAAAAGGAGCGAATAAACTCAGTGTACACATAGAAACAAATACATAAATGGAATGTGTATCTGATAATTACCTGCAAATTGGTTTTGCTGGTACTTGCTACTACCGCCTCAAATACACCCCCATGCCAATTAGGAATTTTCTATGACGGTACAGCGTCGCCCTTTCATTTTCTTTTCAGCGGCAAACCTAACAGCTCGTTTTTTAAATTCCGTTCATAGTTTTCGGGCAGGAAGTGATCGGAACAAATCCTTGCATTATTCACATTAACCGGATCAGCCCTTTTACAGCGTAAAACCCACTTGCGCTGTAGTTCTCGATCTTTAGGCAAACAATGGAAAATCACATTCGTAGTTTTATACGAAGCATGTTTGCTTTCAGCAACAGCGCAATGGTTTTCATAATGTTACGACAAAATACACAGCCAATAACTACAATAGCTCATAAGCAACTGCATCTCGTTTATTTCATCAGAAGGATTGTGGAATTTGCATGCGTCAGCGCCTTATCTTATAATGTGCAATCACAATATTGCATTACGCACATTCACGTGTAAGCGATCTTGCGTTGTATTCTCAGTGACGTCACGCCGCTCAGTCAGCAGTGACAGTGTTTTGCGCGGGAAGGCGGGAATGGCCTGCCCTGCTAAAACCCCACACACTCACTCACTGTATGATCGATCACATTGATTTCTTGAGCCTTCAAGTATTCTGTTGTTCAACGAGATGTACCGAGTGGGATGGCTCAGGCAGTTTTGTCTGTGGCCTGCATTTGGAAGGCCCGGGCTCGATTCCTGTGGCCGACCTACCTTACCTATGGGTATTTTTCAGGGATTTTTCCAGGTCACTAGGCGAATGCTGAGTAGGTTAATTATGGACATCCCACGAATTTCCTGCCCGCCTTGGTAGCGTGGTGGTAGCGAGTCTGCCTCACGTTCAAGAGGTGCCGAGTTTGAATCTCGGTCAGGGTGAGTTACCTGGGTAAGGTTTTTTCCATGGTTTTCCCTTATCCTGAAAGACGAATGTTGGGTAACTCTAAGCTCTATGGACCCTGGGCTAATTTGAACGTCATTTCACCCATTCCATTCATCGTCTGATATGACTTATCGTTGGAGGACGTAAAATTACAACTACAACATGAATTTCCTGTCCCTACATTTCATCTCCATTGTCATTTGTCATTTGACATCCTCTCTCATCTGTGGTCTCTTTCAGAGTAGAAGTGTCAGCAGGTGTCTCGGCGGTGCATGGTGGGATGATATGCTCTGAGGTCAACTAATTCCTCCTCCGGTAGGATGGTTGCCGGTCTCCGTACTTCTGCTGGGACCATTTTGAGACGACAAGCCAAGGGACCTTTGGGGCTCAGCTACTGGGTTCATTGCCATTTTGCAGTAGGAGAGCATGTCTGTTGTCCTGGCTTGTTGGGGAAAGTCTCTTAAGTTAACTGTAGGGATCATGTCTTTTGCACTGTTGTGGCTCCTTGGGACGGCTGCCCTCGTGGCTCCTCTCACCTCATCCTTCCTCCTGGGGCTGCCCCGCTTTGGCACATAGGCTCAATGGGCCCAGCATGGTGGCCTACGTCTCGAATCCCCTCCATAGTGAAATCCTAATCCTAGATGGGATGTGTGTGCGCTCGCATAGTCTTGATGAACCATCCTATGGTTCTTATTGGTTCTCCTTACTTTACCAAAGACTTCTGGCAAACAAATTGTTGTTTACGTTCCTCTAAAGGCACTGTTGCCATAGCCAATTTGCTGAAAAAGCAGGCTACCACTTGCTTCAAAGTTACTTTGAGTGCTGTTTCCATTCCGGCTCACGTGCATAGATCCATGATGTATCACCTGTTTTGAGGTACCACTATTGTATTTCTTGAGCATTATTTTGTACACTTATCAACATGAGCAATCATTTTGAGATTGTGTCAAATTATATGGAATCCAATGAGAGCAAACCTTTGTCATGGCTAAATAATCATGCAATAATTTATATATGCTGGTAGAACTAATGCCTAGGATTGCCTCAATCTCACAATATATCGCACGGCTATCTTGCATTATTAATTTTTGCACAGCATCAATGTTAACTGGCACGTTAACTGGCACAACTGATTTTGGACAACCTTCACAAACTTCATCATTGAGCGAATGGCAGCCATGATTAAATTCGTTACACCAACATTTTATGGTGGCAAAGGATGGAGCTTTGTCACCAAATGTGAAAGTTAGTTGATCGATTCACTCTTGTGTTGATAATCCAAGTTGTTGATAATCCAAGTTGAAGATCATAAGTCATTGCACAAATATTTTCAGGAGTTAATTACATTTTTTTTTTTTTTTTTTTTTTTTTTTTGAGATTCAATCTTCAAGTTGATGTAAACAAAACAAATGATGTTATATTGGCAAAATATCTGAAGTAGATTATGATACACAATGTCAGAGTTTCCATTGGAAACATCAGATGGCATCTACAATATTCAGGGATGCCAAGGCTCAAATTATAAATAGTGCCCCTTGTATATTATGGACAGGTCATGTGTAGGACTAGTAAGTTGAGGAACATTTTTTCCCCCTAGTGTCTGAAGATGAGGCCCAACTTAATATATGCTCATTATGGAACACTATAGGCCAGAAAATGGAGGATTTTGTCCATTTTGCCTTTTTAACAATTTTTTTATTTAAAGGTCCTTGTGGCGCTTTTGTTTCGTTTAACATCTTTTTATTTATTTATTTTTTCAAGTTTTAACTTCTTTTGATTATCTTTTTCCTTTTAAATGGAGAAAAACTTAAATTCCAATTTGTAATATGCGCTCCTAAGACTGGCTAAAGTAAGTAGAGAACCTTCCTGTTGTATTCAAGTAATTAGTACTATCAGAGAGCCTACTAAACCCTCTCTAAAATATCCCGTTATTTTTCACCAGCATCATGATAATTTTGTTCTGCGCTGTGGTGTAGCGGGCTAAGGCAGCATGCCTTAAGTGGCCCAGTTGATCCTACCCATGGGGTGCAGATTTTAAGTCCGGGGTATAGACCTGGTGTACACTCAGCTCGTGAGGAAATTGAGTTTATGATAGGTCAGCAGCACTGGTCATGGAAGCCAACATTCTGGCTGGGGGATGCTGAGATGTTGACCACATCTCCCTGTATCGGCTGGATGATCGCCCACTTCTACCATGCATATGTGGGCGTGAAGTCGGCAGTCAGGCTGGCAGATCATGGCCCTACATGGGCTGTAGCACCCTGGTTTATGTTATGCTATCATGATAATTTTTTCAACCAGAGGTTAGGAGTGGGTTAGATGACACTGCAATCTTGCACAATTTTTCACTGCAATTTCACTGTTTGTGTAAGAAATCTTGCCAAAAACTAAGTCTGGTAATATGTCTTTATCTCCTTTTTTCCAATCTTTAGGGCCTTTAAATATTTTACATATTTTTAAAGAAAATTTTTAAACAATTCTAGCACTTGCCATGTGAGTAAACCACATAATGTTTTATTCATTTCCCAATTTATTTTAAATCATTGATGTGTTAAGTTATGTCTTTTAACATGTACAGTTATTGTTTATCATTAATTCTTTACAGCAAGGAACTGGTATAGCAGCAGTAGCACCTGTCGTTTCCCAGCCTGAAGACACACACAAACAGAAGAGGATAATTCCAGAAGGTACCACAGCTACAGAAGACATCAATGGTAATGCCAGAATTGTTGACACTGCAGCAGAAAATGCAGCCCTCAACACATCAGTGTGTGGTACATTAATGAATGGACATCATGGTGCCTGTACTAACAATAACAATGATGATAACATGAATAACCTCGAAGAGTATGATAAGTCACCTCCAATGCTAATCTCTCAAGTGTTGACAAGCCCTGGTTCAGACTATTGGCATGCAAGAAATCCTGTGGCTGACCAAGTATTTATAACTGATGTTACTGTGAACCTAAAGACAGTGACTATTCGAGAGTGCAAGACTGAAAAAGGATTTTTTCGGAACAGAGATTTACCAAACCAGAGTGATATAAAATAACTTTCTGGAACTAAATGGTGTGTTTGTTGATTCATATTGTTTGTAACTTTAATTTTAAAGATAAATTTATATAGAGTAACTAAATATAAATAATATTTGGTCAGTTGTAAAGTTTGCGAAATTCATAATCAATAACATTTATTTGTGAGCATGTGCAAGAGTTACTACATTCATGTTATATCTTACTTTAAGTTTTATATTTTGATTAAAGAAAGGCTTTTTGCAATAGTAAATAAAGTAATTAGTTCAAAATCCAACATTATTCAAAGTGAATTTTCATCTTTCTAGTCCTCCATTTATGGTTAATGTAAATAGTTATTGTTATATTGTTCAAAGTTCATTTTTCATACTGTTGGCATTTTGGTATGGTATTTTAAAACAGTAATTACTGTCAAAATTTCATTTTCATGTGCATTTGCACATCTTTTTAGTACAAAAATATATGGCAAATTAAATCATCAAAATTTTTACTGAAAATATTTAAATAAAATGAGATCATTCATTGATTAAGTGGAAAAAAGTTATTCTAATCTGCATAAGGCACTTCTGAAACCAATCAAATGTACACCTGTTGGTTAAATGTGTGTTTCAAAGAATGATGAGCATTTCTCATATATGATCATTAAGATATAGCTAGCACTGAAGTATCTCTTGTTCATGCATCATAATGATTTTCAGTGAAGCTGTTCCAAGAAGGTGTTTTGTTCAAAGTTGTGATTTATGAAGTGTTATATTGTTCTAAGTGGTACAGTTTAAAAGTGTAAGTAGTGATTCTTGCGTGGACCCATGTTTATTGCGAGGAAAATGTGTCCGTGGGGATAAATTGATTATGGTTTCTCAAAAATAAAATAAGTTGGCTTATATTATTTTTATATAATTACTTTAAATATTATCTTTATAATTCATTTACAAATTGAACATGAATCAAAATACACACCATGACAAGATGACCAAGAGTGGAAAGTGAACATTGGGAACTGAAAACTGGCGAGTTCAAGAAACTTAATCTGTTGAACCAGAGGTGATAATGCAGTAGTGATTGTGGAACATGGCAGACATATTTAGTAAAGATATCAAGAGAAAAAACATACTTCAGTTACTAAAACATGTCAGTTGTGGATATTAGGACTGGAACTAGTGGTGAAGAAAAGCTTTATTAATGTTAATTTTTTTGACATCAAATGGAGGGGATGCAGGTTGACATATTTCAAATAAAGATATTTACGTCGGTTATCCATAATTAGGAACATAAGCTGTGAATATGTCGATGGCATAATACCAGTGATAAAACAGTATTAGTTTACCCTGTTTCAGTGTGATGCGAAATACCTAGCATAACAAGTAGACTTTCACATTTAAATGATTCTGAAACAGTCCATGACATAACCATCATTTGTCTTGTTTGTAGTTGAACAGAATACAGCATTGCATTATTTTTGATAGAATAGAATATATTTACACTTTGAAAGTCGTATGTACAAACTAAGGTTTGTATAAGGATACAACAAGCTATTAAAGCTTTATTTTCATTTTGGCAACAGCCCTTTTGAATTTTCTGTCAGTAACAGGGTAGCTCTTTCCAAGAGCAGTCATTCATGCTAGAAGTATTAAGGTTGCATATCCAAATTAAAGACCTGGATTGTACTTTCTGTTGTAATTTGCTGGGCGGTGGTTTAGAAGCATATAGGTTGCATATCCAAATTAAAAACCTGGATAGTAGTTTATTTGCTGGGCGGTGGTTTAGAACAGGGATCAAAGAAATTTGAGATTATTAGGTTTTAAGGATTATTGAGAAATACTAAAATACATGTGCACAGCATTTTCTCTAGAAGCTGTTAAAGAGAAAAAGTGTATATGGCATGTTTTTAACAAAACAAACAGTAGTGAACTCATTCTGTATGCTTGGGTTAGACTGCTGAAATGTTTAGTTACTGCAGGGAAAATTAACAATAGTTTTGCTGTGGTTGTTGGTTTATATATTTTTTTTCTAGCTAGCAGGAGATACTATATTTTTCTATAATTTGAGTTGCTATTTCAAAATAGTAAAATCAGGAGTTGATATATAAAGCTAGAGTACAAGTAAATCTCTCCTAAATACTTGCAGTATGATATACGTAGTTACAAATTTTATCTTCCATTTTGTGCTCATGCACATCTTATGAGCAGCTAAACAATGTGTGATGTAAACCATTGAGAGTAGAAGATAGTACTTTTTATTAAGTGCTTACCCATCTAAGTTTTTATAAAATGCTAATGTCAGTTCATGCAATATCTGGAGACAGGACTTTAAAAATTAAATTTAGAAAGCTATAATTTAAAAGCATTTGAAAAATATTGATCATTTTGGTTACTTCATTTAAGAAGTTATTTGTGATACATGTGAGAAGTATGTGTTGTTGGCAAATACGTATAGAAAAAACAAACATCTAAATGAGAGAGGCTACAACTGAACTTGAAATTTACTCTGAAAGATGCAAGTACTATCTTAAGTTTGGCTGTTAAAGTAAAGGTTTCTGAAAGTACATAATGTTATGTTGAAATTCTGTTCTGTGATTTGCCACAACACATGTTCATCAGCGTGTGTTAATAAGTATCACAAAGCCCCTAAAGTAAAGTGAATGTGCATCCAAACTAAGCTTTATGTGAGCATTGCTGTATGGGAGAGAATATATTTCTAAACCTTAGGAATGCTAAATTTAATTTCTTCATTTTAGCAGCTGTCAATTCTTGTAAATATGTATAGTATTCTTTCAACTGGAATTTGTAAGCAGTTTGGATATACTCTTAATATGTGTTTCTAAAAGGCTGTAAATAAACAAAGCTAATTTTCCAAAAAAATAAAGTTATTTTGTTTTTCAAAGTTGTTGGACCTTTAATTGGTATTAATTTAGAAAAGATCATTTAAGTGTTCCCCAGTTAATGTGTCCCTTAACCATTTGAGGATTGAATCATTTGATTTGCACCACCATCTTAAGAATAATAATAATAATTTATTGTCAATAGACTTTGCAGTTTCTGACATTATACATACATAAATACAATTGTTTTTAATTACAAATTAAGGAATAAATTCAGCATGTCATATGTACTACAAATTAAGGAATAAATTCATGTGGTACAATGATTATAATTCATTAATACAATACAAACTTTTTGTTAACAAGTACTTCTTCAGGGCACCCTCGATTTGCTTGCCTTTACAAGACCTTAGATGTGCTGGCAATTTTTTGTGAAGCAATAAGCCCATCACATTTGGATCCCTGTCGGAAATATTCTTATTAAAACTTTGCCTAAAAAAATCGTCCTAGTGCCTAGTGTTACAACTATAAATATTACTATTTTTAAGATTTTCCTTTTGTACTACATAAGTTTCTACTTTATAAACATACAGAGAATATACTGTTAATATTCCTTTATCCTTAGATATTTCCCTACATGATTCTCGGGAACTCAAATTGTAAGTTCTGATGGCCCTTTTTTGCAATCGAAATAACCTTCCCATATGTGTTGCAGCAACACAGCCCCAAATTTCAATTTCGTATAATGTGGATATATGACTCCATAGTAAATAATTTTAAGCCCTTTTTCACCAAAGACATTTTTGAAGTAACGTAACAAATATACAGGAAGATTTAACTGTTTGGTGTTGACAGGTCTGGAATTATCCTTCTAGCTGAGAATGGGTCTTCTGAATGTGATAAGTATACCGTTGTTGGGGATCAGAGGCTCCATGAATGAAATGTCACCCTTACCCTCTGTAGCAATATGAATACATTTTTAACTCAGGCCAACATAACGTGCCAGTGTGACCTTATATTACCCAACTGACATGCACTTTCTTACTAGCTGAGGAGGAAATCTGAAATTCAAGAATTTCGAAAGTCCCAACTGTGACTTAGAAGTCAAAAGCACTTGATCCTTGTTTCAAATAAGCTTGCCCCGTATCTCGTAAAGCTCATATGAACTAATCACCTCTCAGTGACTGCTGACGTGGTATAGACTGTTGTGCGATAAAATGGAGTTCTTATTATTTGAAGCAAAAGGTTAGAAACAGTGATGTATTTAACATTTGAAAGTAATGAGTTGGTAATTCAAACACAAACACCACTTAAATTAAGGAACATATGCGATGTGTGAAATACAAACAAATAGAAAAATCAGCAATAGTCTACCAATCATGAAATTGTACCAAATATAAAACTATTAAAGCCAGCCAGTAATGCAACCGAACTCAATGTTTGGGAAATGTTGCTAATTATAAAAAACAAACAGTACACTTTAAATTACGAATTGCCGCTTGAAAACTCTCTTTGGAAGTTCATCTCGCAGACAACATGCCACCACAGACAGCCAGCTCACTTCAGGTAAACATTGATCTAACCACTTGGATAACTGCTGACGATGGGGACAAACCATTCTCCGAAACATATCATAATTTGAGTGATATTTGTGTTTGAATTACTGACTCATTACTTCAAAAAATTGAGTTCATTATTTAACATGATATGTCTTGGTATGTTCGATTCAAATTTATATTTTCATAACCATGTGAATTAAATATACTACATGAGTGATAATATCTGGAATGAATGTTAATTCTTAACACAAAATAAAGAGGATCCTTTGCTTCAAACGTGCCTCTCAGAATGACTAAATGACAGCATGTGCATTAATCAGTAGTTGTGACAGTTCATATTACTTTTATCACTGCAGTAGTTGTGACAGTTCATATTACTTGAAATGTATTTGGCATACATTACCATTCAATGTGTGAGGTGAGTTTCATCATAAACTTGAATTTTGCCTTCGCATCTGTTTATTATGACGTTTGCTGCAGGTTTCCACATGGTGTGAAAGCAATTCCTACGACACTGAAAGCATTAGCCAATTAGGAGAGGGGAAGGCAATGGTACATGGGGGAGGGAGATGCATGTCTGCTGAGTTTCATTATAAACTTGAATTTTGCATGCTTTCACATCTTTTATATATCTTCTTGGCAGTTATTATGACGTTTACTGTAGGTTTCCACATGGTATGAAAGCAATTCCTATGGCGCTGAAAGCATTAGCCAAGTAGAAAGGGGAAGGTAATGGAATGTGGGGGAAGATACATGTCAAGGGCAAGGTTATTTGAAACAAAGATTTAAGTCCCATGTTTCAAAGTTTTATTTTAAGTGAACAGACTCCTGTTTAAGAAGAAATCTTTCTTATAAGGAAATATTTCATGGTCCCATCAATTTAGGGGTGAAAAACATGATTCCCTTCATTGAACAGAAATGGTCGTATGTGGACAAAGGAAATCGAAGTAAGCATTTCAACGAAAAATTTCTAGTTGCAAAATGCAGAATTATAGAAAAATTTTAGGTGCCCGGTGAAAATGTTCATTGCTCTAAGTACATGATGTTTCAGTTGAAAGATAGCCATATTGGCGCTATTTGACTTCTGTAAGTTATCCTTCACTGCATAACAGACAGCATAACAGTACACCTCTAAACTTCAACAAAGGTTGTGGTTTATCCTATAGGTACCATGGCTTCGAAAACAATTGTACTAGGTCAACACGAGAGTTAAAAAGAGAAATTAAGTGTTGTTATTATTAGCATAAAAAGTCACTGCATATCGGGGCCTATGTTACAGGAATATGCTCAGAAGGTAGTTAAGACTGGGCAAGGTTGAATTCAAAGCATCTAATGGATTAGTGTTTCCGTGAAATACATTAGATACATTTTAACAACTTCATAGTTGTCTCTAGAGAGATATCTCTAAAAGAGATAAATTGAACAATAAAATAGACAGTCCAAAAACACCATACATATATGGTTTACCCAAAATACATAAACCTGAAATTACCCTCAGACCAATAATTAATAACATTGATGCACCCACTTACCATCAAAATGGCTGGTTCAAATCTTCAGATCCTTCACAAAATTTGAAAATTTAAGTATCAAAAACTCGTTTGAATTGTTAAATCTCCTGAAGGACACAAAGATCAACTCTACAGATGCTTTAGTTTCCTTTGACGTCATTTCTTTATATCCAAGTATACCTACCAATGAGCTTATTCCACTTCTCAAAAAATGGCTGGAATCAGTACAAATAACATTGAAGAAATAGAAGAACTTTTACAACTTACAGAAATTTGTATCAAAATTTTTTCAGCTTTAATGGACAGATCTATAAACAAAAAACGGGACTATCTATGGGCAACCCATTGTCTTCCTTCTTGGCAGATTTATTTATGAGTGTTTTTGAAACACATATCACAAAAACTTTTCCAAATTATTTCAAAATGTGGTATCGCTATGTTGACATTTTTGCCATAGTACCTAAAAAACTCATACAAGATGGTCTTAGACTTTTGAATATACAAAATCCAGCTATAAAATTTACATTGGAAACAGAAGAGGATGGTGTGCTCCCCTTTTTGGATATTAAGATCAAAAAAATGAACAACAAACTCACTTTTGGTATTTACCGACACACACAGATAATTACATTAAGAACAACAGTTTCAACCCAAAACAACATCAACATGCCATTTTCAACAGTTTAATCTTTCGGATGATCAACTTTCCACTAAACAGAGAAGATTATCAAGAAGAATACCTACACATAAAAAGGTAGCTATATCCAACGATTTCAACCCAAATTTAGTAGACAAAACAGTTAACAGACTCAACAAAGCTAAGAAAATAAAAGAAACCACCACCCTAGAACCTACAGGAGAAAAAGAGAAAAAACTTTTTTAAAAATTCACCTTCCACCCAACAGCCTATAACAAATTCCAAAAAATCTTCTCAAAACACAACATAACTCTTGCACCTCAAAATAGGTTTAATATCAGAAATTTGTTAAAAGGCCCTCCCAAAAATTCAATCACTACCAAAGAAAAACCAGGAATCTATGAGATCAAATGTGAAACTTGCCCTAAAATTTATATAGGAAAAACAAAAAGAAATATTAACATCAGAACTAATAAACATATAAGAAACATTAAAAATGGTGAAATAGAAAAATCAGCAGTGGCTTTTCATTTTTTGAATACTAGACATGACATCAACTTGGAAACATCTCTAATAAAATATGTTAATCACCCCATAGACCTTTCCGTATGGGAAAAAATCCTCATTAAGAAAAATTGTCATAGAGTCATGAATTTTGAAACTCCACCACCGGACATCTTTGACAAGTACATCACGCCATCTATTGACAATACGGAGAAAGAGGAAACCACTACAACTTACACTAATCGAGTATCAGCTGATGATAGGAGCAAGAGCTCTTGAAACATGTCTGTGAATAAACAGTGTGAGTGAAGCAATGTGTCAATATCTTCTCGATTCACTTTTGTACTAATCAGAAACAATTTTACTATTGATAATAGATTGTCCTCCTAAATGAGATTTGAATTTGTGTGTCAAAATTTGACTCTGCTGTATTTTGTATTAAGTATCCTATTGGTATAATGGCATATAGGAAAACAGAAAGATTATAAATGTTGAAGTGATAATTCTGGGATGAAGTACCGATGATGTCCCACAAACTATTTCATTTTTTAAAATATACTTTATTCACATTTAGCTGTGAAACATAATGCAGTCAGTTCTCAAAAGAAAGGACCCTTTGATTCACTGGTCATGAGCTGTCTTACTCAGTGTAGTGTAGTGTAATGCCGTGAGCTGATTCAGTGGTCATGAGCTATTGTTTGGTCAATACATTGCAGTGCCAGTCCAGTGGCATTATTACACTGAACCTGCTCTAAGAACTGCACTGTTATCTTTCTTTGACTGCTTCAATCCCGTTGTAAAAAGGGCAGAACTGATTCCATTCGCCATGTGTTAGACGCTACATGTGTGCACTGAAGTTTTGCAACACTCATAGTGAGCACTGCAAAACAATGTGTTATTGATTCACTCTTGGTACTTTTTAACACCTTTTCTTGGTTAATAATAATAGTAAAGTTTTATTCACCTTTGGAAATTTGTTACAATTTCATGGCTTCGTCAATTCTAAATTACAAGCTACTGAATTTTCAATCATTCTTCAGTAATAACATTATTTACTATCTTTGAAGCACTCAATACATTCTTGCAAAGTATAAAAGCACTGATCTATCAAAAACTTTTTGACTCTCTTCCTTAATCGAGTTGGGTGCATGTCCGATATTTCATCAGTAATCAGATTGTGCATTAGAATGTCAGTATGCAATATTGGGGCAATTTTCTTAGTTGTACTAGTTGCCTGTAGGTGTATTTTTTTTACTGGACCTGGTGCCGTGGTTATGGATTTTATCACTGGAACTAAATGAAGATTATTATTTATGAAACATACACTTTCTAGAATATATAGACAGGGTAAGGTGAGTATATTATTTTGTTTAAAGTGTGCCGTGCAGTGTGCGGACATATTTAGATCAAACATTTTACAAATTATTTTCTTTTGAGTTATGAATGGAGTATGAGCATCTATAGAATTACCCCACAGAATGATGCCATATGAAAGGACTGACCGAACATAACAAAATATATTACTTTTAGGATACTGAGGTTGTAAACATTTTTTAATACACAGATATAATAAGTTCAATTGATCTTTGTTGTAATGTACCGACTTCCAGTTGATGAATTTATCAATTGTTATTCCTAAAAATTTTACTTCGGAAGTATACTGTATTTTTTCATTATTATAGGTGAAAACGAACAACATTCACAGATCTGTTAGAACAAAACTCATACATTGAGATTTATTGGCTTTTAGTAACAGGTTTTTTGCCCTAAGCCATTTGCTTCAGATAGTCATAACACTGTCAGCTTGCTGCTGCAAATCTTGTTTTGAATTTCCCCATTGAGTAAAGCTCATATCATCTGCATACAGGATATTTGTTGCATGCAGTATGTTAAGCGGTAAGTCTTCAATGTAGACCAAAAACAAGAGGTTCAAGATGATCTATTACGGTTTTGATTTATTGAGGTTGATGCACAGGTCTGTTTCATAATGAAAGGTTTACTACTTAATGCTTTTAAACTGCTTAAGAGGTATGCAAGTAAATATCACATCAAAATGTATAAACAATAGCAGTATTACATAATAACACCTTGATCAGAATTCACCTTGAGACCTATCGCTTGTTCCGAGTGAGCTGTCTGGTATATGTAGGTTTGTAGGTTGTCCTTTGGTAACATAAGTTAGGCTGCATTTTATTGAACTGTAAGTACTAAGTTACAAGTGTCAGTATATAATTTTGCCTGTCCTCTATCTAACCTATATTTATTTTTACTTTGTCTACTATGTACTTATAATAAATACCGAAAATATTTCTAAAGTCTCCTGAATCCACAAAAACTATCTTAAAAAAATGTTTGGTGACTATCAGTGAACGACATAACTGAAAAATGAAAATGAAGTACTAAATTTGAATGTGACATGAAAATTCTCCACCTCAAACTGCCTTTACATAGAAAATGTTTTGAAAATTTATTTTTTCAAAAATAGGTCTAATAGCCTTTTGTTACAAATATTTATATTTGTGTAATATTCATTGCTTCACTGTAGCTAGCTTCATTTTCTACTTATAGGTCTAATGACTTTTATTAAAATACTATATGTTTAAACTTTCGTTAGTTGTGTGGGGCCTGGAAAGCCCCTAGCTTTATTTAAATTTTATATTTTACGAACCAACGGACCTACATAATTGTCTGACTAGGATATCTAACATTACACCTTACTCGAGTGTTTGCTGCAGCGACAACTTTTTCGGTTTATTATTGTAGCTGCAAGAATGACAAATCAGTACTTAGGTGTCATAGGAGTCTAGCAGGCCCCTTGCGCCTACTCTTGTTACATGTTTTTCTTCGTTGGTAAGTTGTGGAATATTGCTTTGCCAGTAGAAGGAGCTATCAGTACTTCGTCGTATTCATTGGTATTGGACAAATTGGCTGATGTTAGAGAAATGTTTATAATGTTTGTGAATATAATGTTTAGACCAAACTTCACTGTCGACGAGCAATTAGCTGCATTTTGTGATTGATGTGGTTTTAGATTATATATATACCATCCAAGCCAAACAAGTATGGCATAAAAATATTATGTTTGAGTGATGCAAAATGCTTTACACCACTAATATGGAAATTTATTATGGACAGTAGCCAGACGGATCACATTTGCAAAATAATTCGGCAGAGGCTGTAATACTAATACTAACTAAACCAATCTACGTCACTACCAGAAAGGTTACAACAGATGATTGGTGCGCAAAAGACAATTTTCTTTCATCGTTACAGTACACAAGAACAAGAAGGATTTGCCCCGTAATTTTACCTCTCCAAAAGGTCACAGCCAGTAATTTTACCTCTCCAAAAGGTCACAGCCACTACAAAAGTATATTTGGCTTCACAAAAACCGAAACACGTGTTTCATATGTTCCGAAAAGGGTAAAACAGTAGTTTTGATCTCAAGTCTACATGTTTCGTCGGAACAACTGTCAGAAGGTGCCAAGTAAAAGCATGAGATAATCATGCATTACAACGATACTAAATCTGGAGTTCATGTAATAGATAAACTGTGTGCTACATACAATGTAGCCAGAATATGAAGGTGGCCAATGGTAATTTTTAACATATGTTGAATATTGCAGTATTCTATGGTTATCTTTCATGGAAACCAAAACAAATATTCCACAAGACAGGAATATTTGTAAGCATCGTCCTTAGCTTTACTGTCGCAACAGCTACAGAGAAGAACAACAGCTTTAAGCTACCCAATGATCTGAAAGAGCTTCTAAAGAAATATAAACCTGAACAACCAACAGCAGATGTGTTGCCGAATGCACTAGAATCATTGAAAAGGAAACGATGTGAACCCTGCAGTAAAGACAAAAAGAACAGCAAAACTCATTTCCCACAAAAGTGGGAAGTACAATGCTCCTCTCTGTTTGAGAAAACATTCCAAAATTATTTGCAATAACAACTTAGTTGGGGAAAACAGAAGAAATGGCTGATGACTCTGAGTGACTGAACGTTCCCCATGACAAGAAGTATTTTAAAAGAATATGCTATTCTTTTTACATGTACTTGATATAAATTATATGTACAAACCATTCATATTATATTTTAGCTGATGTATTTAATATAACTATACTAATAAATGTCATGTATATTTAACCCAAATAAAGCCAAAAGTTGGGGGAAAAACAAAAATGAAAACAAAAAGAAATACAAGCATATAATCGCAAGCATATAAATACAGGCCCCATGCAACCAATGGTGTTCTGCCAAGGCATACGCCTAACAGAGGGTTAAGATAATTTCAGGACAACTGAAATGTACATTATTATATAGAATAAAAACCACCAAAAAAGCAATTAAAGAAAATACCATAGTGCCACATAAGATGAAAATTAGCATAATTATAAACAACCCTAATTTGCCAAAATTATACTGCCTACCTAAGATTCACAAGACAGACAACAGCATGCGACCCATTATTAACAATATAGATGCCCCGACTTACAAACTGGCAAAATGGTTGGTGGAAGAATTTGACAAGTTTGAAAAGTTTGAATCTCTAAGCATAAAGAATTCATTTGATTTAGTAAAGAAAATTGAAAACACAATTATAAAAACTGAAGAGGTGATGGTGTCCTTTGATATCAGATCTCTATTCACGAGCATACCAGTAGAAAAAATTCCAAAATTGATGAAAGGCTGGTTATCCAAAAGCAACGTTGCGGATGATAAAATAGAGGAATACATCGAATTAACCACCCTATGTATTGAACAAAACAGCTTCACGTTCTCCAGCAAGATCTTCCAACAAACAGCAGGCTTGACCATGGGTAACCCTCTTTCACCATTACTAGCTAATCTGTTCATGAGTAATTTGGAAACACACATTACTAAAGCCTTTCCACATATTTTCAAATGTTGGCATAGATATGTCGACGATGTGTTTGCTATAGTCCCTAGAAGACTAACTGAGAATCACAACATAAAACAAGAAATAGAACTGATCAAACAGGCAAAGAAACCTCTGGAACTACAGATTTGGGAAAACATATTTATTACGAAAAAACAGGACCTCTTGATGAATTTTGAAATTCCCACGGTAGATGACGTCATCAAAGTTACCAGGATATTAGATGGCAGCACGACACCAAGCCAGATGCAGACACCGGATGCATCATCAGTCAACCACAGAACTGACGATAGGGGAGAAGTCCCCAGAAACTAGTCTTCATAAAAAACTTGTAAGTGGAGAAAAGGATATACAAGGTTGACTCACTTGCCTAATTTTAGTGAAATGTACATCTTGAATTTTTTTTGGGGAATGTCCTTAGAAGCATTCTTCATTCTGAGTGACTTGCTGTATGATACAGACAAAAATCATACTATACAAAATGTAGATCTCCTTAAAGCACAAAATTTGTATTGCCTCAGATTTTACCTGTATGTGACACATACCATGCTGTGTTCTGTGCTCAGGAATTCTGAATTCAATATTTACAACATATGTATACATAAGTATATACAATACAAAATCTGATGTATTGCACTTAAGTGACTTTCCCTTGAATAAGCTTTCTTACAAATGCTTATTCCTCTATTTCTTAGTATTCGAGTTTACATTTGTAAAAATTATTTTACTGCTATGGCTTTGGAATTCCATTCTCTTTGCATGATCCAAAGGTAAAGAAAAGTTTGACAACTTTTCATTTGAAGACAGTGTAAGTATTGGAAAATTCTCACAAATATAGAATACTTTTAAAATGATTCATTCTACAAAAAAAAAAATGATGACACTGTTTAGGCGTGTCTCTCTGATCTGTGTGCCCACTTTGGAGGCAGTCACTGTGGTACCATCACAGTTGAATAGCAGTGTCAAAAGAGAGTCTAAGGTGAAGCCATGACACAATGAAGCAAATGTGCTTCTTGTGCACAGCTACAGCCATTTCAATACTAGGTCGAATTGCTGGCCTGCATGAAGCTGGTTGGACCTATCGACAAACTGCTGCACATGTTGAGCACAATATATCAGTGGTGCATCAGTGTTTTCAGCAATGACCTTTGGGACATTCTCACTCCCGTAGACCAGGTTCTGAACAAATGCACATGTGGATGGGTGCATTATACAGGCTTCATTGGGTGCCCAAACAGTAACCAGGGAAGCAATCTGAGCACAAGTAGCACCTGGTGTGTCAGCACGGACTATTGGAAACCATCTTCTTGCAGCCAGACTCATATCTTGTGTGGGTTTGGCTAAGGTACCTCTTACACCACAACACCGTCATGTATGTCTCCTCTGTTGTCAAGAAAGGGTTAATTGGACATTGGAATGCTGCTCTGTTATCTTCAATGATGAGAGTACGTTCTGTCTGTACACTAGTGATGTTGGTATGCATATGATGTAGAGCTGGTGAGCGAAGTAGGATGCATTTGCAACGACACAATGGCCCAACTCCTAGTATCATGGTGTGGGGTGCCATCACTTACAACTCATGCTTACCTTTGGTGTTTGTGCAGGGACATGAAACTATTGCAAGCTACATCCAGCAGGCTTCATGGTGTACAGGAACTTCCCTCGCCAGCACGGACCACTGACCTCTCTCCCATTGAACATGTATGGGACATGAAGGAAAATATACTGTTCAGTCCTCCACAGTCAGCCACAACTATTGCTGAACTGAGACAACAGGTGCAGGATGCTTGGGACACTGTATTATAGGAAGTCATTCGTTACTTGTACTATTATATGCCTGTATTGCAGTCCGAGTGGGGTGCACCAAATAATATCGTACAACTGTTTGGACATCCCTTCTTGTGACATGTCTGCTTCATTTGTGCCAATTTTGTTATTATATGTTATAATGATGTACTACCATTCACTTAACTCTCCATTTAAGTTAAGCAATCCTAGATAGTGTTGCACTTTTTCTTTCAGCTAGTGTATTTATCTCAAGCATACAATTTGTTTTGCAGGGTTGGGTAAATCATTTTACAATGAAGATATAGAGAAGTAGGGTACCATTGGTCTTAGTATTTAATGCTGATAGGTGACTAATGATGTTGAAAAAAAAGTGGGGTTAGAAATCTTGTATTTTCTCTCTCATGCCATTAACTTTCCAAGCACCTCTCATACAGCTACATAACATACAAAGGCTGTTCAATAAAGAATGATCATAATTTTCTTACGGTCATAATTTTTTGCACTAAAATTCAATCTTATTATATTCTGTTTGCTTAATGTGATACAAACACGCTGTAGTAGTTTCATTGTTGGTACTCCTGGTTCCCGTCTGTGAGAACCAGGCAAGTTCACACATATTCAGTATCGCCTACCGCTGCAATGGAGGTAACATGCGAGGAAAAATATGCAACTTTGAAATTCTGCTTTCCTCTCAACAAATCTTCAGTTGAGTCATATACAATGTCACAGGAGGCCTATAGAGAGTTTGCTCTTCCCTACAGTACAGCTCGAAGGTGGTTTAATATATTTAAAGAGGGGAGACAATCAATTTCAACGAAAGGTGGACCCGTAGCTCCAGTTACTGCTCTTACGGAAGAAAACTTCAACACTGCTGCTGCCATTGTGAGAGAGGATCGACGAAATACCTTAAGATCACTTTCTGAAATACTGAACATTTCATTGGGTGCCACCCACACGTTGGTGACAGAAAATTACACATGAGACGTGTTTGTGCGTGATGGGTTCCAAGACGGTTGATTCCCGAACAAAAGGACATTTGCATGCAGGTCTGCATGCAGATAAAGTTGATGTTAGAGGAAGATCCGGAGTTTCTTTCAAATGTAATCACTGCTGATGAAACTTGGCTACATCAGTTTGAACCTGAGAGCAAATAGCAAAGCTCAGTGTGAAAATTTTCTTCATCACCAACCCCCCAAAAAGCAAAAGTGGTTGCTTCTGCTGGGAAAGTTATGGTCATCTCATTCTTTGATATTCATGGAATGGTTTATCAGCATGTTGTACCTGCATACACATCAGTAACTGGACAATACTACAGGGATGTCCTGAAAACATTGCAAGTTCATATTAGGCGCAGAAGACCACATTTCCGTGAAGCAGGCTGGATGCTGCACCACGATAATGTGCAGTCACATAATGCCAATGTTGTTGCTGAATATCTTGCAAAAATCAAAGTGAAGTGCATCCCTCACCCTCCCTATAGTCCGGATTTAGCCCCATGTGACGTTTTTCTATTCCCTAACTTGAAGAAACGCCTTAATGGGTGGCATTATCCATCATCAGGAACAGTGGTGAAGGCTGCAGAGGCAATTTTGAAGGATCTCTCAAAAAATGGTTTCCAGCATGTCTTTGAATTTTGGCAGAAATGCTGGGACAGGTGCATCGCATTCAGGGGAGACTATCTTGAGAGGGACTATCAAAATTATGAGGCTAAGTAAAGGTACGTTGTCAAAAAAAAAAAAAAAAAAAAAAAAAAAAAAAAAAAAAAAAAAAAAAACCACACACACACATGTCATAGGAATAAAAATAAGTCACAGGCTTCAAGATTTGGCAAAAGCATAAGATATGTATAGCACCATCGGCTGAAGCTTGATTCACAAGTTTCCCACCATACTTCAAACCATGACTAAATTCTCAATCTTCTGTAATGTGTTATAAGTAGGCCTCAGACATGAATTTAGGTTAGGCTAGCTTCTATTATTATATTGCTGCTTACGTTGTTTACAAACCAGCGAAGTGGGGAGAGGGGTTAGTCACGTGCACTACTCTGCTTGAGCTGTGTAAGGCAGGGGAGGGGAAGAAGTCACTAAAACTGTGCGCTTGCAACTGTTTTCCAGCCATACGGCAACCAAATCACAACCATGTCTGAGGCTTAGTTAGGAGCCTTTTATGGATCAAATCTTGAAGCCATAAATAATCAGTATTAAAAACATTACAAGAAATTAACTCATATTACTGACTTTTGGTATTATTTATTAAAGCATGATATTAACCTAATTTTCTACAGAATTTGCTTTTGGTTGCATAACCTCCATTTGTACTATTCTTCAATTAATGTTTCACAAGAATGAGCTATGTGCAAATGGATCCTGCTAGACTTTAGAGTTCAGTGAAGCATAATATTTTTACATATTAGTTGTCCCATAGGTGTTGATTTCTCCGGTGTTGTGGCTTTAGCATTTAAGTTTTTTCTTTCCCCTTCCCCCATGAAGATATTTAACAGTAAAAGAACTGATGGGTTATGATGACTCAAAACATTGTTTCTTTTTAAATTTTTTGTGGTATTAATAATAGGAAGACATTTACAACATTTCATGACTTTTCATTAGACATCATTAATACACAAGTTTCTAGTTATGCAGTCACAATTTTCACGTTTTGATCTCTAAGGACAGCAAGATCAATTTGTCCCAAATTTACATATTTTTGGCATTCCATTGACATAGCTTTAAATTGTGTTCACACATTATACACATTTATTCTTTCAAAATTGAGTTATGGACTGACAAACATTTTGAAAGTGTTAGATTACTTATTTTATCACTAGATATTGCACTTTTGTTTCCCGACTCATATGTTTTCACATTTGTTTTGGCACTGTGGATTAAATGGAGAGTTGGTGGGCAATCCTTATACTTGATGGCTTTGATTACTTTATGTGGTTAGTTCTTGCAATTCATGTCACTATTAGAATCTTCTTGGGATGCTGGTAATAGTAAGTAGTTTTCTGGCAATTCAAAATTAATTTGTGTGCAATTACCATAACCTGCATAGCTGATTATCACCAATTTTAACTTCCTCTATCATGTATCTAGTAGCCAGAAGAACTTATTTAACCTAAAATACATGTTTAAAGGCTTGTTTGAATTATAATTTATCTTTCATAGAAATAATAAAACCGAACCTGTCCTTTGTAGCCACAGACACAAAGCTAACACTACAATTTTATGGCCATGTAATTAGAAGATCATTATCACTAGTAAAAGACCTGATGTTGGGCATGACAGCCAGGTGCAGAAGACAAGGCAGGAAAAGAATAGCATGGGCAGAAGAAATCAAATTTATGCTCAACATAAATTGGTCTCAAATAATCTAAATTGCTAATGAAAGACACATTGGAGATCCACAGTGAGACAGGCTGTAAAAAGTATTATGAGAACAAATATTAGGCTGGCAACCTAAAATGCTGGGTATCTTCAAAGTTCATCAAAAGTCGTCCTCGATTTACGCACCTACTACTATTACTACTACCACCTGAATCATAAAAAGATCTGCATGCACACATGCGTGTGTGTGTATGTGTGTGTGTTTGTGTGAGCAATATAACACTAAAATGAAAAGTCAAGACAAATACCAACTGGATAAGTTATGTACAACCCTAAACTATCGTTTACATAAGAAATATTTCTAAGTTTTTTAACTTCTAATTAAAATAACAAATGGATTTGGCTTAAAATACATTATTTAAAACATTTATGTACCAAAAATGTATCTTGAATTTTCTGGGAATGGCCTGCATATAACACATAATTTATTTCCAACAACTTTTTTGTTTCTTTAACCATTTTGGATAACCTTTAATATTGGTTTGAACTTTCCAATATTTTATGAAATGCATGTTTTGAGGTCCTCAAAACCCAAAAAGAGCCTATTAACAAGAGTGTACACATGTTTGTAAACAACTAACTAGAATGAAACCTCTAAAAATTACAAAAAAGTATATTTAAATGAGAGTTTATTATTCCAAACGTTCAATAATAAAGGTTTTCAAAAAACTTTTCCTTGTCAAGCAATCCTTTACAGAAACATTTTTATAAATACTTTTCTTCTCTAAAAGGGCTCTAAAAATGTTAATCAAAATTGATATTAATGTTTTAAGAGAGAAAATATGTGTGTGTATGTGTGTGTGTGTGTGTGTGTGTGTGTGTGTGTGTGTGTGTGTGTGTGTGTGTGTGTGTGTGTGTTGGAAACTAGAGAAGAAACTTAGAATTCAACACCTTAATATCTTCAATACCATTGGGCTTAAGGATTTTGAAGACTTGCTGCAAATTAAAGTTGAAGAATAGAACAATAAATCATAGACTGTCTGGCTTAGTACAAAAGATGTAAAACTGCACAATGCGCAGTGCTTGATATTTTACCTAAACCAGCTTTTCAAAATGTGGTTCCAACAGATGTGCTGTTTGACGAGTATGAGCACTATTCAGCAGAAAAGGAAGAAGAAAAGAAGCGGCTGATGTGTGTATATAGAGAAACCAAAATAGCAATCATTGCTCTAATTAGAGAATTGGGAGTAACTTCTTTGTTGAATTTTCACAAACTTGTTGTATATGAAAATGAATCAAAATTTAAACCTATAAAAGAAGTCTATGTTGAAAGATTATCAGGGCAAACTGACGGATCAGTAAAAGAAAAGAAAGTTTATAACTCTAGAACTATGAACGAAACTGACTTTACATTGGTAACAATAATACACGGTATACATTGTACAGTAATTGTTTTGTGCTAGGTATCAGGGCTGTTCAGCATCAACCATCCATAGGCCAAAAGAAGAGCTGAAAAGATGCAAGAACATGAAACTTTAAAACATTGCGGTCTTTGTTCGTAAAATACAAAAGAGCAAGCAAATTAATGGGAAAAGTGCTTAAAATAAAAAGGAGAAAGAAGCGAATTCACAACTAAGTCAATAACATACACAGATGATTTGTTTGAATCACATGAGTATGACGTACAGCAAATAAAAAGAGACAGTGAAAACTGCTATTTTCAAATGGCCACCCTGCAACAAAAACTGTGGGACAAGAAGTTACACAAAGAGAATCATGCTAAAGATTCTGCAGGACTTTAAAAATAGACCACTTACACAATTTTTAAATGCAAGAACAAAATACTGTCAACATAAGAATAAGAAACATTGCCGACTGCCAATGTCATACCAAAGAACATGAGCAAAGAGAGCAGTGTCTTATCGGAGTTGATATTTTCTCTTCAAGAGCCAGCACCCACCAACACTCCTTATTTAGTTTTTCTCATAAGTCAAAGTGATCGCTTAATGAAAACAAACTTAATCATTTGGTAATCAACTTCATTTCACTGTCAGTAGCTTCAGTTTTTTACAAAAAACTTAACCATCTTCACAATATTATAAATGTTCTGCTACATAGTATATGCAATTGAAATGCCAACCTAAATAAGCAAGCAAAAGGTTCTAGATTGGCAGTTTTAATTTGTTCTTCTTGTTCACTTCCTGCTGATTACTATGTGTAGGTATAGAATTAAAATTAATATTGGTATTAGCAAGCACAATAAATAAAACCATATTTATGAGTGCGTATAACAGGAGTAAATGATGTGAGCAAAGCAAGGGTCACTTAATTCTTAATGCTATATATAAAGCCATTGTTTTTAAAATGCTTATATAGTTTTAACCTAAAAAAAAAAAAAAAAAAACATTAAATAAACTCATATGCAGCAGGACCAGTATAACTAACATTAGTGATGCTTGCTTTACTCATGTTGCTTAATTGTTAGTGGATACAACAGACAAAACCATATGTTAGCACCAGTTAGCACCTTGCCTACCTTTGTATTTGCAGACATCTTGTGAGAGGGTGTGTCATCTGTAGTAAAGTGTGATATGACCTTGGGTTCTCAGGACGAAATAGTAAAATATATCACCTCTATATTTTTACACCAAATTTAAAACTTTAAAAACTATCTTGAAAGTTTCCTTTAAATGTCTTGATTGGTTGCTTATCACTGGGATCCTTTCAAATTTATTCCAGCTCGTTTTCTTAGGTTATAAGATGCTTCAGTTGAACTGCTGCACGGGTTCTGCTGTTGTAGTTCTTCAAGATGATTCCGGAAATCGGAATACGTTGATGAGTTTGTAGAGGTGGCCTGAGCTAACTTTTTTGAAGTTCCTGCTGAAACGTTAATTAATCGATTTTTGGTTAGAATCCTCCGCGCTTTTGATGTCTTCTCTTCTTTCTTCCGTGCTGAATTTAATCTCGGTGTGTTGCCCTTAGGAGGTAAAGTTGTTACATGTCTCCTCTTAATGCTTATTGACGATGGTGTAGGTGGAAGCTTTCTTCTTGTAGCGGTGAGTTTTGTTCCTACTCTGGATTCCATTTTCGACAAATTATCCCGAACTTTTCTTGCCGATTTTTCAGATTCTTTGTGCGCCTTATGGAGTGCCCACTGATGTTTGATCCGTTCCTTGAAATTCTCCCCTTCAATGTAAAAGGGTGTTCCATGTTTCATTTCATATTCCTCAAGGTATGTTAATAGTTCTTTCTCAGTTGATGGTAATTCTTTTTCGATGTTTCTTCTCTCCTTTTCTTCACGAAGCAACTGCCCTCCACGATTTTTAAAGAGTCTGTCAGGATCTTTAGCACGATCCTCCAAGTCTAATTTCCTGTCCCAAAGGTTTTGTCGCTGGACGGCCAGTTGAAATATATTTATGTTATCCTCATAGTACTTTTTCAGTCGTTTGACTTCAAGTTCATGTACTTCCAATAATTTTTCTGTGTATGTTGTTGATTTATATTCTGTGAATTTACTTCTCTCTTCTTGTGATATTAAGCACTTGTCCCACCAATCTGCAAGCTCTTTTCGAACTTCACCAATCACGTTTGCAATGTTTTGACGTTTCAACTCCTCACATCTTTTCACCTCTTCTTTAAGGCCATTGATAGTTGATACTGAATAGCCCTGATATTTAGCAAGAAATAATTCTCTGTGATGTACATCTTGTCGTATTCGTTCCCATAGCAAAGTCAGCTTCTCTCTCAGTTTTAAAGCAATATTCTTAGATTCCTCCAGCTGAACTCCCAGTTCGAGATGATAATCTTTCAACATTGCCATATTCTTCTTTGTGGGCTTAAACTTGGATTCGTCTTCGTATACCACAAGTTTGTGAAAATCCAGTGAAGGAGTTACTCCCAATTCTCTAATTAGAGCAATAATTGCTATTTTGGTTTCACTGAATACACACATCAATCGATCCTTTTCTTCTTCCTTTTCAGCTAAATAACGTTCATACTCTTCAAACTGCACATCTGTTGGAACCGCATTTTCAAAAGCTGGTTTAGGTGGAATATCAAGCGCTTCACATAATGCAGCTTCACGTTTTTTGTACTTAGCCAAACGATGGATTCTTTCTTGTTTTATTGCACGGTATTCTTTAACCTTACATTGCAGCACTTCTTCCATGTACTTAAGCTTATTGCTGTTGGGAGTGTTGAAGTGTGGGATTCCAAGTCCCTTCTCTAGCTGAGATGCTTCTTCAAACAGCTGTTTCACTTTTTGCGTGTGTTTTTGCTTCGTAGATTGTACTTCTTCAACCATTTCATCAAATAACTCTCGTATATGTTGCCGCGTCAATTTACACCTCAACTCTATTTCAGGTTCATCATAACCGATTTCATCCCATAATTTCTGTAACTTTGCTATGATTTCTTGAACATCCGCTCCTATATCATCCGCAAGTTTGGAATAATGACTCCGAAAATTATGCTGAGCCATATTAAATTCTGTTCCAGCTACAAATAATGCCGGGATATGAACAACTGTTGAACTAGTGAAACAGGGTGGGTAACCTAACGACTACACCATCCAAGTAATGGATGACTATGAATATTAGAGACGGTCGTACCACACACACACACACACACACACACACACACACACACACACAAACACATACAAGTTTCTTTTTATAACATTAACATTTTATCTGATCAAAATCGTTAGAACCATTTTTGAGAAGACTAAAAATGTTGGGAAATGTTCAACTATTTTGTACTACGGCTCGAGAGAAATGTAATAACATTGAAACTTAGGTACATATAGGAATATTGCGCACAGCTGATGTCTCTGTAGGGTCCGTAATCTACCCAATCACCTTTCCATTTTAGAATGCTTTCTTTTATAACACAATGATGCAGATAATGAATGAATGAATAATCGCCGAAAGACAAATCACCGATCAGCTGTGATCAGCTGCGATCAGCTGCGAGGTGTACAAGGTCGATTTCATATTGGGGGATGGGGGCCTTTCTCTAGTCCTATTCCCCAGAATATGAAAGTGTGAATAGGAGTCTAAATGTGTGTGACATAATGTACAAGTCGCTGTACAAATGAAACTTTAAAAAAGTAGAGGGGAAGACGACCATCTCCTCCATGGTTTAGAGGTAAAATGTTAACCTCTATTTGGTGGTGGCCTCTGGGGGCGATGGATTTTTCGGACGTAAAAATCGCTAGTATGACTTCCATTGAAAGTTAAATAAAACTGGTGGTCCCATGTCTCAGATTTACATACGCAAAATAACGTCAATATACCAGGACAATTTATACAAGCATTTTGGAAAATAAGGTTAGATGAAAAATTAAACCCCAAATAGATGAAAATTGATAGGTATGGATTCAGACACAATAAACGTACTCGAATTTAATATTCAGTTTAAAGACAAATATCAGAGAAAATTATAAAATAAAAGAAAGTCACACATCTTTGTTTCATTGATATGGAAAAGTGTTTTGATAAAATATCCTGGATCACTTTATGGGAGGTACTATGAAAACATAAAATCAAATAAGCCTAATAGCAGGTGTAAAGGCTTTTACAGTGACTGTATAAATTATGTCCACACAAGCAATTCAAGGTCGACATAATTCTATACAATTAAGAGACTCAGACAAGGATGTGCTCTGAGTACTCTGCTGTTATTGATAATTTTATTGAAACATATACAAACAAATTAAATCACTAGTAGTAGAAAATTGGCCTACAAGACCCATAAAGATATCTAAATTACTGAATGTAGATAATTTGGTAATACTGGCAAATTTGGGGGGGGAAAAAAACTTGCAACATAACTTAAATGTATGGAATGAACAACTAATAATAATAAACATGAAAATTAGTACCAGTAAAATCAAGTCAAGATAATCTAAGGCACACAAAGTAAAATTACAAAAGCATGTATTCAAACAAGTAACAAACTTTAAATATTTGAGAGCTCTAATTAGTAACAAATAAAATGACCTGATTTTAAGTTTTAAACTTTATTGTTAGATGGGACACCAATTTTTAATATGATTTTGTTTTAATAATTCGCTTCAGTTGTGCTGCATTATGATTACTTTTGAATATATAACAGTTTAATATAGAACTTTAACTTTTATTACCCAGCTCCATTTCAGTCGGCAAACACGAAACTTTACTCTGGGATGCAGTCTTGGATCACTGTATTTTATTACTTATAAATGATTGAAATAATAATACTTGTAATACTTGTACTTCTTTAAAGATGATTATTTCTCCACCAACACAAATTATACATTGAAACAATACAATTACTCACAGTTAATTCCGAACACGTCCTTGCTCAGATACCAAATCTCACTTCCTCACTAAGTGTTACCTGGATGTTGAATTTGTCTCCCGTAGTAACCATTCTCTATCCATTATACATTAATCCCTCATTGCCAACTATATGCTTCTTTTCTTCCTTCTAATCACAACTACGCCTTCACACAATATACAAACATTTTAACATTCTTTTTTAAATTTCTAACAAAATCACAAAATTCACAAACAATTTTGGTTTGGAGCCAACATAATGGCTTAACAATGATGGAAGAACAGATGTTGATATGAATAATAGAGTTGCAGCAAGTGTGGAATGGAAGCCTCTTTTAAAAACATTGACATGGTATGATATAAGAGGACCAACTAAGTAAAGTAAAAAAGAAAAATCATGCCCAATAAAGAGGTCCTGACCAAAATTAGGTGGTCTATCATGCCCAATATAGAATAAATCACTGAGCACTATAGAATTTAAAGAACTTCCATAAATAAAAAAACTGAATTTAAATTTGCTATTGGTTGCCAGGATCATAGCCCATTTGTGTATGGAATTTTTCCCATAGGGGTTCTTTTACATGCAGTAAATCAGCTTACATATGGGACTGTCATTTTCAAGCACATTTAAAGAAACATTGTATATGCAGGTTTTGAACCACAATCTTAAGATCAATAGGTCATGGTTAATTGCATTGAAACATGATAAAAGTCACCCTGAAGCGTGTTCACCATGGTCGAAAAAGCTCATCAATATTGCACTGGAGCAACACTTTTGCTGTTGAATCTAGTGACATTTGCTATAAGAATTCTTACCTGACATCTCCATGTTGAAAAGATAGTCAGACTGAAAACTTCAATGCCATTGCCAGGATTTGAACCACGGATCTTCTGGTTGCAGTCCAGCCGCTCTAACCCTTGAGCTACTATGGCCAACATGCCGACATGACATTAAATAATCCAACTGACTCGTGTTTTCCTCGGTAAACCACGTAGGATTTAATGTCATGTCGGCATGTTGGCCATAGTAGCTCAATGGTTAGAGCGGCTGGACAGAGACCAGAAGATCCGTGGTTGAAATCCCAGCTATGGCTTTGAATTTTTGTGTCTGACTCTATCTTTCCATACTTTAGCTTACACATGGCCAGTGTGAAAGAACAATTAATTTCCATTTATTGACCTAATAGTGGTTAACTATAAAACCCGGGCCTTAAAGTACTTACACGTTGTAAGTCGCCATTAAGGTAGTTGTCTCATGTGTTGATGAGAACTCCTAATTGGTTTACCGGGAAAAACACGAGTCAGTTGGAGAATTTAATTTTAGTTAATTGATGGAAATTAATCATTTCTCCACACTAGCCGTATATAGGCTAAGGTTTTTGGGGCAATTAAATCCAGATACATAATGACATTTAAAGATGAAAATTAATAATGCACAGGTGAGCGCACAGATGCAGAAGCGATCTGAATTCTTTAAATAAAAAGGAAGGTCCGTTAAAGGTACACAAAGTTTATAAAATGTGATATGATAATTTTATTGAAAATGATTTCAGAAATTCAAAGCTTTGCAACCAAGAGTACCTAAATAACTCATTAATTCCTGTATATATCAATCAGATACTCTGATGCAATACACTTTATTGATATCGAATAAACTTTACTCCAGAATATTTTATTGTGAGACTAAGTTGCTGTCAATGATCTCAGGTTGAAATCTGGTATAATGTTTCACCATAGAATTTGCTGGGAAGCAGTAAAATACTGTAATCAAAAGCGAGGATTAGTCCAGCTAAGAGGAAGAGAAATGAAAGTATTGGTAACAGAAACATTAATGGGGATAACCTACTGGAAAAAGGAGATTGGAAATATAGTGAATGCTACTCATAGTCAACCTAGTGCAGAAGAGAAGGACAAAGTTAATCAATGCTGAAAAGGTGATTTCTATAAAAAACAAAATAATAAAGGAAGTTGAGGCAAAAAACAACATGCTAAAAGAAAGTAAAGTTGAAGCAAAGAGTGATTTATTCAATCTTTCCATGACTGTAACAAAGATAATTTTATGACTTGTCAGCTAAAAACATTATGTATAAAGTCAAAGGAGGGGGATACTAGAGCATAATAAAACAGTAACATTGGTCCTGTACTACTGTTCTTGAAAGTCCTACAACTACTGCATACCTTAGTGTTTCTTCTGTATCCAGGGGTGAGTGTGGTATGACGTTTATGGAAGCGCTAACGGCATACAGGCAACAAGTTTTGAATAAAGTCCATGAGTTACAGATATACAGAAGCTGCTTCCCTAAACATCACACGAAGCTTTGCCACTGTCTGTGTCATCTGTTCAAATGTGGCTGAAAAATTTACAAGATAAACCTGGGTTTATTAACAATACACTTTTGCGGATAAAAATTAAACCCGAAAAGTTAAGAGTCCTCAGAATATGCGTGTTCAGTATTCTAGAAGAAATTTCACTTCAAGAAAATGTGACATAGAGCGTTAGGAGTGACATTTTGATAAAATTTGTAAAAGCCTTGTTCCAAGATACCCACTCAAGCAAGTAAATCAAGTTTATATAGTTTTAATTAGAGGTTTTAAGTTAAATTTCAAGAAAGTGGTTGGGTGTTTTCTAAGTAAAGATGCTAGATAACATTTTGAAATGTATTATTTTAGACAATATTAATAAGATAATTCCAAATTTATAATTCCTTTCTTGCAAGTGTTGAAAACAATGTTGTAATAAATTAAATTTAAAGGGGCCATGGGCACCGGTGGAATGAGATGGCAGGGGAAACCGGAGAAAACCTGCCCCAGCGCCGTGTTGTCCACCACAAATCTCACTTTGCATTCGCCTGGCATCGAACCCGGGCCGCCTTTGTGAGAGCCAAGCGGTCTAACCACTGAGCCACGGCGTGGCCAGTTGAAGTGGAGGCATATAGTCTCTGATACATGTTCCAGAAAAATTTAAAAGTAAGTGTTATTTAGTGCCATTAATTGACGCCCTTTAAATTTAATTCCAATTTATTTGAAAAGTTTTTGTATGTGTCAGGGATCTTCTTCTTCTTCTTTAACTTCCCTATACTGCAGCCGTCTTAAGAAACACAATTTTTGTATTACTTCGCGCCCACGTGCATGTGTGACAGACGACAGTGTTATGCCATATTACATTCAAACAAGTTCTATGCACAAGAGTAACTTACCAATAGGGTTTGTTTTCGTAGATTTTGTTCACAGGAAAGAGTGCTTCTTTGGATGGCAGGAGTATAGTATTACCACTTATTGTGTTAGAGGATTCTTGTTTCTCTATCCCTTAGAATAGAATAATAGAATTTAAGTTAACTGATGGAAATTAATTAGTTCTTCACATTAGCCATATATAAGCTAAGGTTTTGGATAGAGTCAACCTGAAAAATTCAATGCCATGGCCGGGATTTGAACTATGGATCTCCTGGAACATTACATTTACATTTACTTTGTGAGCCTAAGCTGCTAAACTGGTGACTTTTCAAGTTATATATAAAACTTAATTAAAATAAAATAGAAAACTAATTCTAATATATAGATAGAATACAAGGTATTATTTATGAAATATAAATTCTCAATTACAAGTATGCAAGGTTTAGTAGTATCTACTTATAAGACTGTGTGATCCATTAATTCTTGTATGAAGTAATATGTCTTATCTAATAACAATTTTTGTACACTTTTACTAAACAATTTTGAAGACCTTATCTCATGAATCTTTGAGGCAATTTATTGTATACTTTTATACCCATATAATAGGGTATTTTTTTCGTAAAGAGTTAGTCTGTGCATAGCATACTTTATGCTAGACTCTTTCCGAGAGCTGTAATAATGACAATTTTGTTTTTGTATAAATTTGTCATCATTTTGATATACATAGATGAGTAACTAAAATATAAGGTATATACTTAGGGCATTGTTAAAAATTTTAATTTTTTAAATAATGGTTTGCATGAATCTTTAAAGCTGGCATGTAACATAATGCGTATGATCTTGTTTTGAATTTTAAATACTGTTTACCATCCAGATGCGTTTCTCCACAATATTATACTATAGGCCAAGATCAAATGAAAATAGCTCTAATATACAATTTTTTTTTTAATTTCTATACTAATTTTGTGTCACACATAACATATTATAGCAGGCCGAATTCAATTTCTTCGTTATATGTTCAATATGGATATTCCATTTTAAATATTCATCTATGTACATTTCTAATATCTTACTACAACCTCGTGTCATATTATTGTCTGAGTTATCTTGTTTCAAATTGGCATTAGCAGCAATAACCTTAGGGTCAGGTTGAGGAACTGAAGCTCTGGATCGGATAGAGAATCCAAGTGGGCGATCAGTCCAATGCCTGGTATGAGAGTGAAAGAAGTGCATGACAAGATGAGGCTGAAATGAATGATAGGGAAGATGATAATGGAGCAATTGGTGGAATGATGGTGGAAGATACAGGAGATCACAGAGAAAACTTGTCCCAGTGCTGTGTTATCCACCACAGATCTCACAAGCCTAGGATCAAATCCGGGCCGCCCTGATGAGAGTCAAGCGGTCTAACTGCTCAGCCAAGGCATGGCCGTTCAGGGATCAAATAATGTAAAACAGAGGTCATTGCTGGGTATAGATGAGCAATGTCCATTCATTCATATAAATGATAATAATGTGTACTTTTTCCATGATGTTCCGTGTCTGTTGCAGTCCAAAGAAATAATTTTAAGAAATATGATGTCACTGATGATGATGATGATGATGATGATGATGATGATGATGATGATGATGATGATGATGATGATGATGATGATGATGATGATGATGATGATGATGATGATGATGATGATGATGATGATGATGATGGTCGTCATTGTTCATAGACACATCTGATTTCTATAATCAAGATAAAGTTTTGGTACCGAGGTTAGTTCTTCAACTGAAACAGAAGTGTATAGAACTGTCACCTTTCTTCCCTATACATGTTTATCTAATTGCTTATATATTAAGCTGTTCTGTTAGTAGTGGCATCATGATAAGTGTGTGGAAAATGCTATATTCATAGATGGTTCCATAATATGCAGTCCTTTTCACTTTCTCTGTTATGCACATACAGAAACTGGAGAACGTATTATATTCCACCCAAAGATTTGACATGGAGACTCCACTGGAAACACACGCTTAGAGTTAAATTTAAAGGGAGTCGATTAATGACACTAAACAACACTTACTTTTAAATTTTTCCGGAACGTGTTTCAGAGACTTTCCCTTTATCCTCAACAGGCCATCGACTCAAAATTTATCATAACAACACTGTTTTCAACACTTCAAAGAAAGGAACACCCTTAGAGTTTTAGTTAATTGATGGAAATTAATCATTTCTTCACACTAGTCGTATATAGGCTAAGGTTTTTGATAGAGTCAACATGAAAAATTCAATGCCACGGCTGGGATTTGAACCACGAATCTCCTGGTTTCCATCAGTTGCTCTTACCTATTGAGCTACCATGGCTAACTTGCCGTCATGATATTAAATTCTCCATTTGACTTGTATATTTCCCCGATAAACCACTAAGGGCTCTCGCATTCAAGATAAACCATTTGTGGCAACTTACTGTCGTAAGTACTTGAGTCCGAGGCTTCATCATTTTAACTCTTATTAAAAGGAGATCCATGGTGTATTCTTTGATGCTTTCTCTTTCTCAAACTAAAAGAAACCTAAATCAGAGTCAAAGAACACTTTAGAAACATCAAAATGAAACAAGAAGGTAAGTCAGCAGTAGCACTTCATTTCTGGAACAAAATTCATGACATTGATCCAAATCTAAAATTAATAAAAGGAGTGATAAAACAAAATAAACTGACAACATGAGAGAACATATTCATATGGAAAAATAAGGACAGAGTAATGAACTTTGAAATCCCACTAGTAGATAATTTGAAAAAGAAGTTCATAGTTCTACCGCCAGAGAGAAGAGAGCAGACATTAGTTGGAGAGAGGTTGAGGATAGAAGCGATGGCTTCCGAAACTACTCCCTCGATAATATAAAAAAATTGACAAAATGTCAATAAACCAACTACACATAGTTTTTCAATTAAAAATGGTTGTGTTTATAAAATAGATATGAAAATAAATTCATATTACAGTCAAAGCCCAAAATTTAGCTTGTGTGTTAATTATTAATTTTTAGATGAGTCGTAATCATTACACATCTGCTTCACTTTCGTACCTATTTTGAGGACATGTTTCGCAAATCATCGTTTGCATCTTCAGCTCTTATGCGACTAAAGCTTGATCCAGCGGTGTGTGTAATTCTGGGGTTGCTGCTGCCATCTGTTGATTTAGTGATGAACTTAAATGTGGGATTCTCTTCTGGCGGGATTTCAAAGTTCATTAGTTGGTTTTTATGTTTTTCTATGTATATCCTCTCCCATATGACGAGTTCACTATGTTTTTGTACGTATTTTAGTAATTCTGTGCTATCTCACACAGTAATAATAATAATACTGATAAGATAAAACCAGAGGAAAAGTCAGGCATTTACAAGATTAAGTGTAAAGACTGTGAAAAAATTTACATAGGGAGGACAAAAAGAAACATAGGCACTAGAAAGAAAGAACACTTCAGGCACTTAAGATACAAAAATACTGATAAGTCCGCAATAGCAGCTCATTTCTGGTCTGAAAATCATGAAATTGAAGATAGCACAGAATTACTAAAATACGTACAAAAACATAGTGAACTCGTCATATGGGAGAGGATATACATAGAAAAACATAAAAACCAACTAATGAACTTTGAAATCCTGCCAGAAGAGAATCCCACATTTAAGTTCATCACTAAATCAACAGATGGCAGCAGCAACCCCAGAATTACACACACCGCTGGATCAAGCTTTAGTCGCATAAGAGCCGAAGATGCAAACGATGATTTGCGAAACATGTCCTCAAAATAGGTACGAAAGTGAAGCAGATGTGTAATAAATACGACTCATCTAAAAATTAATAATTTTTCGCTTCACTGTGGTGTTCCAATACAGTTAAATCTCGATATTGTGTGTTAATGCTTCAAACTTAATTGTCAAATTTGCATAAACAAATTTTCTGTTCATCTGACTTGATAGTGACAGATGTTGGAATACATGCAGATTTTGACACTTCAACCTATTTTAACATTTTGTATATTCTATATCTCTGGCAAAGATGGATAACATGAGACATACTCCTCATAAAATGCATACCTATTTCTGATGCTTCTAACAAACTAAAACCTGAAGTCCAATACACCTATATTAAGTTTTCTGTACTGAGCCCTCCCCACTCAAGTTTTGAGTCAGTTTGGGTAACTCAGTTGGCTAGGTGCTGGCTTATTAAATTTAAGCTTGGATTCAAACCTGGCCCAGATTGATAGTTTTTAAGTGTGCTTATAGGAGACAGCCCAGAAATGAATTTCTGGCAAACAGGCAGTAGTATGATCCTGGCAGTTGACAGCACTGTTATCAAACAAAATATTTATTTGCTAAGGATTTCACAACCGGCATTGCAAATTCCATTATTCATTTTTTCACGATTGTAGGCCATGGTTCTATGGTTTTATCCTCCAACGTTTCCCTAAAATCTGCATCCGGCATCCTCGGAGAACTCAAAGTCATGGATACAAGGCTCCAGAGTCCAAGCATGCTAGTGTCCACTACCTAGTCTGGTAGTGTCCTATTTATTGCCATGTGAGGAAAGAGGACATACCTATTGGGGTTGGGTATGGTTGCCTATTGGCTGTCATCTATCTGCGTATTGGCTCCAATTCTGATATAAAAGGGGAAGCTCCGCTTTGATCTGGTTTCAATCCCACTCCCTTCAGAGCCGGGATCCAAGCTTCACTTATCTGCTGTCTCTCTTTCTTGTGGTTGAAGGCATTGTCATGTTTGAATATTTCAATTACTTCTAGGGTCAATCGAGCCTGGTAGTGTGTCATCCTCGAGAGTACAAGTGTCCTTGTAGCTTACATCGTGACCACACAGTAGAGAATGTTCTGTCACTGCTCACTTTTCTCTCTGTCCTAACCGGCTTTGTCGTTCATATTCTTTAACTTGTATGTTGATGCTCAGCATGGTGGTGTATATTATACCTGATCACAACTGTATGCAATTTTGTACACACCAGCTGTGCAATGTGGATGGCGTTTGTCTTTAGCGGAGTTAAATAAATCCGTTATTTTCTTTGTTGATTTATAAACTGTCCTTATGTGGTGTGACTGAAGTAGTTTTCTGAAAGAATAATGAAATAATAAATTTTTAGTTAATTTATGGAAATTAATTTCTTCACACTAGCTGTATATAGGCTAAGGTTTTTGATAGAGTCAACATGAAAAATTCAATACCATGGCCGGAATTTGAACCATGGATCTCCTGGTTTCCGTCCAGTCGCTCTAACCCATTGAGCTACCATGGCCAACGTGCCGTCCTGACATTAAATTCTCCCTTTGACTCATATATTTCCTCGGTAAACCACTAGGGGCTCTCGCATCCGAGATACACTGTTTGTGGCGACTTAGTAACATAGGGTAAACCACTAGGGTTACCAGCTTACTATGTTAGTAAGATGCCACAAATGGTGTATCTTGGATGCGAGAGCCCCTAGTGGTTTACCGGGGAAATATATGAGTCAAAGGGAGAATTTAATGTCAGGACGGCACGTTGGCCATGGTAGCTCATTGGGTTAGAGCAACTGGACAGAAACCAGGATATCCGTGGTTCAAATCCTGGCCATGGCATTGAATTTTTCATGTTGACTCTATCAAAAACCTTAGCCCATATATGGCTAGTATGAAGAAATGATTAATTTCCATCAATTAACTAAAATAATAAGAGTTAAATGATGAAGCGTGGGACTCAGTACTTATGATAGTAAGTCGCCACAAATGGTGTATCTCGGATGCGAGAGCCCCTAGTGGTTTACCGGGGAAATATATGAGTCAAAGGGAGAATTTAATGTCAGGACGGCACGTTGGCCATGGTAGCTCAATGGGTTAGATGGACTGAATGGAAACCAGGAGATCCGTGGTTCAAATCCCGGCCATGGCATTGAATTTTTCATGTTGACTCTATCTATCTAATAAAATATTTGTTTACTTTCATCCCAATATGGATCTCTTGTGCCACAGTCCCCTACAGCACACAGGATGTTAAGCTTGTTTCCCGATTCCCATTTATTCCCTATGTCCTGAATGATGCAGAAATTGCTGATCTTTAAAGGGATGGCAGCAGGCTAAAATGAATTATGTACTTCATTTTTGTCTAATGACCAGAAAAACAGTTAGGATGCCTAGCTTAAAATATGAACTGTGTATCTACAAAAAACAAGCTTCAGGCATTACCACTCAGCTACATCTATTTACCGATTCATCTGACTGTTTTGTATTAATAGCATAAAAGTTCTGGAAAGAAAGAATCTGTTTGTGCAAATATAAGCAGTAGTTTAAGGGTTTTAAAAAATAATAAACCAACACAAAAGTAAAATAAATTTTGCAAGAATTTTAACTTAAAAGCATATATTATTATTCACCATACCAGCTGAAGTACAATGCATTTGAAAATAATATTCAATATATATGTAATAAAGTACACTGTACGTTATACAGGCACTCAGCTGCAATAAAAATATTCTACCAAAATATTATGTAATATGTACATATTATATCTTACACTTAGCTCAAAAGTGATAAAATCAAATTAAAATGTTTATGATACAGCTCACCACAGGGTTGTCACATTATACATTTTAAAATTATCTACAAAATGTCTAATTATAACATTTTTCCTAAACAATGAAAACTTATACTACACAATTAAAAAGAAGAAATGTATGACTCAACCACAGAATTTTTAAAGTAATTATTCTTATATTGCTGTACAAATTGGTGCATCCTACTGCAATTCAATTACTTATACAACTTAATTTCTAAGTTTTCTTTTGTATCAGAAATGTTTAAATGAAATCAGAGCTTATTAACTTTATTCACATGCTGTACAAATAATAAAAATCAGTTCTCTTTTATGCAGTAAAAAACCAAGCAAAGAGCTTAATAAAGATTTTATGCTTTTATAAATATAACAACCTTATGCTTTGGTACAGATAAAAGAAAACAAGCAAATCCTCATTTTTAATCATCACAAACTGACTGCTCAAGATTGAGATCCATTTATTTCAAGGTGTTTCTGATATATAAGTAAGAAAAGCAGCATACACACAATAATTTGTGACCATTATAAAATATATAAGCAGTTTTGTTTAAGTGAATTTTAATTGAATATTGGAGATAATAAGTATTTTAAGTATTATACAAACAAAATATTCAGAAGGAAAATAAATCCTTTTCTTTGCAAAAGTCTTCATCCTTTGCAGTTTTACTTTGCTTTTTTGCTTTCTTTCCTTCTTTCTTTTGCAGCCGAAACAATACATACAGAATGATCAAATTTGTTCATACTGTCGCGAATCCATATCTACGATCGCGTGGCTTGTTTACACAAAAGAAACTGATAGGCGGGCAGTGTGAAAACCAAGAGCCCGCGGACAAAAATAACAGGCAGATAAGGGTCTGCCGAGGCAAACAAAATGAGATAAATGGAAATTTCTGAACTGATAGAGATTTTACGGGTTCTGGTTTAGTTTAGGACAATCTAGAATTATTGATGCAGGTATTTAAAGTAGCGACACCTGGCCAGGAGTTGAGTAGAGTTGTGAAACAAGAGGAAAGCAGAGAACAGCTGAGAGTGTTGTAAACTGAACACTGTTATTGTCATCAACCTTGGTAGATTGTGTTGTGATATGTGATGTAATGTTGTTACGTGGGAATTGAACAGTATTTCAACAGAAATAAAGAACATTTAGAATCTCGGCAAGTTGGACTTTTAATTCTATGAACCCACAAAGTCACAATACTTTCCTACAATTCTATTTAACAGTAACAGAAAGATATTTTAGAATGAGTTATATGGTACAAATGCTACACAACTTGGCCAGCAGGCCCATGGCCCATTGATATTCACTGCAGCTCCCTGTGCATGTGTCTTATACCTGTTCTAGACGTCATACATGCTCAATCTTACTTCTATTCTAGTCCAGTTCACACATGAATAATATTAGTACTTGAAAAAACTATTTTTAGTTGGTTTTTCAATTACATCTTTAATTTTTGAGGGACTAGATTTGGGAGCTGTTGCTCCCATTTTCAACCTCAAAGGTCCGACAACAAATAGTTCTTTCCATTAATTTGGATGCTAATGTTACTAAATAAATTCCTCCAAACACACATAAAAGACTGTTTAGTTTTGCTTGAAATGTTTTCAAAATGCCTTGATCGCATTAAATGTCTACATCAACTTGTACAGAAATTGCAAGGCAATTTAAACTAAATTACCAGGCATGTGAGGCTATTCATTTGCTTGTGAATATATGAAGGAGGATCAATTTTTGATAGGAAAAAAAGGTAAAAAGATGTGTGATTATGGAGGAAAAATTAGACGAAATCAGAGAAAGATTAGACAGTCATCTCAAAAATCTCTTAAGACACCTTGCACAGAACAATTAAAACAAGGTAACTGTTCACAAAAGTGAATCGTAAGATATTGACACATTGCTTCACTCTCACTGTTTTTTCACAGGACATGTTTCAAGAGCTTTTACTCTTATCATCCACATAAAAAACAAGATTTATTATCGATATTCAACTGTATTGGAACACCACAGTGAAGCGAAAAATTATTAAATTTTAGATGAGTCGCATTTTTTAACACATCTGCTTCACTTTCGTACCTATTTTGAGGACATGTTTCGCAAATCTTCGCTTGCATCTACGGCTCTTGTGCGACTGACGCTAGATCCAGCGGTGTGGGTAATTCTGGGGTTGTTGCTGCTATCTGTTGATTTAGTGATGAACTGAAATGTGGGATTCTCTTCTAGCGGGATTTCAAAGTTCATTAGTTGGTTTTTATGTTTTTCTATGTATATCCTCTCCCATATGACGAGTTCACTATGTTTTTGTACGTATTTTAGTAATTCTGTGCTATCTTCAATTTCATGATTTTCAGACCAGAAATGAGCTGCTATTGCGGACTTATCAATATTTTTGTATCTTAAGTGCCTGAAGTGTTCTTTCTTTCTAGTGCCTATGTTCCTTTTTGTCCTTCCTATGTAAATTTTTTCACAGTCTTTACACTTAATTTTGTAAATGCCTGACTTTTCCTCTGGTTTTATCTTATCAGTATTATTACTGTGAAGTAGGTTTTTAATGTTGTAATTGTTTTTTGGTGCCAATGTTATATTGTATTTCTTGAATATTTTTTGGAACTTTTTTGTGGCCCAGGGGTGGTAAGTAAATTTAGCAAATCTAGTTTCTTGTTTTATTGGTGTGAGAGCTGTGATCTGTTTTAATTTCTTTTGAAGTTTGAATAATTTTAGTTTTTTATCTACAAGGTTTTTTCCATATCCATTTTTAATTGCAGTTTTTAAGATTTGATGGTATTCGTTTTGATATTCTTGCTGGCTGAGAGGTAGATTTACTAATCTGTGTGTCAGACTGTTGATGGTTGCATGTTTGTGTGGAATTGGGTTGAAACTATTTGCTTTGATGTAATTATCTGTGTGTGTTGCTTTTCTATGAATGCCAAATTCTAGTTTTTCATTGCCTTTTTTGATTTTAAGGTCTAAAAAAGGTAGAGTACAGTCCTCTTCAGTTTCTACTGTGAATTCACAGTTGAAGTTTGAATAATTTTAGTTTTTTATCTACAAGGTTTTTTCCATATCCATTTTTAATTGCAGTTTTTAAGATTTGATGGTATTCGTTTTGATATTCTTGCTGGCTGAGAGGTAGATTTACTAATCTGTGTGTCAGACTGTTGATGGTTGCATGTTTGTGTGGAATTGGGTTGAAACTATTTGCTTTGATGTAATTATCTGTGTGTGTTGCTTTTCTATGAATGCCAAATTCTAGTTTTTCATTGCCTTTTTTGATTTTAAGGTCTAAAAAAGGTAGAGTTGTTCATGATGCATTACATGTTTTGTGACCTGCTAAAGAAAATGAGGAAAAGCTTTTGTTGATAGTTGCAGATGCAACAGCATACACACTTAAGACTGTAAAAGCCTTAATTTCCTCTGTGAAAAAAGTATGAAAGCATCATCAAGAGTGAAATTATTTTTTGAAGAATTCCCCCCCCCCCCCCAATGGGAGAGATGGAGATGGAGAACATGGATTGAAACAGCTCTGTTAGAGTGATCATTTGGAAGATCTGAAAAAGGTATTTGACTTGATGGACAAAAATGAAGCAGCTAGTATTCCTGCTGTAGTATGTGCTTGCAATGAGCAGAATGTCCACAGTAAATTAGTATTTACTTTAGTAAAATTCCAGCCACAGTCAAACGCTTAATAGAAAAAGGGATGTCTGTCTTCTGTCTTGCAGGTATACCAAACAGCTGTCACTGGAGACATACCAGGAGAAATGGAAAAGTGCCTTCGTAACAAAATAGAGAAAACTGATGCTAGGAATCCAGATTTAATGTTTCTTCGAGATGTGAATAAGGTGGTGCAAGGATAATTTTAAAAGGGGTTCATGTAAAATAGAGAGATCTTTCTCTACATATAAAAACATTTAAAGCAACAGACCAAAATTGTTTCTTCCAGGAACTTAAAAATAAGTTGAAATAAAATAAAAATTTATTGAAATAAAAACCACAGATGATAAAATAGGCTGAAAGAGAGGCTAATAAATATTTAAGGCCTCTATTTAAGACTACAATTTGATTACTAGATCAAGATTAATAAATGTAAGAAAGTTGAAATAATGTACTTTATTTTATGAAACCTCCTTGCATGATCAAAAAATAGATGTATGGTGCACAATAAATGGTTACACAATAATAGGTCCTATGAGTCCACAATAAATTCAGAAAGATACAGAAATAATATTCTAGCACTAGTTTTCAACAGCTGATGGGTATTTCCAGCAAGACTCTGCCACCATGCATAAGCTGATGTGTCATTACAGTTTATTGCAAAAAATTTTGAGAACAGAATCATTATTAAGGGTCTATGGCCTGCTCGATCCCTTGATCTTATGGCATGTAATTTTTACTTATGGGGCAGTTTGAAAAATAAAATATACAAAATTAATCTCCACACATTAGAAGGATTAAAACAAAATATCAGGACAGATATTAACATTAAGCTGAACTAATGCATGTGGATGAAAATTTCCTCAGAAGATGCCGTAGATGTAATGATGCAGATGGATGGCATTTGCCAACATCTTCTACGATAAGATATGCTTTGTGTTTATTTTGATAATGGTTAATGTGATTTGAGATTTCATTTGATGACCACACATATGTGACTGGGAGATGGGCCATGTGACTGCCAGCTAAGTTGTGTAGTGTTTAACGCCTGCTTTTACTACATACGACATCGCAGGCGGTGACACTGATGGTACATGAGATGAAGATGGAGCACCAGTGGAATGAGATGGTGGGGGAAACCGGAGGTCCCGGAGAAAACCTGCACCAGCGCCGTGTTGTCCACCACAAATCTCACGTTGCGGTTGGCGGGATCGAAATCGGGCCACCTTGGTGAGAGCCAAGCGGTCTGACAACTGAGCCACAGCGCGGCCCCAGCTAAGTTGTACAGTATGTGACTGGGAGATCGGCCATGTGGTGTTACACTGCAGTATGATAAGCAACTTGTTTTACTGACATTTGTATTTACAGAAATGTTCATAAAACTTTATTTTTTTGATAGCAAATTCTTGAATTAGAGCCTCTGCTGAAGAGTAGAAGATAGTGATAGAAGACCTCTACTTTTCAAAATTAGTAGTAAAATAGATCAGGAATACATTATTGAGATTACACAGCATTTTACATCAATGTATGGTCTCATTGATGCCTTATTCACCAAACAGAATGAAACTTAATTCTAGTTTTAAAGCATCACTATAACTGATAGTTTCCCTCCTTACATTCATTTTCTTATTCCTGTAATCTCTGCTTTGATTCAAACAGAGATGCATTTGCTATTCACTATTGTTGCAAGTTGATACAAACTGGAAAATAACAAGATTAGGTGATCTGCAGATTCAAAATATAAACAACTTGCTGCAAAATGCTGTATAATACAAAAAGGTGGTAAGAGAATGAGACAGGTAAGCCCTCTGTGATTATATTAAAAGTATAAAAAATGACATTATTCCATTACAATTACTTCAGATATTATCATACTAGAAATATAAAAAAATGACATTGCTCTCACATTCTAATTATCTTTCGGAATATCTTTCTTGCTTAACATTTTTTGTAGGTAGTTTAATTGAGCTTCTAAAGTATGTTGTCAATAGATAATTATTTTGAGACCAAAGGTATCAAAATAACTATGATAATAAGCATTTACTAACCACAATTAAATTACCAAAAAATCTAACAGAAAGAAATCTATCTAAAGAAAGTATCTAAAGAATGATATTTAAAAAAGTTTGCCTCAAATGCAGCTAATCGTTGTGTTTTATAAGTGAAACAGCAAACATTGTTTCTGACATACGGAGAACTGTGCTTAATGCTCTTTCCTTGGTGTAACCTGTCTTACAAACATGATTTCAAGTAAGATAAGTAAATTTGCTGAACAATTTTCTGTTGTTTAACATTGCTCAAAGCCCCCAATTCTTCAACTACCTATTACGTTACCTCTTCCTTGAAAACACTTGTTTACCTCACACCACTATTTCAATGCACCAACTAATCTCCATTCAAAGTCGCTTTGGTAAAGTCTGAGTAAGTTTTATTAGAGCCTGTATTCATATTTGACTTATAACATTTACGTATTACTCTCAAGGTTTTCAAAAAAGTGAGGATTTTTTGCCCCATATGAGTATATATGTATTAAAATAAATTTAAGCTGTCACTTTAAGGTAGTTCTTTTTGTAGATGATTGTACGTTGTGAGATTCTTTACATAATTACTCTGAGACAATAATTGACAATGAGTGTAATTTAACCATACTAGTATTCATTGACAGCAAAGAATGAAGACATTTGCGGTTATTAAAACAAGAAGGGAGAAAGAATGTTTAAAACTATTTGACAATTTTTATGTAAATAAATAGCATTTTCTAAAAGTAAAACTGCTAACTAGTTAGTTACACATAGGAAAAAAAAAATCCAATAGTATAAAATATTTGTAACTTTCTTCTTAAAACAGCAAGACTGCTATTCTTAAAACCAAATCTTTGCTAACCAATATTACACTAAATGATATACAAAAAAGCAACCTGCCCAACAGGAATACAAGTTAATTATAACTGAAATTCGGTATTCAACAAAATTAAACAGATGGAAATGATAGATGACATCACTTTGATTCACTGCTGTTTACTCTAGGATCTTTAAAAAATATAGATGATTCAACACAAAAGTAAATACAATAATTCTATAGAAGATGTGTCACAAGAAATATTTGTACATGATTTACAAAATGAATACCATCACCATATTACACCTTGACAAATGCTGTATCTGAGAGACTATGCAGCCTGTTGAAACGTCGTCCTCTGAGTCTTGCTATTCCATCAGATAGTGAGGTTGGTTGACTGAAGAATTCTACCATGGGCTGTCCAGTCAATGTTGTTGCTAAGAACTGTTCTACCGTAATGGACCAATGAGGATCTGGTCCATAGCCTGGATTACCATTACGATCTGGAGACTGTAACAATAACAGAACTTCATTCATTGTATGAATCAATCTGCATAGCACAAGTAACACTACCCAATAATGCAACATTTAAAATAAATACCACAATCAAATTTTCTTAGTCACTCGCCAACAGTTTATTTACATTCACAGACAAAAGGCTTAGCACCATGTGAAAAACCAGTTAAAAAAAAGAGGAATTTGGAATTATATCCATTACAAAAATGTACTGTTGTGGGTTGCGCATGCTCCATGTTCTGAGGCTCTGTAGCAGAGGTAGGATAGTCGCTTCCCACATGGAGGCACCTCTTGTTGTGTACCAAGCTCTTCCTAAGTGACATAGCTTGAGGCACAGACCAGGTTTGTCAACAGTGCAAGCAGTGGCACTCGGAGAAGGAGCAGTGATGAGAGGCTCCACTGATGTACATGAGACACACTAGCAGGCAGGCCTACTAAGCTCCAAACGTACAACGGGATTGACACTCATCACATCTTCTCTGACAGAGGAGAAGATAGTGTGGTTTTTACATTAATAAAGAAGAATGTTCTATCTTCTAAAGTAGTAGAGCCATGGTCAGAGAGATTCTCCTACTGCACCGTCTGCTTGTTTCACTGGGCCTCTTTTATCTCTCAATCCAAAGGCTTTAGGTGCTGACTCTGTCTCTCTAATACCTGTAGCACTATCTACCATTTATTTCCTTAGTTAACATCAGTGCTACTGAGGCGCTTCTTACAATTATTTCTACATGGTGCTCTGATGGTGTTTCTTATAGCTGCACTTGACACAGCTTGTGGCATATGTCTAATTTGTAGCATTGCACTATGGTGAGCTTGTCTTATTATATGTGGCGGTAACTGCTACACATACTATAATTAAACAAATTAAGAAGTTAATTGGGAGTCGATTAATAACACAAAACAACACTCACTTTTAAATTTTCCCGGAACCGGTTTCTGAGGCCTTCCCTCTATCTTCAGCCGGACATCGACTAGTTCTCATTGGTGTAGCTGGCAATATTTTGTCTTCGATCTCCTCTGGTGGCGGTTCGAGGAACTTGCTGAACAAATCTTTCTGGGGGATGTCGAAATTGAATACTTTGTTCCTATTTTTTGAAATAAAGATTTGTTCCCATGTGGACAGTTCTTCTTTTCCTGTTGTATGTTTTAGTAATTTTGGTTCTGGATTTATGTTGTGGTTTTTTTCCCAAAAATGCGTGGCAACTGCTGATTTTTCTAATTGTTTGTATTTTATGTTCCTAAAGTGTTCCTTTGCTCTTGTTTCTAAATTTCTTTTGGTTTTTCCAATATAAATTTGACTACAGTCACAGCATTCAATTTGATATATACCAGATTTTTTGTTAGATGGAATGGCATCTTTGATGTTTGAGCAAATTAGGTTTTTTAAGGAGTAATGGTTCACTGGAGCTAGTTGAATGTTTTGTTTTTTGAAGACTTTTTTGAATTTATCAAAGGCCCATGGATGGTAAGTGAATTTTTTGAAGATCATTTTAGTTTCTGTAGCTGAGAGGGTTGTGGTTTCCTTTAGTAGTTTCTTCTTTTTTGCTAAGTTCACTTTTTTGTCTACTAGTGATTTGGGAAAGTCATTTTTCTGTGCTATTTCAATAATTTTGTTGTATTCTATTTTGTATTCTTCTGCTGTGAGAGGGATGTTGACCAGTCTGTGTGCTAAACTATTAAAGATTGCCTGTTTGTGGGATCTTGGATTGTAGCCATTAGCTTTTATGTAGTTGTCTGTCTGTGTTGGTTTTCTGTAAATGCCAAAGTTTATTCTATTTTTATTTCTTATTTTATTTTTATATCTAAAAATGGTAAATACTCATCTTTTTCAACTTCTACAGTGAACTTGATGCTTTTTTCTTGAATATTTAAAATTTTAGTGCATCACTGATGTGTTTTTTTGGCACTATGGCAAATATGTCAAATTAAGAAGTCCTTCCCATTGATCTTCAAAGTTTGGTATAGATATGTTGACAACATCTTTGCACTTGTACCAAATAAACATTTAGATGATGCATTAAAATTACTCCATCTGCAAGAAAGGACTATAAATTTCACACTAGAAAAGGAAATCAATGAACAATTCTCTTTCTTGGATCTAAATATCATCAGGAACAACACAAAAATAAAATTTGGAATTTACAGGAAACCAACCCATTCAGAAAATTACATAAAAAATAATAGCCACAACCCAATTACACATAAACATGCAATAATATACAGCCTTACACACAGACTAGTCAACATACCCATGGAAAAAGAAGAATATCTCAAAGAACAAAAAGTAATACAGTAATAGCAGAAGAAAATGGAAACAACAAAAGTTTGGTGTTGAAGAAAGTTAGAAAAGCTAAACTAAAGAAAACCATTAAGGAAGCAACCACATTTACAAAAGAAAAAGAAAGCAACAGCATATTCAGTTCATTCAATATCACCCAAAAACATTTAATAAATTTAAAAAGATCTTCAAGGAACAAAATATCATCCTGGCACCTACTAATACACTCAATTTTAAAATTGCTAAATTCAAAAACAAAAGATGAAACCCCATCAGTTAACAGATCCGGAATATATCAAATAAGTTGTAAGAATTGTGAGAAATGCTACATTGGTCAAACTAAAAGAAATGTAAAAGCCAGAGTTAAAGAGCACTTTAGAAACATCAGATTGAAACAAGAAAAGTCAGCAGTAGCATTTCATTTTTGGAATGAAAATCATGACATTGATCCAAATCCAAAATTATTAAAAGGAGTGATAAACCAAAATAAATTGACAACATGGGAGAACATATTCATATGGAAAAATAAGGATCACGTAATGAACTTTGAAATTCCACCAGTAGATAATTTGACAAAAAAGTTCATAGTTCCACCACCAGAAAGAGAGCAGACAACAACAGATGCCAGTCGGAAAGAGATTGAAAATGGAGGCGATTGCCTTTGAAACTAGTCTCTCATTAATATAAAAAAGTAAGTGACGAGTATCAATAAACCAACTACAAATATATCGAGATTCAACTGTATTGGAACACCACAGTGAAGCGAAAAATTATTAAATTTTAGATGAGTCGCATTTTTTACACATCTGCTTCACTTTCGTACCTATTTTGAGGACATGTTTCGCAAATCTTCGTTTGCATCTACGGCTCTTGTGCGACTGACGCTAGATCCAGCGGTGTGGGTAATTCTGGGGTTGTTGCTGCCATCTGTTGATTTAGTGATGAACTGAAATGTGGGATTCTCTTCTAGCGGGATTTCAAAGTTCATTAGTTGGTTTTTATGTTTTTCTATGTATATCCTCTCCCATATGACATAGTGACATAGTGAACTCGTCATATGGGAGAGGATATACATAGAAAAACATAAAAACCAACTAATGAACTTTGAAATCCCGCTAGAAGAGAATCCCACATTTCAGTTCATCACTAAATCAACAGATGGCAGCAACAACCCCAGAATTACCCACACCGCTGGATCTAGCGTCAGTCGTACAAGAGCCGTAGATGCAAACGAAGATTTGCGAAACATGTCCTCAAAATAGGTACGAAAGTGAAGCAGATGTGTAAAAAATGCGACTCATCTAAAATTTAATAACAACTACAAATAGTTTATGAGATACTATAATTTATTATAGGGACTGCTACACTACTTTCTGAGCTTATTATGTGGACTTGCTGAGCAAGAGAAAGACATTGGTAAGACTAGTCAGGGAGAAAGAAGGAGGATGGCATGGTTAAAAGCAGGAATATGGAGACTGAAAGGACAACAAAATGGGTAACCACAGGATGAATGTCCCTTATATGGTAGAGAAGAAGAACTGAGATATGGAGAAAAGAAAGTATGGTCAAGAATAAACAGGGAGTTTGACAAATAAAATTAGAGATAAGAACTTCAAGAAATGGGGAAATATTTAGCCTCAGTTTTTGTTGATTAGCACCTATAATGTGATTATAAAGTACAAGCCAAAAGAGAGGTCACCTAAGTAATGACTGCTTATTAATGCTGCTTTTTGAGATAGTATCAAGTACCTTGTCAACTACTGGAGCCTCAGAACGTGGTGAGGGCCATTGGGCAGCTGCAGCAGCGAGAAGACTATCAGCTGATTCCTCTCTCTCCAAATAGAACCTCTTCCCAACATCTCCCAGTTGAAGTAGCAATGTACCTATTGATATCAAATCGAAAGCCATCAATTTCAAGAAAGAAAATGAAACAGTAAATCTCTACCACAGGTATGGCAGAAATATAGATAAATTACATTAAATAATTGGTTACATAAATATTAAAAGCAGAAGCATTATTAACAGTGAAGTATTCTTCATATTTGAGTTTGATTTATGAGTCACTATGTTTACACTCAAACTTCACTTACTTGTTGTAAAACTGAAACGTTTTCAAGATCATTCGATTTCATCCTCAGCTGTTTGGTGACTAAATGAACATTCCTCTTCTTCCACTACTAAGGAGCAGTAGTAGATGGCAGAGTTATCGGAGCTCCGTAGTAGTGGAAGAAGAGGAATGTTCATTTAGTCACCAAACAGCTGAGGATGAGATCGAATGATCTTGAAAACGTTTCAGTTATACAACAAGTAAGTGAAGTTTGAGTGTAAACATAGTGACTCATAAATCAAACTCAAATTGGTTACATGTCTACTTAACTTGTTTTAAAATATGTTGCTGATCTTAGAAAACATGGAAAAGAGCACCCTAGTAGTATATTTCTGCATGCTCCAGTCTACCTAGAATAAATTCTCTTATTCAATTTTTATTTTTCTTATTTTCTGGCAAACCAGGGAATAAGGAGGTGTGCCCAAATTATACCAGGGTCCAGATTTTGATGACATGTCATCTTTTAATTGTTATAGCATAGACATAGCTAATGGGCATATAAATCCTTTTAATGGTTACAAATGTAATTTTAGGTCCTTTTATGTCATTGTCTTGACCTTTTCTTGCATTTACATTCAATATACGAGGGCTGTTTTTTTTTTCAACCTCCGATCGCTCCATGCCGACGCTACGCGGGCAGCAGAAAGCGGGTATGCGCTGTCGCCGACTGCGCAGCTCTCGCACTACACACTCCGCCATTGTTGACATTCAGTCGTCAGTCGGCGTTGTGCTACAGCCACGTAAACATGGCCGCCATTATTGATGCTCCCGCCAAGTGCGAATTGCGAAGTGTAATTCGTTTTCTACAGGCTGAAGGCCATGGTGCTGCAGAAATCCATCGGAGGATGAGTCGTGTGTATGGCGAAAACTTCATGAGTGATGGTGTTGTTTGTGAATGGTGTCGAAAGTTTAAAGATGGTCGTAATGATGTGCATGATGAAGGGGGTCAAGGACGCAAATCTGTCGTTTCAGATGACCTTGTTCAACAAGTTGACAGAATGGTTAAAGAAAACCGCAGATTCACCATCACTGCTTTGTCTACGGAGTTTCCAGAAGTTTCAAGGTCTGTTTTGTACTTGATTGTTACTGAAAGGTTAGGCTACAAAAAACTTTGTGCACGTTGGGTCCCAAAAATGTTGACTGACAACCACAAAACACGACGAATGGCATGGATGGATGGAACATTTTCGATCATCCGCCATACAGTCCTGACTTAGCACCCAGTGACTTTCACCTTTTACCTCAACTGAAGACGTGGCTTGGTGGGAAGCGATTTCAAACCAATGAGGACCTTCAAACGAACGTCAAGGACTACTTGAATTCACTGGCGGCAACTTTCTTTGAAGAGGGAATTGAAAAGCTTGTCCACAGATATGACAAATGTCTCAATCTCTTCGGTGATTATGTCGAAAAGTAACCATAAGTGTACTATTCTTTTGGAAATAAAATTATTGTTTTATATGAACTTGTGTTTTATTTATAGCCTATCGGAAGTTGAAAAAAAAAATGGCCCTCGTATAAAGATTTTTATTTTATTGACATTTTATTTACAAATAGCTTTTCAAACAAAAGTTTTTAGTATTCTTTTGAAAAATAAGGGTAACTTATGAGGGTTGTTTGAAAAGTCTGGCAAAAAACCAATAATAATTTTTTTTCCCCCTGAACATCTACCTTATTTCTTGACATAGTCTCCATTGATGGTTATACACTTGGTCCAGTGATGTCCCAGCCTTTTCATTCCATCGGAAAAAATAGGTTCCGTCAAGGTCTGCAAAATACTCGATGGTAATTATCACTTCTTCATCTGATGAAAATTTCTTACTACCAAGCCAAATTTTCAAGTTTGGGAACAGAAAGAGGTCCCTTGGGGCTAAGGCTGGTGAATAAGGTGGATGAGGAACTAATTCAAAGCCCAACTCATGCACTTTCGCCATTGCAATTGCTGATATGTGCGATGGCGCATTATCCTAGTGAAAGAGAACTCTTTTGCATTTCAATTTTGGTCTCTTCAGTCAACCCATGCTGTAAACAATGCAACAATGAAGCATAATAGGCTCCAGTTATTGTTCAGTCTTTTTCCAAGTAGTCTATGAGGATTACTCTTTAAGAATCCCAAAAAATAGTGGCCATCACCTTACCAGCCGACAAAATAGTCCTGCCTTCTTTGGTGCACTTTCACCAGCCTTTGTCCATTGTTTTGATGGCTATTTTGACTCTGGTGTGTAATGATGGATCCAAGTTTTATCCACGGTCACAAATTGGCGCAAAACGTCTGTGATTAAACATTGCCAGACACTCGGCAGAAGTGTTCTTTTGGATGTGCTTTTGGTTGACTGTGAGCAATTGCAACACCCATCTTACACACAGCTTTTTCATTACCATTTTTTTTATGCAGGATATTTTGCACTTGCTCAGTTGAGACCTCTACAGCCTCAGCAATCTCACGATTGCATAACCAGATCGTGGATTTTTTCAATGATGTCCTGTGTGGTGATCTCAGTTGGGCGACCAGAGCGCAATTCATCTTCAGTGCTTCTATGACCATGTTTAAATTCATTGATCCAAAAGTAAATGGTCTTCAATGATGGTACAGAGTTTGCTTGAGCTTCATCCAATTCAGTTTTGACTTGTGCGGTCGTCTAGCTCTTACATGAAAATGTTTAATAACAGCACGAAACTCTGTTTTTTCCATTTTCAAGCGCAGCTATCACACTGACCAGTTCAGATGGTTGTCAACAATGAATTGTATACTGTGGAACATTCAAATTTTCTGTACAATCTTTTGAATAATCAGGCTCACCACCCACAAAGTTGCAACAAAAAATTTCCATCCCCTCATGTTAATTTACCAGACTTATCAGCGACCCTCACATGCTTTACTTGCATAGTTTAAAAAAAATTCATTCTTACTAATGGTTAATCTGGAATGGGTTGCCTGTGCTTGAGGTGTGGCTATTGTTAGCAGAGCAGATATAATTATATAATTATTGTTATGAATTTATCTGCCAAATTACGGATGAAACTTTTCATTTTCCTTTTTTTGGGCATTAATAAGAACATACAGTGAGACTGCTATTGTGTTTATCCTTGTGTCACATTATAGACTGTGAAAACTACATTTGCAATGAATTTTCATAATCTGAGAACTCAAACAAGTTAATGTTATAACTTTATGCCATTCACTTCAAAAACAATTTTCTTAATTTTCTCTGCAGATTCTTAAACAAGAAATAGAAGAAATATAATTTTAATTATTAAACATATTTATCCAAATACAAGATTACTAAAATGCAAGATGACCCCATTTTTTTAGAACTTAATTTTGGAATTTAGCATGTTTTTACTATATAAAAAAAGTATTTATTAGAATGAAACACAACAATGGCAATGGCAGCAGCTATGACAATAAGGATAAGATTTTTTATTTACATTACATTGTTTTAAAAAGTTTGACCTAATTCAAATTTGCACTGAAATTCCATGGTGAGCAAGAGAGAGGAGACATGAAAACGCACAGCTACACCTCTCCTTTCCACTTGATAATTGGCTACTAATGCAACATTAGGCACAACTAATAATATGAAAGGGAATACGTTTTTATTTTAGTGTACAAATATCTTTTCTCCATGAGAATGCTTATAATATCTAAGCCCGTTAACACTGGAATACAATGACAATGATGAATTGTCTCTTGATGTGACATTCACAGCTATATGGATGGGCCATTGACAGTTCTACTGAATTAGAAAAATAGGTAATTCATGAACTATAATTATAATTTAGCATTTAAAACATACACATAATATGTGAATATTTACGTTCCAATTTAGATTTCAACAATCTCATTATTATAAAAGTTTGGAAGATTAGTTTGCGTTCCCTTATGGCTAGCACCAAGGAGACTTGCATGCTCTAAAGGTTAGTGTGCAAGAGAGGGAAATATGAAAAGAGTGAGGGTAACGTGATGGCAACACTAACCATGCAAATGCATCTCATTTTCAATGGTCCACCCATTTGAAAAACTTAATATTTTCTATCATACAATTTAATAAGGCATGCCTTAATCATTATACAAATAAAAATATTTAGTAATTAACTTCCACTTATCTTAAGAAGTTGATGTTAATACTTCTATCTTCTTTATCTTCTTAAGATTGCAAAGATAAGTGGAAGTTAATTACTAAATATTTTTACTTGTATAATATTTATTACTCCACTGTAACTAGCTTCATTTTCTGTGTAATGCCTTAATCATTTTGTAATTTGAATTAAAATACCATAGAAATTGTATACACCTGATTTTTCTGTTGAAAACTAACTGTTCATTAAATTATTTATTATTGTTCTCGAATAGATGATAACTAGTTTTATGCTCCAACATTTGTTACACTTTTAATATCTTAATAAAAGCAAAAGCCGCTCCAGAGTGTTTCTTCTTACCAATTGTAGCTATTGAATGGAAAGTTTCTTGATCTTCAGGTTGTGCTTGGAACAGGTCATACATGGTTTTCCAAAGCATTATGAAATGAGGCTGAGACATTCGAGGCACGCTCTTCAAATCTGGACGGCTATCACGAGTATCTACCAGAGATATTAAAAGCAGAAGCATTATTAACAGTGAAGTATTCTTCATATTTAAGTTTGAATTTATGAGTCACTATGTTTACACTCAGTCTTCACTTACTTGTTGTTGTATAATTGAAACGTTTTCAAGATCATTCGATCTCATCATCAGCTGTTTGGTGACTAAATGAACCTGCCTCTTATTCCACTGCCACGGAGCTCCGATCACTGTGCCATCTGGTGTTAGTGGCACTAAGTTTTTAATACTTCATTTAATGCCGGGATTTCAAAGTTTATAACTTTATCACGGTTTTTGTTTATGAAAATTTTTTCCCAAATATCCAATTCTATGGGTGTACTTAAAGATTTTAACATATCCAATTCTATGGGTGTACTTAAAGATTAATTGTGAAACCTGTGAAAAAAGCTACATAGGAAAAACTCAGATTAATTGTGAAACCTGTGAAAAAAGCTACATAGGAAAAACTAAGAGAAACATGTTAACCAGGCAAAAAGAACACCAGAGGAACATTAAGTTGAAACAAACAGAAAAATCTGCAGTTTCACACCATTTTTGGACAGAAAACCACAACATTGGCCACAACATTAAACTGTTAAAATCTTTAAGTACACCCATAGAATTGGATATTTGGGAAAAAATTTTCATAAACAAAAACCATGATAAAGTTATAAACTTTGAAATCCCGGCATTAAATGAAGTATTAAAACTTAGTGCCACTAACACCAGATGGCAGAGTGATCGGAGCTCCGTGGCAGTGGAAGAAGAGGCAGGTTCATTTAGTCACCAAACAGCTGATGATGAGATCGAATGATCTTGAAAACGTTTCAATTATACAACAACAAGTAAGTGAAGACTGAGTGTAAACATAGTGACTCATAAATTCAAACTTAAATCTACCAGAGACCTCAGGCTTCCCATGCTTCTCACTTCCCATGACTGGTCTTCTGATACAAGATATTTGATTAGGCATTCATCAAATGAATATACGTTTTTACTAAAATTAGGCAAGTGAGTCAACCTTGTATATACTTTTCTCCACTTACAAGTTTTTTATGAAGACTAGTTTCTGGGGACTTCTCCCCTATCGTCAGTTCTGTGGTTGAGTCAACTTGTAAGTGGAGAAAAGTATATACAAGGTTGACTCACTTGCCTAATTTTAGTAACAATGGCACTCCAGTTTCTGAAATACTTCTTTTTATTCTATATATGAATATACGTTATCTATATAAATAAATTGCAACAAAGTAATAGGCACTGCAACTATGAACTAGTTACATTCTTCATCATCTTTTCAGAAGATTAAAGACAATGGGATAATTTAATAATTTGGGAAGCATTTGAATTGATTAGTGACATAAATTTATAGGTGAGTCGATTAATGATACTAAACAACACTTACTTTTAAATTTCCCAGAACTTGTTTCAGAGGCTACTTTCCTCCATTGTCAACCAGACATAGACCGGTTATCAGTGGTGTAGCTGGCATTATTTTGTCGGAGGTCTCCTCTGGTGGCAGTTTGAGGAACTTGCTGAACAAATCTTTTTGGGGGATGTCAAAATTGAATACTTTGTTTCTATTTTTTTAAATGAAAATTTGTTTCCATGTGGACAGTTCTTGTTTTCCTGTTGTGTGTTTAAATAGTTTTGGTTCTGGATTTATGTTGTGGCTTTTTTTCCCAAAAATATGTGGCAACTGCTAATTTTTCTAATGGTTTGTATTTTATGTTCCTTGTTTCTAAATTTCTTTTGGTTTTTCCAATAGAAATTTGACTACAGTCAAAGCATTCAATTTGGTATCAGATTTTTTGTTATATGGAATGGCATCTTTGATGTTTGAGCATATTAGGTGTTTTAAGGAGTAATGGTTTTGTTCTTTGAAGACTTTTTTGAATTTATCAAAGGCCCATGGGTTTTTGAAATGAAGTTTTTGAAGGTCATTTTAGTTTCTGTAGCTGAGAGGGTTGTGGTTTCCTTTAATAGCTTCTTCTTTTTTGCTAAGCTCACTTTTTTGTCTACTATGATTTAGGAAAGTCATTTTTTGTGCTTTTTCAGTTTTTTTTTTTTTTTTTTTTTTTTTTTTTTGTATTCTGTTTTATATTCTTCTGCTGTGAGAGGGATGTTGACCAGTCTGTGTGTTAAACTACTGAAGATTTTGACATGTCCCAGAAAGATTTGTTCAGCAAGATCCTTGAACCACCACCAGAGGAGACCTCCGACAAAATATAGCCAGCTACACCACTGAGAACTAGTCAATGTTCGGTTGACAATGGAGGAAAGTAGCCTCCAAAACATGTTCCGGGAAATTTAAAAGTAAGTGTTGTTTAGTGTCATTAATTGACTCACCTGTAAATTTAATTTATTACAACAACACTGTTTTCAACACTTCCATGAAAGGAAATCTATAATTAGTGACTATTTTATACCGCTTACACTAATAATTAGGTACATGATTTAGGAATCATTAGGAATCAATTGTCTCCATTTTCTCCATTTTATCTGCTGATTGGTATCAATATGTTATATGAGTTGTAGTCTTCTTGTGATGGTTATTGTGAAAAAAAAATCTTTTGCTGAAGTTTCAAAATTAAAAACTTGGTCTGTTTTTCTTTTCAAATGTAGATTTTCTCTCAAAAGGTTGGCTCTTACAGGTTTATTACCTGAGTAAGGGAGCAAGATGATTTTAAGTACAGAAATAAGACTTTTAGTGGCATTACCACAAGTGGGTTTACTTTGATCAACAGTGAACCAACATCAAACAAAGGTTTAAAATATAGACAATTGATCTTCTGAAACATATACCTAGCTCTAGCAAAAACGGTGTATTGTGGTCACTGATTGATTCAAATTCTTTACAAATGAGTTACATGCATTTTCATATTACAAGAGCTAAGTTTCAAAGATAGTTTTTACTAGTCATGACTGTTATCTTTAAGAAAGGAGAAATATACCATGAATAATATCTTAAGCAGTTGAAAAAAATTATTTTCTATGAATGATTTATCCAGTTTATTGTTAGCATTTTGAAGAATAATTTAACTTTGACACATGACATTAACATGTTATGCATGTTTTCCATATTTCTTTGTGCAACATCTTTTGGACAACTTTCAGTGTGCTCTCTGAATATTTGCTCTTTGAAGCTGCTCTAAGAACAGATCCATATGGAAATAGCTTACTTTGTGCTAGTTCAGGTTCACGAGCTGATGCACTAGAGTTCTCTTCATTCTGACATGAGACTGACTCTAAGGATATGACACTTTGTTCCATGCTGTCAAAAAAATCTGTAGCCTCAGCTGCTATCTCTGCTCCATTCTCTGAGGTAGTAGGAGATTGAATTTCTGCAGTAATCAGCAATGGTGGAAGATGAAGAGTATACAACAATTTCAGTCTCTGGGTTATATCTGCCTTGCAGGTCATACCCAAGGCAGCAGCAACCTCCCTGAAGTTCAGAAGGCCATCTCCATTATGGTCCAGTAGCTGGAAAACAACAGTTCAACTTCAGATAATGAAAAGATGCTCCTATAAGAGGGATCAGGGGTTATCAATAGAGTTCACTGTCTTACACACCACTTATTAAGCAGTGAGTACTGAAGGAATCAACTGAAAACAGTGGAGTCATTCTTAATGGTCAATTACTAAATTAGTATTACAATTAATACCATACAAGTTCTGTTCAAAATTTCTGGAACTTTGTCCACAGAAGTTTTCTACTCTTACCTTTTATTTATTATTACCTGAAATACTCTCCTCCACAACTGATACAGCACCCCAAATGTTGTTTCCACTTCTGGAAGCAGTCTTGTACATCTCTTTCTGGATTGCTTCAAGCGTCATCTGCAAATTTTCTTTTATCTTGTCTAATGTTGCAAATCTTCATCCTTTCAATAGGGGTTTCAACTTTGGAAATAAAATAAAACAATAAACAAAAAAAAGAAAGTCAGCAGGGACCAAGCCTGGAGAGTTTGGAGGATGAACAGTGATTTAATTTTTTGTGCAATAATCACGCACCAACAGGTATGAATGTGCAGGTGCATTATCATGTTGCAACAGCCATGAATTGTCTTGCCACATTTCAGGCCGTTTTCTTCTCCCAATTTCTTGCAGGCATTGCAACATCCTGATACACCATCAATTAAATCTGTCCCTCTGGCACAAATTCATGATTAACTCATCCTTCAAAGTCAAAATAAACATTTGGATCTTCAAAAATGACTAATGGTTTTGACTCAAGAAATTTGTGTATATAACATAATATTTTTGCAATAGATGAACTCTGACGTAATATAGAAATTAAGTCGATAGTGATTTTGTTTTGAGTTTAGTACCACAGTAAAAAAATTGCAAGACTTTGCTGGACACAAAGGAAAAATAAAGAACAATGGTGAATTAAATAAACAGTAATCATACAATATTTAGAGTAGTTTATAACCCTCTTTCAAACTAGGTTAAAGAATAATCAAGAGAAGAGAATGTAAATTGGCATCAATACCTGTGAATAAGTAAACATTGTATTAGACTTTATATTAATTTGTAATATTTTCAACTATATTGTAATTCATATTTATATTTTTGAAAATTATTGTACATAAACTGTATTTTTGACGATGCCATGAGTCTGGTGACTCCTATGGCAGATAAATGAATAATAAAAAAAGTAGCGCATGTATTGTTGCCAAAATTACATTAATAACCTGCAGTGGTATGATGAAATGTAGGACAAAAAATGAGGGAAAGTGAAGAAACCTAACAAATTTACGGCAACAAATTGGCAAGATTTTAAGCTAACAAGACACAGACCACACCAAAAGCCAAAAAAAGAAGTAAAAAGTACAGGTAAATACACAAAATATATAGCTATTAACAGTGAAGCAAACAAATATGTACAAATATAATAATTTGTAACTTAAAACTTCACTTATAAGAAATGATGAAACTTTTCTTATAAATTGAACAGGATTGCAATTTCGTGAAAATTCTTCCACATTGTCAGCCAGAATCACAAATAACTGATTTGCCTAATTTTGGTTTTGAAATATTTGTATAAGTAGAAGGAGGGTTTAGAAGGTGAGAGAGAGAATACCTGAAGTGATAATGGACCGGGTTATTAACTATATATAAAAGTACACATGCAAACTTTTACAGAACACAAGCACCTTCTTTTATTTTCGACAAATAAAAGCATTACAAAGTATAAAGATATTCCACTCCTTGCCAAAGTGTTCAAAGCTATTTCATTTACCATATTTTATTAAATAATGTTTATTGTTTATTATCAAGACGGGAATTTTTTTTATGCAGCACGATGATATACCTTTCGAAAATTAGACATAAAATTAATTTCTGAAAGCACTATAACGCTATAAATATTTGATCACACAATTGCCAAATATAGGTGATTGCTTGGATATCTTCTTTACAATTTGTGTGTGTGAATTTATGAATGTGAATTGAACTGACACAAAATTAAGTGAATGCCGTAGGGATTTTGGGAAGTTCACGGAAACTTTTTTACTATGCCAAGGAGAAGACAAACTGACTTAGGTCATAGAAGTCAGTAAAATGTGTGACGAGATTGTCACGTGCTGACAGCAATGATGGGCAGTGAGATGCACATAATGCTAATAGTCATGTTGGTATGTAAGAATTCTGTTCTCGGAGTGTTAGTTTTTTCAAGGGGAGTTGTTTTCATACAAATCAGTTGACAGTTATAAACCAGCATGACGTAAACTATCCCACAGAGTTTTTAAATTCGTTAGAATTGCCTGGACTCTCACCTGACAATTTAAAATTAAAAGTAGAATCAGTTGTGATCATGCTGCATAACATTAACCAACCACAACTGTGCAATGGAACAAGACTAATTTGTGAAAAAGCTAATGAATAATGTCATCGAGGCAACAATCATCAAGTGAGAGAGGATATCTTGATCCCGAGTATTCCGAACATTCCAACAGATTTATGTTTTGATTTCAAGCATCTACATTTTCCCTTACATTTGGCCTTTGCGATGACCATAAATAAATCTCAAGGGCAGTTGGAAGTTTGTGGAATCAACTTGGAGTTTCCCTGTTTCCCTCATGGACAAATTATTTGTCGAGTGTTTGCATGTCAGAAAACCATCATCTTTATATATTTACGCACAAAAATAATAAAAAAAATTAATAAAGAAAAAGGACAAAAAATATTGTTTATCAGAAAGCTTTAAATTTATTAACTTAATTGTATATATAAACTTAATTGTATATTGTATTTATAAATATGAATGTCAAGAGATTCACAATTGCATTTACTATGTCTATACCTTTACGAGGACGGTTCAATAAGTACTGGTGTTAGGAATAAAGATGCCAATTTTTTCAAATATGAATTATTTATTTCTCAACATAGTCCCCTTTTAGGGCTATACATTTTTCCCAGTGCGTCTGCATTTTTTTAACCCCTCCAAAAAGTAAGAATTGCCAAGCTCTGCAAAATATGTCTTTGTCTATATGATGACCACCTCATTTGATCTGAATTTTGTTCCTAAGTTGGATTTCGCTTAAACAGCTTTGAATTTGAAAGCCACACCTGATTTGCCCACTGTGAGCAAATGTGACACCCATTGGGCCAACTGCTATCTCATCTCCAACTTATCTTGTAAAATATGAATTGCCGTTCCCATCGATATACCTATGGCCTCTGCCACTTAGCAAACTTCCATTCGACAGTCAGCGGGAATCACATCGTGGACTTTTTCAATGAACGTTTCAGTAACCACATCTGCAGGGTGCTGCTTGGTGCTCTTCATCAAAAACGTGTTCAACCATGTTTAAGTTTGTTATACCAATATCTAACTGTTGTCATAGAAGGCAAAAGACCTCCACTAACAGCATCCATTTTGCTTTTATTCTACTTGCAAGTATTCCCATCTAAAAGCAAATTACTGAACAATATTGCACTTTTTTTATTTCAGCAAAAAACACTTGAAAAACTAATTGAAATGTCTTTAAAACCCAAACTAACCTATGAATCAGCATCAAATTTATTAAATTTTAGATGAGTCGTATTTTTTACAGTTAAATCTCGATAGCATCAAATTTGTTTTGACAATGTGTAACAAATGATAGTACATGATAACATGAGCTTCCCTGAGCAACACCATCTATTTTTTAAACATGAACCACCTTGTATAGAAGCATCAGCAGTAAACACTGACAAAATACCTCATTCATTCAAAACTCTTTTGAAATACAATGCAAAACTGTTCTTTCAGACTAAAAAAAATGTGACAATTTAAGCTGCTTTAAAAACTGCAAAATGTTAAAACTACATAATCTGTATTATCGAAAACATGAAAAATTAAGGTTCCTAGTAATAGAGGAAATTTTGATAGTAAAGGAATGTTAGATATCTGTTTAGGACACTCGCTAGTTCAGCACATGCAGATTCCTTCAAAGGGGACTATGATTCTCAAATTCATCTTAAACTGCACAAAACAACACAAACTCTCTAAGTCTATTATAGGATGGAAATTATGAACAATTAATTCACAAATTGCCCTTCAACAATAAAATAAATGTAAAAGAAAATATCTCTTAGCATTATAAAATAATAAATTTAAAAGTGATAATGAAGACACCAAAGCAACCAATAAATACGTAAAAATATGAAGCTATTAACAGTGAAGCAAACAAACATATACATATTTGTAACTTAAAACTTCACTTATCTTATAAGAAATGATGACACTTTTCTTATAAATTGTCCGGGATAGTGATTTCATGGAAATTCTTCCACATCCTCAGCCGGAAACAACAAAGCTGTTGTCATCATTACAAATGCTACATGTTAATATGTTCTTGTTAGTATTACCAAAATCTGAAAATAAAGCAAATTTAAAAACAGAATTGACTGCCGGTATTTCAAAATGCATTACGCGATGTTTGTTTTTAAAATGAATATCTTTTCCCAAACCATTACATCTATCGGACCATTTAATTGTTTTAATAATTTAACTTCTACATTTATTTCATGGTTAAATGGTCAAAAATGATCTGCTACGGCCAATTTATCAGTCTGTTTATACTTAATGTTACAAAAATGTTCTTTCATTCTGGTTTCTAAATTACCTTTTGTCTTTCCAATATAAACTTTATCACAATCGAAACAATTAATTTGATAAATACCAGATTTTTTATTATTAGGAATTTTATCTTTTTTAGAGGAATGGAATAAATTTTTAATACTATATTTATTTTGAGGAACTAAAGTTATACCAAACTCTTTAAAAAGATTTTGAAAATGTTTACTAACCCAAGGATGTTAAGTAAATTTTTTGAAATTATAATTGTCTTTAATTTTTTTAAGGGTAGAAATATCATTAACAGTTTTTTGATATTTAAATTTTTCAATTTTTTTATTTATGAAGTCTTTATTAAAACCATTAATTAAAGCAGTATTAATAATATGTTTATATTCTTTATTAAATTCATCTTTATTCAGGGTATATTTATTAATCTATAAATCAAACTATTGAAAACAGCAAATTTATGTGAAAAAGGGGTAAAACTTTTATTTTTTGTGTAATTATCAATATGAGTAGACCTGCAATTCCTTTCTTGGAAGTGTTGAAAACAGTGTTGTTATGATAAATTAAATTTAAAGGGAGTCGATTAATGACACTAAACAACACTTACTTTTAAATTTTTCCGGAACATGTTTCAGAGACTTTGCCTCTATCCTCAGCCGGCAATCGACTGGTTCTCATTGGTGTAGTTGACGACATTTTGTCACAGGTCTCCTCTAGTGGCGGTTCAAGGAAGTTCAGCAAGTTCCTTGAACTTTGTTGACAAAATTCACCATTAAAAGTGAAAAAATTTTGATCTAAACAAAATTCAGTAAGTTTAACAAAATAATAAATAAATAATAAATCTACATGAGGACTTAATTATTGATTTTGTTAAACTTACTGAATTAACCAATGTGTCCAGCTGCATTAACCACGTGGTAAAAAATCTTCATAAAGAAATATGAAAGAAAATAGTTTAATTTTGACACTACCTTTGAAGAAAACTCAAACTTCAAGTTCATCAAGATACCGACAGAGTTCACCAATGAGTTCACCAAACCAACAATCAACAACCAGTAGTCGACAACAGCTGATGATATTAGGAAGATCCTAATGAAATGCGTTTTAGGTAAATGCTAGCAATAAGTGGAGCATTAAGTATTAGTTCGACTCAAAATTATTTTACTGAATTGTGTTTAAATCAAAATTTTTTTACTTTTAATGGTGAATTTTTTCAACAATGTTTGGCTTAGCAATGGGTGATCCTCTTTCATCTTTTCTTGTTGATCTTTTTATGAGTTTTTTTCGAAATGCAAGTCACTAAAGCATTCCCTTCAATTTTTAAATTTTGGTACAGATATGTTGATATTTTTGCTATTGTTCTTGATAAACTAATAAACGATGCTTTAAAATTACTAAATTTGCAAGATAAAGCTATAAAATTTACATTAGAGACTGAAATTAATGGATTTCTTCCTTTTCTAGATCTTAAGATAATAATAAATAATAATAAATTAAACTTTGGTATTTATAGGATATCTACTCATATTGATAATTACATAAAAAATAAAAGTTTTAACCCTTTTTCACATAAATTTGCTGTTTTCAGTGGTTTGATTTATAGAATAATAAATATATGCCTGAATAAAGATGAATTTAATAAAGAATATAAACATATTATTAATAATGCTTTAATTAATAGTTTTAATAAAGACTTCATAAATAAAAAAATTGAAATGTTTAAATATAAAAAAACTGTTAATGATATTACTACCCTTAATCCTTTCACTGATATGGATGTCATATGACATCCAAGTTAAAATGCCCCAAACCGATATGGACGTGTATAGACATCCTGCGCATACATGCATTTAATGCTCATTTAACGCCACTTAATTTAATCTTGCTATTTTACAATAAATTTAAATTAGTTCTATAAGGAATGTAAACGTACCCTTAAAGGTTTCTTTTTGAATTGTACACCTCCAAACCTGGATAAACACCCAAGGGCACATCTGCAAATTCACACCAAATAATAATGGTTTCCTTTCTAACTTCTTTTTCGCAACACACTACACATTTTCGAAATGGTTACGACTTTTTTTGGTTGTGGGTGGTATACTTTTAGGAAAGTGTTTTCTCTCAAGTATGAGGGGTGATGTCGTGGTGAATTTCTTACCCCCTAGTATAAAGAGGCCTCTGAGTATTATAATACTCAATTAGGTTACGAGCTCTTTATATGCACAAGTACAGGTAGATGAATGTCTTGCATGAATTTACAGCTCTCAAAATTACTAAACAACTGTGCATAGTTACATCCAGTGGTATAAAAATACTTTTTTTTACCATTTAACTGTTTTCCGTACAGAGGGATAGCTAGAATAGCTGATCCACATCACCCATATTTCACCCGCCATTTCCCCAAACAATGGAGTAGCTAACATGCCATCTGTAGATCAGCACACGTGACTGCTATGTATGTCCTAAAGATCTCCTTCATAATCGTACAAAAAATCTTCCAGATTTTCTACAGTAATATCAGAAGCCTGTACACATCATACCCAAGCTAATTTATTTGCTACATTACGGGGATAAGCCATGGTTAGTTAACATTGAAATTTAACAATTTCAAATGTGCCATTCATTTAGCTCTTGATAGCTATAAGAAATCACTCTGATCACAGAGAGAGAGTATAAATAACTAAAATACAGAGCTAAAACAGCTGCGTAAGGCTACCAGAAACCTTGGTTGAGAAACACTGTAAAAACATTTTCAGGAGTTAATTACATGTTTTTTTGAGATTCAATCTTCAAGTTGATGTAAACAAAACAAATGATGCAAAATAACTGAAATAGATTATGATCAACAATGTCAGAGTTTCCATTGGAAACATCAGATGGCATCTACAATATTCAGGGATGCCAAGGCTCAAATTATAAATAGTGCCCCTTGTATATTATGGACAGGTCATGTGTAGGACTAGTAAGTTGAGGAACATTTTTTCCCCCTAGTGTCTGAAGATGAGGCCCAACTTAATATATGCTCATTATGGAACACTATAGGCCAGAAAATGGAGGATTTTGTCCATTTTGCCTTTTTAACAATTTTTTTATTTAAAGGTCCTTGTGGCGCTTTTGTTTCATTTAACAGCTTTTTATTTATTTTTTCAAGTTTTAACTTCTTTTGATTATCTTTTTCCTTTTAAATGGAGAAAAACTTAAATTCCAATTTGTAATATGCGCTCCTAAGACTGGCTACAGCAAGTATAGAAACTTCCTGTTGTATTCAAGTAATTAGCACTATCAGAGAGCCTACTAAACCCTCTCTAAAATATCCCGTTATTTTTCACCAGCATCATGATAATTTTGTTCTGCGCTGTGGTGTAGCGGGCTAAGGCAGCATGCCTTAGTGGCCCAGTTGATCCTACCCATGGAGTGCAGATTTTAAGTCCCGGGTATAGACCTGGTGTACATTCAGCTCGTGAGGAAATTGAGTTTATGATAGGTAAGCAGCACTGGTCATAGAAGCCAACATTCTGGCTGGGGGACGCTGAGATGTTGACCACATCTCCCTGTATCGGCTGGATGATCGCCCACTTCTACCATGCATATGTGGGCGTGAAGTTGGCAGTCAGGCTGGCAGATCATGGCCCTACATGGGCTGTAGCACCCTGGTTTATGTTATGCTATCATGATAATTTTTTCAACCAGAGGTTAGGAGTGGGTTAGATGACACTGCAATCTTGCACAATTTTTCACTGCAATTTCACTGTTTGTGTAAGAAATCTTGCCAAAAACTAAGTCTGGTAATATGTCTTTATCTCCTTTTTTCCAATCTTTAGGGCCTTTAAATATTTTACATATTTTTAGAGATCATTTTTAAACAATTCTAGCACTTGCCATGTGAGTAAACCACATAGAATGTTTTATTCATTTCCCAATTTATTTTAAATCATTGATGTGTTAAGTTATGTCTTTTAACATGTACAGTTATTGTTTATCATTAATTCTTTACAGCAAGGAACTGGTATAGCAGCAGTAGCACCTGTCGTTTCCCAGCCTGAAGACACACACAAACAGAAGAGGATAATTCCAGAGGGTACCACAGCTACAGAAGACATCAATGGTAATGCCAGAATTGTTGACACTGCAGCAGAAAATGCAGCCCTCAACACATCAGTGTGTGGTACATTAATGAATGGACATCATGGTGCCTGTACTAACAATAACAATGATGATAACATGAATAACCTCGAAGAGTATGATAAGTCACCTCCAATGCTAATCTCTCAAGTGTTGACAAGCCCTGGTTCAGACTATTGGCATGCAAGAAATCCTGTGGCTGACCAAGTATTTATAACTGATGTTACTGTGAACCTAAAGACAGTGACTATTCGAGAGTGCAAGACTGAAAAAGGATTTTTTCGGAACAGAGATTTACCAAACCAGAGTGATATAAAATAATTTTCTGTAACTAAATGGTGTGTTTGTTGATTCATATTGTTTGTAACTTTAATTTTAAAGATAAATTTATATAGAGTAACTAAATATAAATAATATTTGGTCAGTTGTAAAGTTTGCGAAATTCATAATCAATAACATTTATTTGTGAGCATGTGCAAGAGTTACTACATTCATGTTATATCTTACTTTAAGTTTTATATTTTGATTAAAGAAAGGCTTTTTGCAATAGTAAATAAAGTAATTAGTTCAAAATCCAACATTATTCAAAGTGAATTTTCATCTTTCTAGTCCTCCATTTATGGTTAATGTAAATAGTTATTGTTATATTGTTCAAAGTTCATTTTTCATACTGTTGGCATTTTGGTATGGTATTTTAAAACAGTAATTACTGTCAAAATTTCATTTTCATGTGCATTTGCACATCTTTTTAGTACAAAGATATATGGTAAATTAAATCATCAACATTTTTACTGAAAATATTTAAATAAAATGAGATCATTAATTGATTTAGTGGAAAAAAGTTATTCTAATCTGCATAAGGCACTTCTGAAACCAATCAAATGTACACCTGTTGGTTAAATGTGTGTTTCAAAGAATGATGAGCATTTCTCACATATGATCATTAAGATATAGCTAGCACTGAAGTATCTCTTGTTCATGCATCATAATGATTTTCAGTGAAGCTGTTCCAAGAAGGTATTTTGTTCAAAGTTGTGATTTATGAAGTGTTATATTGTTCTAAGTGGTACAGTTTAAAAGTGTAAGTAGTGATTCTTGCGTGGACCCATGTTTATTGCGAGGAAAATGTGTCCGTGGGGATTAATTGATTATGGTTTCTCAAAAATAAAATAAGTTGGCTTATATTATTTTTATATAATTACTTTAAATTTTATCTTTATAATTCATTTACAAATTGAACATGAATCAAAATGCACACCATGACAAGATGACCAAGAGTGGAAAGTGAACATTGGGAACTGAAAACTGGCGAGTTCAAGAAACTTAATCTGTTGAACCAGAGGTGATAATGCAGTAGTGATTGTGGAACGTGGCAGACATATTTAGTAAAGATATCAAGAGAAAAAACATACTTCAGTTACTAAAACATGTCAGTTGTGGATATTAGGACTGGAACTAGTGGTGAAGAAAAGCTTTATTAATGTTAATTTTTTTGACATCAAATGGAGGGGATGCAGGTTGACATATTTCAAATAAAGATATTTACGTCGGTTATCCATAATTAGGAACATAAGCTGTGAATATGTTGATGGCATAATACCAGTGATAAAACAGTATTAGTTTACCCTGTTTCAGTGTGATGCGAAATACCTAGCATAACAAGTAGTCTTTCACATTTAAATGATTCTGAAACAGTCCATGACATAACCATCATTTGTCTTGTTTGTAGTTGAACAGAATACAGCATTGCATTATTTTTGATAGAATAGAATATATTTGCACTTTGAAAGTCGTATGTACAAACTGAGGTTTGTATAAGGATACAACAAGCTATTAAAGAGATTTAACTGTACTGGAACACCACAGTGAAGCGAACAATTATTAATTTTTAGATGAGTCGTATTTATTACACATCTGCTTCACTTTCGTACCTATTTTGAGGACATGTTTCGCAAATCATCATTTGCATCTACAGCTCTTATGCTCTGAGTCGCATAAGAGCCGTAGATGCAAACGATGATTTGCGAAACATGTCCTCAAAATAGGTACGAAAGTGAAGCAGATGTGTAGTAAATATGACTCATCTAAAAATTAATAACCTTATCTATAGTTTGTCTTTTTCTCCTAAATCCAGCTTGAAATTCTGATATTTTATTTTCTCTTTCCGCCCAGTCCATTAGTCTGTCCGCTAGTATACCCATATAAATTTTCCCAATTATGGATAGTAAGCTTATACCCCAGTAATTCTCTGGCCTATTCACACTCCCCTTTTCTTTAATAATTGGTATAATCACATTTGTTATCCAGCAGTCAGGTAATTTCCTACTATCTTTCACCTTATTAAATAAATTAGTTATATTCTTTAATCCACATGGTGTTTCCCCATATCTCTTCCAAATTTCCCCTGGGATTCTATCCATGCCCACTGCTTTACCGCCATTTAAGCTTCTGGGGAAATATTAGAAATATGCATATTAACTATTTATCAAGATCCAATTTGGATTAGCTTTATGGTGTTAATTATTTCAAAAAATTTAAAACTAAATATTAAAAGAACTCATGCTCAAAGATTTATAAGCAATTATATAACTTAAATAAAGGCTTTCAGTTCACAAGCTATTCATTATTCAAAACACCCTCTCAATGGGTGCACTTGTGGCTGGAAGACACATACTAAATTCAGCAACATCACACACTTGAGAAAAGGTGATAAACTTTTAGTGAAAAGGGGTGTAAGGGATAGTGATGCGCCTCTTATAGCCTCTCCTATCCAAATCCCATCCTCTTCCTGCCCGTGGTGCACCCTGCTTTAACAAATGAGGCTCTGGGGACCGAGCTACAGCGGTATAACTGTTCCATCAAAATGGAGGAAATACCATTTATAAATTTACTGCTGACCTGTCATGGCAGTAGGAACGTCCTTCATCTGGCAAATGAAGGAAAGGCTGGTGATATCATAATGATTTGCCAAGCCTGAACCGGCGGATCCGTAGACCAACGACAGGTGTGTTCCCTCCACAATATGAGGGTTAAGAAGGAACGATTCAACTGCCTACTTATAAAAAAGAGGTGTCCATAAGAAACGGTTGAAACCTGCTCGATAAACTATGTTTATATCTCGTTCTACAAAACAATCCGGAGTAATAGTCCCCCGTTCGGATCTCCGGGTGGGGACTGTATTTGGAGATTTGAACATACTACAATGGAATGCAACAGGATTAAGTCAAGATAAGAAAGCAGAACTCCATAAGTTACTACATGAGAAAAACATTGATGTCTTTGGTATTATGGAAGCAAATATTTCAGAAGATCAAATGAAATATTATGAAATGAAAGGATATACAATTTATCTTCTTACAAAAAGTAGGCAAATTGCTAGTGGAATCTTAATTGGAACAAAGAAAAATTTAACCTCAAAATTCAAAATTATTAAAATGATGAATGAAAATGATAAATTTGAATTAACATATTTGAACTTATGGAAAGGAAAGGAACAATTGTCAATATATTTTGCCTACAATCCTCTGAATAATGTTCTAGAATTGAATTTTTTGAATATAACTAAAAAAAACTATCATAATGGTAGATTTCAATGCCCACTCCAAATGTTGGGGCTATAAAGATACTAATCCACCAGGGAGAGTAACAGAAGACTGGCTACATTCCAATAATATAGAATTAATCTTCAATAAAGACAATATTGGTACATATATCCATCACAATGGTTTAACATATAATCCAGATCTATTATTTGTTTCATCAGATTTAATAGATAGAACGTCACGTAATATTTCTGAAAGTATGGGCTCCAATCATCGAGCAACAGTTGCTAACATAACATTAAGTAAAAACAAGACAAAGGCTAACAATAAAAGCTCTTGGAATTTCAAGAAAGCCAATTAGAAAGGATACCAAATAGAATTAGAAAAATTAATGCCCTCTATGATCAAAACCACTAACATTTCTCCTAACAAAATTAGTGATAAATCTCTGCCAGCTTCTACTACATACTGCAAAAAAGTACATCCATAAAGGAAAAGTTAAACAAAGATCCTAAAAGTATTCTCAACTGGAAAATCAAAACAGCAAAATTCAAAAAAGAAATTCTCTGTGCAAAAAGAAACTCCTATAATAAATTTATTGAAACTATTGATTATAGGAAAGATAATAAATCCATACATAAGTTCATTTCAACACATTATAAAGATAATGTTTCTAAACATCCTATTATATATAAAGATAAAGAACTAACTGATAACCAAAAAATTGCCAGTGCATTTAATTCAAATTTTACATCATCCAAAATTCCAAGAATATATAAAAACCTAGAGAAGAACATAAAGAATGAAATAAATGAAATAAAGGAAAAAAAAAAAAAAAAAAACCTTATTTAATTTCAACAGATGAAATATTTTATCATGAATTTACAGCTTCTGAACTTGATATAGCTATTTGTAAAACACCCAATAGAAAAGCCCCAGGACCAGAAAAAATTCATCCAGATTTCATTAAAAATTTAGGTAAAAAAGCAAAAACTATATTACTCAACTTCTATAATCATGTCTGGAAATCTTCTGTTCCATCCAATTGGAAAAAAGCTATTATTATTCCAATACTCAAACGCGGCAAATCAGCAGCTGATATAAACAACTATAGACCTATATCATTAACCAGTGTTTTAGCAAAAATTTTGGAAAGAATGATTTCAGCTAGATTAAATTGGTATTATGAACAACACCCTGCCAAGCCGGATTCCGGAAAAACCATACAACCAGTGAACAAGTAATTAAACTCAGTCAAGAAATTAAAGAGGGATTTAATAGAAAAGAAGACACCTTAGCAGTGTTTGTTGATCTGAAATCTGCATATGATACTGTATGGAGATGTAATCTTATCAAGAAACTACAACAGATGGGAATTAAAGATAATATGCTTCACTGGATATCAGAATTTGTCTCAGAAATATATTGCGCAACTTCTTATGGTTCATCATTATCAAGATTCAAAAAAATCCATCTAGGTTTACCTCAAGGAGCAGTACTTAGCACTATTCTATTCAATATCTATATAAATGATCTGCCAAACAACATCAAGAAACAGGCATCAACACCGCATTGTTTGCAGATGACTTAGTAATTTGGAAATCAGGCAAACTTGAAATTCTAAAGACAAATATTCAAAATTCTTTGAATACCCTTAAACAATGGTGTTCTAAAACCCTCATGGAAGTAGACACTGTGAAAAGTAACTATCAGCTCTTCTCTCTAAGAAAGAAACAGCCCAGTATTACCTTAAGTTATGATAATATCAAATTAACCAGAACAGAAAATGCTCAATATCTTGGAATATTGTTTGACAAAAAATTAACTTGGAAAAAACATTGAAAAAATTAGAGATAAAGCAATTAACCGTTTTAAGATATTAAAAATACTTGCAGGAACTAAATGGGGTTGTTCAAGATCTACATTAAATACTACATATAATACATATATAAGGCCAGTTCTTAATTACTGTGGAGAAGTACTGATAACATCATCACCTTCAACTTCTATGATACTGGAGTGCACACAAAATCAAGCTCTTAGGTTAATTACTGGAGCTATAAAAACTACTCCTATAATAACCTTACAAGCATTTACATGTAACAGACCCATAATGACAGATTTAGAAATGCAAGCCCTTTTAACATATGAAAAGCTCTTAAGAATTCCAGACACACACATCATCCTTCAGTTTGAAAACTCAATTAGGCTTCATACAGAAAGTTCAACAACTAAGAAATAAACTAAATTACCCATCCAAAATAGAACCTTTCATGTCTCTTAATAACCCACTGAACATCATTGAATTAGAATACTACCTAGATTTAGTTGCAGATTTTAAAAAGAAGGAATACTCATCTACAGAAGCTAAAGCATATGCCCTTGAAACCATAAATGTAAGATATCCAGTTGACAAATGGACACACATCTATACAGATGGCTCTCTTTACAATCAAGAAGATGGAGCAGGAGCAGGAGCTACCTGTAAATTCTTTTCTTTCTATAAGCATGTTGGAATTTACTTAACAAGTTTTGATGGAGAAATTGATGCAATTTATACTTCTTTACAAAATCTATTTGCCTGGACAAATAAGCTTTCCAACATAGTTTTCTTAGCAGATTCTAAAGCAGCTATTCAGGCTATTATTTCAAATGACAGCCCAAAAACCGAAAAGATAAATGAAATTCATAATATGATTAAACATCTTCAAAATTTAAATATACATATAGTTTTCCAATGGATACCATCTCACTGTGGAATTTCTGGCAATGAGCAAGCAGATATGTTGCCCAAGAAGGGTTCCAAAATATCTCAAACAACGAAACAAAATATCCCCTATGAAACAGTTAAAAGATTAATCAAAAACATCTTCACAAAACTATATAACAACTATCTAGTTTCCTCTGAAAAACTTAATTGGAAAGATCTCCAAAACAAACTAAAGACAATTCCAGAACTACCTCGAAAATCTTCAGTAGCAATGTTCAGATTAATCACAGGCCATGATTGTATGAATGGACATTTATTCAAGGTTGGATTAACAACTTCTCCACAGTGCTGTTTATGTGGTAAAGATGATTTAATGAACATTGATCATCTAATTGTATGTGAAACTCTCCAAAATCAAGATCTAGTCTCCAAATATTGGGAAGCAAGAAGAAGAATGATTTTATTATCAAATTCTGAGCATTAAATACACACACACGCACGCACGCGCACACACACGCACACACGCACGCGCTCACACACACACACACACACACTCACACACACACACACACACACACACACACACACACACACACACACACACACACACACACACACACACTCTTTTAGTGAAAATGTTTGAATATTTCAACCCATCTTAAATCAACCCTCAAATGGGCAATATTCCATTGTATTAACTTTTCAGCTGTAGCATATGCTTTTACATTTACAATCTCATAAAAGAGATAAAAGTGTAAGTGACAAAGTGTAAAAAAACAACTACAAATAGTTTTTTCAATGAAAGGGATGAGTCATCTATTTGCTTTCCCATTAGTTTGCTGATAATTTTTAAACTAATCTGAACTTGATTTCACTCGTTTACTGAATTAAGTCTGGTCCAGTCCAAATACTAATTTCAACTGTGGGACAAGACCACTGCTCAATATATTCTATGCAAGTTGAATAAAATGAACACGCATTTTTCTTAAAATTGGAAATACATGGACCTACTAATCTGCTCTCCTCAAGATTTTTTAGTTTTGTCTGAGCTGCAAGAGAAAAAACGCACATTCCTTTTACTCATTCAGTTTTTGTTGCAGCTCTGTAATTAACCATGAATCTCCCATCATAGAAATACATTCAAGTAAATGAAAAAATTATTAAGTACAACTGCCTGACTATGCACAAAATAGAGTAATATTTCAAAGATAGGATCATCAAAAAACAATCAAATAATTGTAGGATACTTTTTTTTAATTCATTTAAGGTCGCTTTAACTTCCAGGGACATATCGTGACCATTTTTACAAAATAATACAATGTAGGATACTTTTCTCATTATTCAAAGTAAGATTTGAAAGCTGAATAAAGTTTAAATATACATTCTACAGCTAGCCATCTAATTTTACTGAAATAAATCAGTTTTGAATACTCTATTTCCACAATGTCACAAAATTCATGTAAAGATGCTTCACACACTGTATATATGTAGACGTATATTTTCTGCACAACACTGTAAAGTCTGTTTAGTCAATGGGTGTGCAGTTCGAAGTCAAAGGAGCCTGACCCTCCCGCCCACTAATGACCGTCATAAATCTATCTCCACATTTCAGAAATGGAACACTCGTTGAGGACCAATAGCAACCCTGATTTTCTCGAAGTGACAGTTGCATGTTTACTCCACGTGGAGTCTCAGTTGCCAAAGTTCCAACTTCCAGTTGATCTGTTTCATTACGTGCAGAAATTCATTGTGTCATGATGTGAAGACTGTGGGAGGGAAATGCAGTGGTAAATACAAATGAAGTAGTAGATTACTTTCAGTCAAGTGAAAATAATCAAAGTAATGACATTAGTGTGAATAACTGAGCCGAGTTATGTTACTGGAAAATCCTCAAAAAACAAAGTTATAACGGGAACTGATTCTAAGCACATTGAAGTGCTTGTTTTGAACACATATAAATATGTGCTGACAAATAATCTTGGTAAGTGGTCATGCAATGAACCTAATGATAAATTCTGGGTAGTCACAGAAATACAGTAAGAAATATTGTGATGAAAGGAATACCAAAGACGCTGATTAAGTGTGAAAACAAAAGTAAACGCTTCTCTAAAGTAGATAATTTCACATGCAATTTAATTCGCTGAGAAATTTATAGATTCCATGTAAAAGGGAGAGCGCCCACCTTAGTCGAATTGGTTGCACATTTGCAAGAAATTTGTGATTTTCCTTATGGGAACTGCACTTTGCGCGGCAACCTAAAGGAGCTGGGTTTCAAATACCGCACTTTGAATAAGATAAGGGTTATGGAATCGAGTAGAATTATAGCTTGGCAATATATATTTGTCAAAACTAAGGAAGTTTTGCAGTAATGGGCATAAGATAATTTATTTAGGCGAAACCTCGTACGATACCCATGACGTATCTAGAAAGTTGGCAACCTTGCAGAACGGTCTGGGAGAAGGAGGGTCGGGGGCTGTAAAATGATTATAAGGGTTCGTCAAAGGTGTCGGCCGACATGCACACGAGTTAACTAAACAGACTTTGCGCAAATTGGTAAACAGTCAATTGAAGTTTGTAGTATATTTTAGGTGTGCAAAGCAACCTGCACCTACAATTAGTTTGTTTAAAGAATTCTGAAGAATAGAGTAAACATTTTTTTCTTTTTTACCTTTTTTTGCTGCCCCTCCAAAATTATATATTGTCAGCACATAAACCTCCAATTTTAGCTTCAATTTTGTAGTCACTTAAAGTCTTTAAACTGTATGTGAAATCAATCTCAGATGTCTTACCACACTGATGAAAGTTCAACTTTTACTTGGACTTCATTAACAGGAAGAAAATAGTGTATCAATAATGGAAACAGCTTTGTAGAGGTATCATAGTATGAATCTGTGTAATGTGATGTAAATCACTTAATCCAAGTCTTTCTGTAGCTCCGAAATTGGATAAGGGCTGATCACATTCGTCACAGTTGCTTCGGATTTCATTCTTGCATATGAATATTGAGGTTCGAAACATTTCTCAATTAATGAATTTTGAAGTAAAGTCTGTTGATCAAAACGGCTTGTTATGCATTAACGTGTGAAATGCAGAACCCTTTTGCTGCTGCAAGCATTTGTTTTTTGTGCCCGAAATCCTTATTTCTGAAAAATTGAAAATGGATGCAGTTGTATTAGTTGACGATTTATGTTTTGCCATTTGTAAATACCACATTATTTTGCACTTCCACCAGTTTTCTATCAAAAAATTTGCCAAACATTTATGACAATATACTTCTGGGTCTATCTTTCTCCTTTTGATGAAAGGATGTAGATAGTGAAGTTCGGAATTTAAAATACATTTTCTTCTCAGTACCATCCCGAAAAAGCGACTGCAACAACACGACAGGTAACAGCCAATGTGCACTGCCAAAGTAAATAAATAAGCAATAATGAATAAGCTGCAAAGATGCAGCGTGTAAAGGTACAAATTGTTGAAGAAACATGAGCAGACAACCTGAACACAAAGGTAGCTGATGTCACATTGTCATAAACAATGACAGTTAAACTTGATTATTGCATGCCATAAATATATTATTGACTAAGGCTATAATAGTGTGGATTAATTTATTAATAGTCTAGTTAGTACCTCGTTTGTATCATACAATCTGTATAAATTCATATGACATGGTTATTTTGTGTATTTAACACTATACTGAACTGAAAATAAAATAAATAAATTATCCTTACAATAAAATTATACAGTAAATAAAAACACTAGACCTAGTGATTTAAAGCCTAAAACCCTTTAAAAAAAAGGACTGTCCTGCTAAAATCACTACATATGGTCAACCTAGTTCAACTAAAAGGATTTTTCCCTCATAAGTGAAATAAACACAACAGGATAGTGAACCAAAATATCCAGTTAAGATAATCTGTTCCTCAAACTCCCAGGGTTCATTGTTACATACATAATTAATAGATGTTGAACTAACAAATGGATAACACCTGGTATTATAAATTCAAGTAGCAGAATGAAACTTCGTAGTAGAATCATAAAAGTTGGAAATGTTTCAGAACAATTGAAAACCTACGTAAGTGAAGCCGATGTGTAATAAATACAACTCATCTATAAATTAATAATTGAAAACCTATTATAAAATATATATATATATATATGTAAATAACAAAATAAATCAAAAGCCATTTGGACCTTAATTAAACGAAAAATTAAACAAGATAAATATTCCTGAGAATATACACCTTAGACACAAGGGAACGAACATAAGTGATCCAAAACAAGTAGCCAAATTTTTAATAACTATTACACAAATATAGATCAAAATAGTTTGCATGATAGCCTGCAGGAAAGTTTCCCACAGTCAAATAGATATCCAAAACAAATGCAATAGAACAGACAATTTCTGAATTGCTAAACTGGTTCAACATTAATAGATTATTAATTAATACAGAAAAAACAATAGCAATAGCTTGTCATCATAAACATAATACACTTGCATCATTTTATAAAGTTCCAGTACAAATATATCTCATACACAGATAGTACAAAAATTCTAGGAGTATGGGTTGCTGAGAATTTAAAGTGGTCGGCTCACATTCAAAAGCTGAGTAAAATAACGTATGCTATCACAGTCATTTCAAAAACCATGCACTTGAAATTGGTTTTATCTTTGTGTCATGCATATTCCTTTGGAATATTATTTTGCAGTAATTTAACAGGAGCCAAATCTATTTTTAAAATGCAAAAAAGAGCAATTAGTATAATGCTACATGTTAATAAAAGAACCAGTTGTAGACCACAATTTAAGGAATTAAATGTATTACCTCTACTCTGTATTTATATATATGAAACATCATGCTACATAAAAACTAACCTCAGTATGTACACAACAAACAGATACATTCTCATGATGCCAGAAGAAAAGATCACCTTCATCAATAACACATAGCATAAGTTACCTTGCAGAAATTTTTGTATATACTGGCCTCCAGCTTTATAAGAAATTACCCAATTATTGAAGCAAATACCAGCACTGCATAGATTTAGGATTTGTCTCAAAATAATTCTTTTACTCCATTGTTTTTATATCATAAAGGAATATTATAAGTACTTTGACAGTTAATGTTTTAAGATACTTTATAAATGTATACACAAGGTTTTTATTTACTATTTTGAGGTAATAGCTCAATTTTGTAATTTACATTATATGGCATATTCTTAAATAGTGACAAACCTGTAAATAATTGTAAATATCTTGAACGTGTTCTATATCATGTATTATAATCTAAAGAACCAATAAAACTACTACTATTACTATTACTACTAACATGCTATTAATCCAAGTCTTAATTGTAATGTTGGTCTAATTAAAATATACACTGGACAAAACGAAGACATATGGTGCAAATAGAGAATATCAATAATTATTATGGTATTGAAAATGAAGAGCTGTGTTATAGAACAACAAAAGGGGCAAAATTATATTCAGCATTATTAATGGAAGGAGTAAGGCTATTCCAACACGTAAGAAGAAGAAGAACTTAGCAGGGTGCTGTGTTGCTTTTCGCAATTTTTTTTTTTCGAAATTAAATTGTGAATTATAATTTTGATTAATATTCATGTTGTACCATATTAAGTGCATTTCAAGAAGTACTAAAGCTGTAGAATAAATGTAAATAGTAGATGTTTGAATCTCTGGCTAAATATTGGACATTTTAAAATGTCATTCAACTGAGCAATGACTGTTAATCTCACAAACACGTCTATAGAGATGCATGAATTCCCTTATACCACATTTCCCTTCATACAATACTATAGCAAATTGGACGATATCTGTCATGTGCACAGGTCACGTGATCATCAAAGCATCGGTAATTCCCACATCTGTTGCGAATTGCATAGTTTCTAAACATCGGAAAGTGTTGTGTAAAAGTTAGCGTTCTGTGGTTTAAAGTCATGTAATGCTGCAAGCCAGTGTTTATTCAGTGTTTTAATACAGTTAAATAATCAACTTGATAATAGATATGTATAATTTGAGACGCAAATGTTTCAAAGACAATACCCACCGGAAAACTGGCATTTGTTTGTCAGTGCTGTTGCAACAAGTGAAATTAATTTTTGTCAAAGCGAAATAAGGTATGTGAATGTAAGTAAATTAATTCCTTAAACTAGTAAATACTTTAATAAGGCATTTAATACATATGTTCTCGTATTATCGTCGTAAACTGCCATGACACCGCTCACTGATCAACTGTTGCAATTTGGTGGTCTGAACATTTTACAATATTCCAAAGTAGTACTAAAATACTTGACCTTTTCTAATTAAGGTGCTTATCCTATTAAAAACTGCTGCTTATGTAGGGTCATTAGAAAGATTTATTGCTTGAGAGGTGTTCCTGTAATGATCATTGTCTAAAATACTCTTTCTGTACATCTTACTCCGTTAATAACACTGAAGGAATCGACCAGATTATGAATCAGACTTGAACCACTATTTCTAGTTTTTAATTTCTCTACCATAGTAGTATAGGTATTGTGCTACAACCAAAAACTTGACACTGAGATTTCCCATAAATTGTACTGTTAAGATCTTCTCCTATTTCCATTTTAGTGGAAACATGCCCTAAAAAACACACCCTGAGTTACCAAAATTCTTTGGGGAGGGGTATTCAGAGAGCCTCGAAACATGTATTTCTAGAGAACTCTTCATATCGAATATTTGGATGGAATGTAATACCTACCTTCTCCAACTGTGTACAACGTGGTAGCGAAAGAAGAAAGATAAGTACTTCAAAATTCAAATCAATAACAGGACACATATCGGAAATGGTTAGTTAACTTGTTAGAGAGCGTAGAGAGGGAAACGAACTCTGTAACGAGATCTGGATTGACGGACTATGCTATGGAGGAGATTCGCCACGGAGGTCCAAACTTGGTCTATTGTATCTATGCGCCTAAGTGGAGCACATTCGGAAGGAAGGATGAGGCTAGAGGAGACAGGTCGGCCGTCCCAAGGAGCCATGACAATGCAGAGGCAGTTGGAAACTCCCCGGCGGGTCATTACAGCCGGCATCCCACTTTACTATGGTCCGAAAACGGCCCCACCAGATTAGGTTCGGAGACCGGAGATCGTCCTAATGAAGGAGGAAATTTTACCAAGAACATATCATCGTACCATGCAGCGTCGAGACTTCTACCCTGAAAGAGACTACCAGATGAGAGATGACATGAAATGAGAATGGAGATGAAAAGGAGGGACACCTAGCGACCCGGGAAAACCCCGTGGATCAGGTAGATCGGCTACGGGAATCGAACCCGGACCTCCCGAATGCAGGCAACAGACGAAACTGCCTAAGCCTATATGCTTCTAAGTAAGAAATTTTTAACTTGTAATCCTTAAACGCGCCAAATATCAGTGAGGTCACCAAATTTCATTTGCAATAAAATAGCAAAGTTGGCTATGATTTTCACTCCTCTAGTGAACAAGATAACAAGAGAATGCAGCGCCTGTCAACGTTCTGCCATGTAGTACATGCAAACTTGCCAACTACATGTAGTAATGATGCATCAGGACATTGCTCCCTACCTTCGTAGATCATTTTTGCAACATTTAAATTTTTGTATTATGGAAATAGTACTTATTATAGATGAACTCACTTGGCGCTCGTCACATCCCGTGCAATAGTAACATCAATTTTATACAATACCAGTGCGGCCACATATGTTTAATACCTATCACAGCCGTTATATGCAAGTACTTATTTGATTTGGCAACAGACACACATTAGTTTGATTAATTCTTATAAAGTTATGCTTTTAAAACATGATTTTCAATTTTTGAAGAATTGCAAATTAATTGGTTTATAAAAGAACGTTTTGAAAATATACACTATACATTCGCGCTATTTTATACTCAGAAAAAACTGAAATATCTTCGTTGTGCAAAAGTTTACTAACTTCGAAATTTAATTTGTCATGCATTACTTTACAACAAACTAACTAAAAATCAATATTGAAATATTTTAAGTTTGTTTGGAAGATAACTCCTATACGAATAACACTTCCATTATCTACTTACTGTGTAATAGAGAAAGCAGTAAAGACAATTTTATCTGTTCTACTCCATCAAAAAATGCATGCGGAGATTTCACCGAAAATACATATGTTGAGATCCTTGAATAAAAAATATTACTTTAGAAAAAGCTCCCTGAGCGTGACTGAGCAGATCGTTTTTTACTGTTTTTTTTTTTTTTAAATTTCGTCCTCCAACGTTGTCATATCGCACGATGAATGGAATGGGTGAAATGATGTTCAAGTGAGCCCAGGGTCCATAGAGCTTGGAGTTACCCGACATGCGTCTTTCATGATAACCCCGGAAAAAACCTTATCCAGATAACTCACCCTGACCGAGAATCGAACGCGGGACCTCTTGAATGTGAAGCAGACATGCTATCATCTATGCTACCGAGGCGGGCGCTCAGCAGATTGACTCAAATATATATAAAGTACATCTTACAAAGACGTAACAGGAAATCATACCTACGTCAAACTACCTTTTATATAAACCACTTTCTGAAAATTTAGATTTTCTCAGAAAAAAAGGTCTTATGATTTTGATTTAAGTGCGGTATAAAGATTACGTGACATTACACGTATATCTTGAATTTCTGATGAATGGTCTCTGGCAGGGGCCGCTACTTGGAATTCAGATTATGGGGAGTGAGCAAGAATTACGTTTCCTTGTGATACAATTCTATTAAAATAACAAGTAATATAAGGCACCTGCAAAGCTTACCTTAAAATGTGGTAGCAAATGTACTGGTCCTCAGCTCGTTTCTGGATATGAATTCATTGCAGATGGTGTCAAGGTAAGTTTCATGGATTCATCTTGATGACGGTTGAGAAGAGCAATTGCGTTTAAATGATCTTGCCGATGACTGATCGGAGATTATTCTTCAGCCCACAAATGACCTTGTTGTCGACGGGCCCTAAAACACCACACCACCACTATTCTTCAGCCGCCGCAGACAAGAAAATAATCTCTCGGCGGTACAGGTTGATATTGGAATGGTCAGTACTGTTCCCATTAATTTAACTAGTTACGGCAGTAGGTCAAAAAGGTGTTTTTTTTAAATAGCTCACTATTTCATACATTCGTAATTCCAAGAAACATGCTTCGATGCAACAATAAGCGATCCTTATCTATACCTGAAGCATAGAAACTCATAATAATATCTTACAAGTTGCTATTGTCAAGAAGTAAGTGCTCAATTTTGCTCACAAATGATTCCAGGAAAGGTCTAAAACGGTAGCAGTGCTGCTCGACGTGGATAAGGCATTCGCCACAACCTGGAACGAGGGGCTCATTTACAAGCTCCTAGAGCATGAGATTCCCCTTCCATACATTTCCTTGGTAGCCTGTTTCCTCGGAAACCGAAGCTTCCGAGTAAAGGTGGAGGGAGCGCTGTCCACAGAGCGGCCCATTGGCGCTGGAGTGCCGGAAGGCAGCGTGCTGTGGCCGGCACTCTTCGCAGCTTACATGGCCGACATTCCAACTCACCACAACACCCACACCTGTCAGTATGCGGATGATCTCATGATCTTCGCAGTAAATAGGAACACACGGTACAGCTTCCGGCAAATCCAAACCCAGCTCCGGGCCATTGGCGAATGGAGCGCTAAATGGCGAATGGCAATTAACCCGGAGAAGAGCTCTGCAATGATCCTGGAGAAAACCAGAGCCAACCGGTTGCAGCAGAACTTCGTTTTACGGCGCCGTAGAATCCCATGGGTGCAAACGGCGACGTATCTCGGAGTAAAGCTGGACCGTAAGTTAACTTACGCTCCGCACGTCAAGGGCAAGGTCCAGCTGCGGCACGTCGCACTCCGGAGCCTATACACTATTTTCCGATCAACAATGCCCATCCGACTCAAACTCCAGCTGTATCGGGCGATCATTCCGCCTATGATTCTGTACGGCTGTGAGATTCTGGGGAACAGTGACTAATACCACTTTCGTCAGGCTCCGGACGCTGCAGAACAAGGCACTTCGCATCATATACGATACAGACTGGAGATTTCCTGCTCATATCCTACATGAGCACTCCCAGATCCCGTACATTGTCGATGTCATCCGCGAGAGGGCACGAACAATGTACGACAAAATCCAAAATCACCCTAACCCTTTAGTGAACTCCCTGGGCAGGTATGACCAGAGGGATCAAAGACGCTCGCCATCCTTCAGACTACCAAGAGACGTCTTGGGGCCCCTTGGTTAACCCAAGAGAAACCCCAGATGTCTCTAGGACCAATGTTTACGCCTGATGGATCAAGTGCTATACAACTCGTAACCAAAAGGAGCAAAAACTTAAATCGTGTCTCCCAAAACGGGGAACGCTTAAGTGCAGCTGCCTATGAGAATTAAACAAGGGTATCCCATTCCAAATTCCCAACAAATTCAAACACCCCAGCAGAACATGAAACCAAATACTAGCTCATTTCGCAGGTTAAGCCGCAAAGCGGCTAGGTACTGCGGCATAACACACCCGGACGGGGAAAAAGACTAAGGACTACCTCTGGACCTCTGGACCTTTTGCTTACAAATACATAAGTTGGAGTACAGAAGCGAGAATCCAAAAGAAAAAAAAACCTTGAGGTGAGTCTATTATTTGGTTGTAAAACATTTTATATTTATCACAAACTTCAGAAAATGCATCTAATGAATTGCTTGATACATCGTAACTCATCGATTTTTTTTAAGGTATGTAGGGAATGAATATCCATTTCTTTGCGCTTTTCAGCGGTTTCATTCCAAAATGATTGGAAATTACTTCTCAGAGACTGAATAGTGGTATAAAGTGTTGAAATCATCCTGTTGGCTTGCTCAAAGGGCAGAGATTTGTTCTGTAAAGCTGTGTCTATTTCATCAATGTAGCCAAAAACTTTACCAAAACTGATAGCATAAAAAGCAAATCAAAAGTCTGCATATGCATTAGCATACCATTTGCTTTAGCACCAGCACCTGAGTTATCGTTTTGAGACATGTTAGAAAAAAAACTCTTGGAGCTGTTCGATAAAACTGACGAAAGTGTTGGATTCCTTACAGTCTACTTTGTAGGACAAAATGACTTTAAGTTTGTGGTGTCGTCTGACTATTAGAAAAAAATAATGCTAGTCCTTTAGGGGAATCTTTTACAAAATTTATTAAGTCTTTGATAATGCTGAGTGCATTTCGACATTCTGGCACTTCCCTTACAGTGTCTTAAAGTGATGCATTTAGGGAATGCGCGAGGCAATACACAAAGATAGTTTTCTTCTCTATTTCAGACATCTTAGACTGAACTCCATAATAGTATATTCCGGCCATGTTTATTGCGCCATCAAAACTTCGTCCACGGCAATCAGAGAGGCAAATCAAATCGTCTTTAGTGTATCAATGCTGATATTGAACCGCTCTTTAGCTGTGGTACTGTGTGTTACTTATAATGATATAACCCTATTTCTAGTGAAGTGTCGACAAATCTTAAACAAACACTGAATTGTTTTTAGCTACATCTGATGTCTCTTCTGCTATAATAGCAAAGTATTTAGCACTTTTTATGTCACCTATCAATTTTCTGAGGAGATTATTACTTAAAATAGTTAATATTTCACTGTGCACAAAATGCGATAACCACTTATAACAAGAATCGCGCTCGTGTCATGCCATAAGTTCCTCACTATCTTCACACCGAAGACGCAATAGATTGTTGAAGTTACTTTTTTTTTTTTTTTTTTTTGTCTGTATGTCCTCCTATTGCCAACCCTTGAACTGCTAAGTAACGGAGAGAGGATATGTTTAGTAAGCAAACATGGTTCTGTCGTATTTGTGTCAGTTTTTCATTTGAGATCTGGCCAAGTACATTCACATTTGATTTGAAAAATAGAAGTTTCATCACAGCCTCCCGATGGCAGCCTGACTTGTCATAAGCTTTTAGTTTTTCTATCCCCCTTTTCCAATTAGAAAAGCCACGTTTAGTTAAAGCCATTTCCATTTTTTAGGAAAACTGGAAGCTCTTTTTTCAAAAATGTTCTTTACAAGTTCTGCAAAAAATAACATCTTTTACCTAATTATATTCAACCCATGTAAACTGCTGGGTCCAAGACGGATTGTATCTACGCTTACGAGAACCTTTTTAGCCGTAATAGATACAGTTTACCACAGCAAAGAAAGTCTCCGGGGCCTGAGACGCAGGGGGTTTGGAGAAGGTTCCCACATCCTCCCTGGATAGGCTTATGACACCCCATGTCAATTCAGTTACAGACCATTCAAAAACATTCTGACGGCTTCTACTTTTGTGAATAAATCTTCTCGGTTTTAGTGTACAGGGTGAACAGGGTGCATGTTTTTAATGATTTTTCTCCTTGTGTAGCATGCGTTCTCTATCTCACACATTTGCTGTCATTATCCCACTGTGTAGCTGTGGCACATTCCTTTCAGAGGCTTAGTTTGCGTTGGTTTCATTTGGCACTGTCATAACCTCTGCGTGTCACTATCACACGTTCACTGGAACTTGTACTAGGTTGATCACCATCATTTGCTGTTACTGTGTTACCTTCGAATTACAAATATCGCTTAGCCTACCGGTCCGTTAGCACTGCACTGACAATGTGTAGACTGAATTTTGGTTGCACTATATGAAGTTCGTTCGATTTCCACGTCACGTTGACACTTTAATACAAGGAAGATCGCCAACTAACTGTTAAGCAATTAAACGCTTCAATGTTAACAATGGAACCACGCTGCGGCAGTTTGTTACGATGCTATTGTTGAGAAATTTGTTCCAATAAGAATGATTGTTGACTGATGATGTTTTGCAATAAAATAATCATAACCACAGTAAAATGTATTATAATACCATTAAAGTAAATAAATTTAATTACTTTCCATTGTATTTTGAAATTTTAGTCCTAACCAAAAAATTAGGGGCGATGTCCCTAGTATTGTAAATTGTAAATCTATAGAATCTACAATGTTTGTGAAGAATAATAAACTTTAGGTAAACTTAAAATAAAACATCGTACAATTAAAGAGAACTTGAAAAAAAATCACACTTTGTGTCAACGATTTCCTGTTTTATTTATTAAAACGACAGAGAACTCTTTTTTTTTTTTTTTTTCTTGCGTTGCTACTCCACTTACAAACTCGGGCTTTCACCCTATTTTACGGATTCTAAGAATACTTGGAGGAGTTAAACCAATATCTACATGCAGACCATTATTTAAACAATTTAAAATCTTATCTCTCCCATGCGTTTTCATTTTTGAAATGTTAAAATTTACAAAGACAAATTTAATGAAAGGAAACGGCCACTGTACCTTTAATGACGCAGTTCATAACCATAATACTAGATAGAGAATGGATATTCATGTGAATAGAAGTAACACAAGAGCTCATCGAAACAGTGTAATAAACCTAGGAATCACTCATTTTTAATAAACTGCCTATAGCCAATAAAACCACTTGCAATTTTTCAGCATTTAAAAAGTCAGTTTTGGCATACTTGCTAGACCACTGTTTTTATTCTGTTAGTGAATTTATGAGAAGTTTATAATATTGTTACATTTCTGAATTAATTGTGTATATTATAAAATTCTTGAGATATCTTTATAAAATATTATTTTGTACAAACTCTGACTTGTCCTTATTGGATGTGACTTGTTAATTTGCAAGTATAGTTAATTGCACTGTATATTCACAATTTGACGTGTCTTATATAGTAGTACTCATGTACAATGTATGATTTACAAGATGAATAAATTATCTATCTATCTATAAAACCTTGAACCACAGTGAGCAAACTCAAGAAATACTGTTTTACTCCGCTATTCATTTCAGAATGCCGCGCTTACTTCTGATAAATATAGTTTTTATTTGTGGATGCTCATTATCTGCCGTGATTCTCAACATCCAATTTTTTTATTAGGCGTGAAAGAGCACTTTATTTTGGTTTGGGGCCACTAAATATTGGGCTTGAGGTTATTTTATGAGCCGTAAAGCTACTACACGAAACAAACCAGCTTTCTCCTTACTGTTAAGGTGAAGCGATTTAATCCATGTGCAACATGCGAATTGTACCTCAAGATTTTCAAGATGTAGCACACTTCCTCACCATCACTTTCAGTTATAACTAACCAAAGAATATAAATGAAACAAAGTTAAACGGAATATTTGTAAATTAGATAAAAAGAATAACTACAAATTCTCTATCTGGGGATGTAGCTCAGTGGTAGAGCGTTCGCTTTGCATGTGAAAGGCCCCGGGTTCGATCCCCGGCATCTCCACTTTTTTTTCCTCCCTATTTTCTTTTTTCTCTTTACCTATGGCGCTTAGAGTCATTTACCCCATATATGGTTCCTCTTACTGTGTTCGTTGTAATACACGCTTTTCTTTCCTGCCATTTTCGTATAACGCATTTGCGTCTGCCATTGAGCTTTGACTAGGCAACCGAGGTCTGCAAAGTCCGATTCACCTTAAACGTAAAGACGTGTCCGTTGTTTAAACCCAATAACCGAATATTTACCAGATATAAAGCTTTGATCAAAGGAAAACAAGGCAATTATTTTCATCGGATAACATAAAAAGCATTGTCTTATTATGGAACTGAAGTCAATAACCAATGTAAATATATTTAAAAAGGAACCGTGTAAATATTTTCCTAATTTTTATAGATAATAGATATAAATTTGAATTACTTCACAAAAATCTGACCATATATTTAATATATTGGCCACCACTTTAGTGTGCCCGGCTAGCTCAGTCGGTAGAGCATGAGACTCTTAATCTCAGGGTCGTGGGTTCGAGCCCCACGTTGGGCGAAACTTTTTTTTCCTCTTCATTTTGCCCTTTTCTCTTTTTTCATTTTTATGATATAACAATGTTCTGAGTCTGAATCTATATCAATTATGTATGCGAAATTATTGAATCAACATTTAGTTCAGATGTTACAATTAACACAAATCTTTTCAGGATATGCTTCTTGAAAATTTAAATTTGTTTAGTTTAATTTTGAATCATACATTTCTCTCCTGCTTACATTACATTATATTACATTACTTTGCAAAACGTTGAAAAACTATTGATTTAAAAATAATTATTTCTGAATATTATTCCAAGTTTGAAACTCCAAAACTAGAAAACAATATGCATATAATGGCTAAATATTGAACTTATATTTACAAATTATTCATAATTAAAAGTTAATATTATTGCAATATTTGACACTCTTAAGTTAATTAAGTATTCAATTCCTATTTAAACAATTGAATCCATACATTCTCAACAATAAAGTAGTAAATTAAATTTAAAGGGAGTCGATTAATGACACTAAGCAACACTTACTTTTTTACTTACTGTATTAAATAAGTGTTGTTTAGTGTAATTAATCGACTCCCTTTAAATTTAATTTATTACAACAACACTGTTTTCAATACTTCCAAGAAAGGAATTGTAATAAATTAGTAATTCAGTCACAGTTCTGTGCTCTGTAACTATAGCAATTTACATGTGTATGCCTCTCTTGGTTTAATTGCAGAAGTTGTACTAGAACGCCAGAGTATTTGATAATCTGCTATCAGGTTGAATCTGATTACAGTGGCACCACTGTAATAATGTTTACAATAATAATAATCATCTTCATCATCGTCGTCATCCATCATCCATCATTAAATTCAATGCCAATTAAGAATTCAAACTGGAATATTGACAAGGAAGAACTAATCAGCACAACACAAGTATATTACACATTTATACACTAACATGTGAGCTAAGGGATTATTTTGTGGGGATCATCAGTACACTCGTTAAAAGAATATTTAAGCTGCAGAAAAGAGCAATTAGAAACACCTGCAGAACTGCATTTAAACAGCTTAATATACAAATGCTATCTTAGACATATATGTCTAAAATATGTTATTCACACCCTACAGAAGACAAAAATAAAGTATTCATGAACATAATACTGTAGTAATAATAGTGCAAAGGAAAATTACTTCAGAAATACATTAAAAGGCTCATTAGAAAATAAATGTATTGAAAGTAAGACATAAAATTTATACAATCATTTACCTCACTAATTAAAGAAATAGAGAATGACGAATAAAGATAAAAATATTAAGTCTTATGTTATTAAAATGCCTTTAATACAGAAGAATATAAAACTGCAAAAACAAATAATAGTTAACTTAATAAAACTGTAGAGTTAAAATTGTAAATATAGATAGCAATACCTCCCCATTTAAACTGTAGCTGTATGTATTCTTTAGATGAAAAAAACCTTGCAAAACTATTACAATCTCAAACTCGAGTGATCATGATTTCACAGAACACTGTTAAATGAACTCTTTGAAATCAAGATAATATGATAATAATCAAATATTTTTCCATATAAAGTCCATAAGTTCCAAATTATTAACATTATGCAATACTTATTACCAAAGTAGATAATAGTAATTAAAACTGCACACTCAGCTGTCACTAATTTTATCTTGGCCCTAATTTCAGTTAACATTACTTTAAAGAGGTCAATAAGAAATTTGCTTCTCAGGAATATCCTTAATTACATAATCTTTGTATGTTACTGATACATATAATGGACTTAACTTTACTCAGCCATTTTCCAGCCCAATTTTACAACTCCCATTTCAAATTCACTATAGTATTAAATTTAAATGGAGTCGATTAATGACACTAAACAACACTTTTAAATTTTTCCGGAACATGTTTCAGAGACTTTACCTCCATCCTAAAATATGCATGTGTTGTCACATAAGTCACCCATGCACAATACCTATCACTACAGTTACTGCAACAAATAGTAGATCTGGCAACATGGAGACTCATATGTAATTATACATTATACACTCATTTCCTAGTAAACAGATCCAGATAAACAGTTCAATCCCCTCTCCCCTTCATTCGTCTCTTGGCATCTAGTCATAGGTATACATAGGTATACACCTCCCTAATAATCGCCATCAATATCCAAATCATGCCAAAAAGCAAAAAGTGATATCAGAAGCCCATACACATCCTACACAAACTAATTTATTTTCTACATTACTAGGATAAGCCATGGTTAACACTGAAATGTGTTATTCATGAAACTCTTGATAGCTATAAGAAATCAAGTAAGTGTAAATAACAAGTACTGAGTAAAAACAGCTTAGCTAATAAGAGTTATATACAGATGCTGAAAGAGAGGTGTTTCACACAACATACAGTGATTATTACTTGGTCTGAACCCTAGCACCTTGAAATGGAGAACTCGCTTATGCAGTTATACATACGTATACATATCATTTGTATGCACAAGAAAAAAAGACTCAAATATTAGATGAGCTTGAAGCAAAGAATGTCTTTCGTTATAGTGAAACAAATTAGTGAAATTTCAACGATGTATTAAAATACTGTCTATTTTATTGATGCTGTAGATATATACTTCCTTTAATGGGTTTTAAACCAGTATTTGTTCTGTTAAAATAACTTGATAAATATGAAAGATACAAGAGTATATTTAAGAAGCATTTTTACAGCATTCAAAAATTTAAATGTCTTGTTCTGTTTAGTGGGTATCCGTTCCCAGCCCATGCAGGGTTTAAATGGCCATCACTGAAGCGGTTAAAATAAAAATATTTTAAATTATATAGATGATTACAAATGCAGAGAGATAAGATTCAATACAAATTTAATTTATATAACACTGTTTTCAACACTTCCATGAAAGGATTTACAAATTTAAAATCCTCAACCGGCCATCGACTGGTTCTCATTGGTGTAGTTGACGATATTTTGTCATAGGTCTCCTCTGGTGGCGGTTCGAGGAACTTGCTGAACAAATCTTTCTGTGGGATGTTGAAATTGAATACTTTGTTCCTATTTTTTGAAATAAAGATTTGTTGCCATGTGGACAGTTCTTGTTTTCCTGTTGTATGTTTTAGTAATTGTGGTTCTGGATTTATGTTGTGGTTTTTTCCCAAAAATGCATGGCAACTGCTGATTTTTCTAATTGTTTATATTTTATGTTCCTAAAGTGTTCCTTTGCTCTTGTTTCTAAATTTCTTTTGGTTTTTCCAGTATAAATTTGACTACAGTCACAACATTCAATTTGATATATACCAGATTTTTTGTTAGATGGAATGGCATCTTTGATGTTTGAACAAATTAGGTTTTTTAAGGAGTAATGGTTGACTGGTGCTAGTTGAATGTTTTGTTTTTTGAAAATCATATTAGTTTCTGTAGCTGAGAGGATTGTGGTTTCCTCTATAGTATTCTTTTAGTAATTTCAAAGCATTAATGTACAGTAGTGACAGGTAGCTGACACATTCAGAAAATGGCAATAGTGAGGATGTCATTTCTACTTTTACTATTTCTTGCCCCGATATGTAAAGCAAGTATTGTATTCCATCAAAAACAAGATAACTGCATTTCACAAGGAAACACATTTTAAGGTGCCCTGAATCTCAAAACTGAACTTTATTATTTAAGTACAAAATAATTGAAATATGAATGAATTTATTTGTACAACTTCATTTAAATAAGTTGTTAAAACTTTTCATTTAATCTAAACTATACACAACTAGCACAAAAGTGAATTGAGAAGATATTGACACACTGCTTCACTCACACTGTTTTTTCACAGGACATGTTTCAAGAGCTTTTGCTCTTATCATCCGCTGGAACTCGGTTCCAATGTAAAAAAACAGTGTGAGTGAAGCAGTGTGTCAATATCTTCTCGATTCACTTTTGTACTAAGTCTTTTTTGTAAAAAGACACCTATACTTTTAAGCTTCCTTTTTTCTTCTCCAGTTAACACTTTATTGTTGTCTTAACCAACATGCTTCTCTTTGGCTACAATAAAATGCATACCTACTGAAACCATTTCTGCAAATGTTTACCATGTAAATTGTGGAATAAATATTAAAGTAAATGGCAATGCTTAAATATAGTTGTGTGATGGTGTTTTCTCATGTCTAGAAGGCATATGCATTAAATGATAATACACATTCTATTTTAAATATCTAAAACTGTTAAAAAGATGTGTCTGAAATTTGTCTTAGGAGGATAAGGGAGAGTCTGAAGAAAAAAAGAAAGAAAAAAATGTATTTAAGCAACCTAATCCTACCGAGATGTGAGCCAAATTATTTGTCAGATGTTTACCTCACACATCAATCATGTTTGAAGGAGTCTTGACAAATTAACTGAACCTTTGGAGAACATAAAGTAACCAAAGTTTCCTGTTAAATATTTTGTTTATTTGAGTTCTCACAGTTAAAGTAATCACAACGTCTGTCATTTAAAATTTACGTTATAAAATGTTATAAGCAGTTGGGCACTGGGCATGATGAAACAGGTTAGGTTGAGTGTACCATAAGTACACTCATGGGCAACATAGTGGAGCCAGTGGCAATCAAGCAGTATGGAGTAGGAGTATCTCATTATTCACACTTCCAAATGTTTAAAAAGATAGTAATTTTCATGAACAGTTATTTTGATTTAAGTGATAGATTTTCAACTTGTTTGTATCTATTGAATTTATAACAGGAATATCAAACATTCCTTCTGAAATACAGTGTTCACTGACTAAAGTTTTATTATAGGTCCATTTCTCTTAATGACATGCTTTTATGGTTGCAGAATTATCAATAAGTGTCACATGTCACATCCAAAAGTTTTGCTACCCTTTATGTCACTGATTTATGTGTAAGTACCCTCGCTAAATCAATAGTCAATACAATTGTTACTTATTAGTGTACTTAAATTCTGCAGAAACATTTCTCATTTGGGAATTGAAAATTTGAACTCAAAGATCACCTTTATTAAACATTCCAATAACAACAAATTCCAGATTATCATATATGACAGGCTCAAAGGAATGGCAACTCAAGCTGTGTAGTTCCCCTATTAAAAACTAATTATCGCTTATTAAGGATGAAGCAGAAGCAACACGAAATATTCCAATTCACTTTTTTGTTCGTGACTTTATAGATCAGTAAGTTAGGCTGGTTAGGCATATGTTAAGTTTAAGAGTGCATTCATAGGATTCATGCAGCTTAAAATTCGATTTATTAATAACCATGCATTCTGAAACTATTAAGTTGATTTAATTCTCCAGCAAGGAGTATGTTTAAACATTTGAAACATACGACTTAGTTTGTGTTTTATTAAGAACACTCAAACGAATAATTTGCATACCCCGTACATAAATTACATGCATAATATGTAATTATATATAGCATATATACTTTTTTAACAGGTGGCAACGGTGTAATAATGATCCGTAAGTTTTAGTTTCACAACTTATAAATTTTATTAAAGATTGAATTTGATAGAGATCAGATTCGGAAATAGATAACAACTCTGAAATTGTAGACGTAGGTGACTATAATAACAAGTTAAGTGTCATTTGAACTCAGAAGTTAAAATATACTCTAAGTTTAAAAATATAATGATTTATTTTGTCATTTAATGGAAAACACTACGTCTTCTAAATACGTAACTAAAAGCGTGTATAGTATGTGACCTCGTGGCGCAACGGTAGCGCGTCTGACTCCAGATCAGAAGGTTGCGTGTTCAAATCACGTCGGGGTCAAATATACTTTTTAGTGTTTTTTCTGAGTTCCAGATTTGTGTCAATGGAAGCTGCATTTAGATTTTGAAAGTATATGGACCAAATAAAGGGACCGAGTAAAAGCCTTCGTCATCGCAAAAGTTTCACTTTAAAGCAATTTGTAATCCTTGGTGAGCGTCCATGTAATATGCATTAAGAATTATTATAATAAGGTTCAAGCTTAACTCAGTAAAGTTTAAAAAGATTTATACAAAGAAGAAAAATGTATTAACTAAATACATTAGAATGCGTACAAATGCTGGCATAAGGTTAATATGTTCTACTGAGCCGCAAAGTAGACAGTGGCGCCGTGGCTTAGTTGGTTAAAGCGCCTGTCTAGTAAACAGGAGATCGAGGGTTCGAATCCCTCCGGTGCCTGGTTCCTGAGGAGCTAACTTTTTTTCCCCCTCAAACAGAAATGAAAGTGTCTTTTCATGCTGGAAGTCAACGTTTTATCAATTTATTGATATTTGAATATAAACAATAAAGTAATGTTTGCTCAATAAAACGGAGGAGAGCTAGCACTCCTCGCGGACATGGTGGCTCGTTTGGCAACATGAATGACGTAATAACGTTATCGAAACTTTCAGATGCCTTAATTGGCGATAAAAACGCGCAAAATTCAAACACTGCTTCTGTAATAGCAGCATTTCTATTGCGTTCTGCTCATATACTGAGTCCTTTTAACCGCAATAAAACCGCTGGTAAAAGATTTCGATTTAAGTGCACTATTAGGCTGGCCTAAATCCGTTTGAAGATTTGTTCTATTATTATCTTATATAATGAACGCATAAATTCGTAATTGGGGAATGTAAACTGGTTTACAAACATCTTCTAGAAATAAATGCTGGTTTTCTAACATCTCATAAAGGAAATATGTACCATTGGAAATACTATTTTTAAAATGCAATTGTTTTGCTAATTTCTGGAAAACGTATTGATATTACAGAAAAAGGTATTGTACAATAATTCAACTAAGATACCGAATGTTTCTTTGTAATATAAACTCACTAAATCAAGTTACATGAAAAACATGGTAACATATAAAATTATTCCTATAGAAGTATGATGAAATTCAATTTTAGGTTTTTTAATTAACTTCAGTGACTTGTTAGTATGTTAGAAAATATTTTTATCACACAATGAGGATGTAATGACTTTCAGGTGAAGTGTAACAACTTTAAAGATATAACAGTTTTCTCACAATTATCATGCTAAGTCAAAATAACATTTAAAGATATTTATAGTATATGATATGCTGGAAAATATTATTAATTTCAACTTAGAATAACATTATACACAATTGTAAGGTCTTTCAGATGCCATATACAGGAAAGAGCAAAATCAACCACAAGAGCAATAAGAGCCATAGAGACCCTGATAGCTTTATTATTAACAACAGCAATAATGCTTTTCATTACAACTTTCTCCTCCATAGTAAGTTATGGATTAGAATTGATCTGGGAAAACCAAAGCTCAAGGACTTTGCCATGGCTTTTTCCTCAAATTTGCACTAAAGAGTAGGAAAGAAAACAGCAAGGAGTCCTATGCAAAATATTGAGAAACACAACTGTTCCAGCCATCGACCAAATGGAAATGCCGTTGGAGAGAAAGAAAGTAAGAGGAGATAAATTAATCCTATATACCTCTGCCATTCTGGAGAGAAATTAGAAATAAGTATCCCAAGAATTAAGACATGTAACAACGTGAATTTCACCCATAATTTTTGCATGTATAAGTCAACCACTTCGCCAATGACAATTATTTTATATGTGTGTTTATGTGCAGGGTCGGGAGTGCGGTGTGGATGGTGGGAACATTGTACAACCAAGAATGTAAGACACCACTTAGCAGTGTGTAATCAGTCCCATTTAGGTGAACATTTCTTCTTTATTTATAATATTGCTTGAGATTCAGAGGTTCTTCTTCGCACTCTTTGATATTTCTGCACAGCTGCCTCCATGTTTTGAACCTTTGCTCAGAATCTGGTTCAAAAATGTTTTTTAAACATCCAAAAACATAAGACACATCAGCTGAATGAATGACATGAGGAAAATAATGTTCAAATAAGCCCAGGGCTGATAGAGCTTAGAATTACCCAATATTCATATATCAGGATAAGCAAAATCCCTGGAAAATTCCTTATCCGGATAGCTCACCGTGAACAACACTCAAACTTGAACAAAATGCGTTTGACATATTCTATAATTAAACTCATGTATACTGATGTGGTATTTGAAATATTTTATTATGCTTACCTTCTGAGTATGCATTTGCATTTTGTCAGCTGTGTTGTAAGGTATATATTTTAATTCCTTTGTTAAGGATCTCGAGATAACATCTCAATACTGTTCTGGTTGGGAGGAGTGAAATCAGTTTGTTTTACTACATAAAAAAAAAGAAGTGAACAATAGTAACAATAAAGCATAGTAACAATAGTAAAGCAATAAATACTACATACATAATTTCTCACAAACTTTATTTATCTTTTAAAATTGATGTAATCTCCACAGAGTTCAAGAGACTAGTTTTGCAAACTTTGTTCGCATTTTCAGTCAAGATTTCCTGCATTGTCATCGTTACTGCCACTAGATGTTGTATTATTTTTGTATTTATTGCCAAACTCTGAAAATGAAATGAACTTTAAGAAAGAATCAATTGGCAATATTTCAAAATTCATTATGTGATTTCTATTTCTTAAAATAAATATTTTTTCCCAAACCGTTAGACATATCAGACCATTTAATTCCTTTAATAATATAACTTTTCATGGTTAAATGACCAAAGGTGACCTGCCATGGCCAATTTATCAGTATGTATATACCTAATATTTTGAAAATGTTCTTTCGTGTCTGGTTTTCTTTGGTCCCTCCATTGTAAATCTGGTTGCAATCTAAACAATTAAACTGATAAATGCCAGAGTTTTTATTATTGGGAGTTTTATCTTTTTTAGAGAAATGCAGAAAAATTTTAATATTATATTTATTTTGAGAAACCAAAGTTATACTAAATTCTTTTAAAAATTTTTGAATTTGTTTATTAACCCAAGGATTAATAAATTACTCTTGAATTCTGTAGTAATGTCATCAATTTTCTTAAAAGATAAATGAAATTTTTGACAAATAATTATATTTTATGCAGTTTTTTTTTCTTTCTTCCTTCCATTCTTTCTTTCTTCCTTCTTTTTTTCTTTCTTCCATTTTGTACAGCCACAGTTTGGTTTGTGAATATATTTGAATTGTTGCTTTATTATGGAGTGATTGTCCCTAATTTTTTATGGATATTTCTAATAGTAGTGATGTCCAATGCTATAAGAAGACCTAGTCCTCCAGTTTGGGGCTGAGCATTTCCTAATGTCAGTGTTTGTGAAGAACATCAGTGATGTATGTGTACTTCCCAGGGATGTATTACATGTGATATTTATAGATTGTTCAAGGCTTTTGGTTCAGTTGACTTGGAAAAATGGAGTGAAATTATAGGAAGACACCACTATTGCTGCAAGATAATAATGGCAATATTTTTTAGAAATTCATTCATTCATCCTTTTAAAACATATACATGTTTTTGGACACGTCATGGTTACAAAATAAAATGGTACAAGTTATTTACTATAGTACATCAATAATCATACATTATTATTTACAAATTTATTGTATTTACAATTCTTTGTTTAAAAATTCATTTATTGAATAGAAACATCCATTTATACAATATTTTTTAAGTTCCTTGTTGAAAATGTTGTGGTTTTGGATGCTTTTTAGGTATGGTGGAAGTTTATTGTAAAATTCACATGCTGATGCTATTGGTTTAGTTTTATATAATTCTAATGAATGCATTTGTGGGGGATAGTTGACTTTTTTTCTTGTAAAGTACTCATGGTTGTTTCTATTCAGTTGTCCATTGCTGTCTTTAATTTTTAAGTACAGTATTGCTTCATATATGTATAATGAATACAAAGTCATAATTTGTAGATTTTTAAATGCTTCTTTACATGATTCTGTGTGCTTTAATCCCTGGATCAACCTCACTGCTCTTTTTTGCAATAAGAAAACTCGGTTTGTATGTTTCTTTTTACTACGACCCCATGCTATAATACCGTAGGTGAGGTGAGGATGGATTTGTCCGTAGTATATTGTTGTTAATAACTCTTTATTGCGTAAGCCTGCAAATCTTTTTATGATGAATAGACTACTACAGATCTTTTTGCATATTTTATCTATATGATTATTCCAATTGAGATATTGATCAATTAATACTCCTAAGAAGTTGCTGTATTCTACTTCTTCTATTTTGTCATTTCCAACGGAAATATCAATATTTTTTATGTTTTTATTTTGTGGGCTACGGAAGTGTATACATTTCGTTTTGCTTATATTGTTGTGTAAGTTATTTGACTGCAAGTGCTGGATTAAGTGTCTTGTATTTTGTGACGTTACTGTTTCTAAAGTTTTTGCTCCGATGCCTGTGTTAATAATTGATGTATCGTCTGCGTACATTGTAATTTTGCTTCCAGGTAAATTTGGCATGTCATTTATATAAATAATAAATAGTAGGGGGCCAAGAACAGATCCTTGTGGTACTCCATATTTTACTTCGAGACTTTTTGAGTAATAATCTTTTATGTGATTGTGTGACTGATGTGTGATTTTCGTTACCTGAGTTCTATTGTTAAGATACGATTTTATTAAGTTGAGTGGAGTACCTCGAATTCCATAGTTATATAGTTTGTCAAAAAGAATGTCGTGCTGTACGCAATAAAACGCTTTTGTCAAATCTAATAATATGCAGTTGTTATCTGTGTGATTATCTAAGTTCTCTATTATGTGATCTATGATTTCAGCTATAGCCTGCTTTGTTGACTTATTTTTTCTGAATCCAAATTGTGCCTCGTTTAAAATGTTATGTTTTTCTAAAAAGGATATAATTTTGTTTGCAATAATTTTTTCAATTGCTTTTGATAGCGTGGAGATTAGCGCTATTGGACGGTAATTTTCAGGTATTTCTTTATCATCTTTTTTGTATATTGGTTTTATGATAGTTTTCTTTAGTACTTTTGGAAATACGCCTTCTCTTACAACCGAGTTTATCATTTCAACTAGTGGTTCTAGAATATAAGGTGAACACTGTTTGAGTAGCATTGGTGATATTTCATCTAGTCCTGCTGATTTCTTATTTTTCATGTCTTTTATTACTTTTATAAGTTCCTCGTTTGTTATTTCATCAATGTACATACTTTATTATGTGTCTTGCGTTACATTTACAGTTATTAGTAGTCTTATTTCCTGCTACTAGCTGTTCTACTTGTTCTAAAAAATTTGCGTTAAATATATTGCTTACCTCTTCTGGTTCATCAGTTATTTTATTGTCTTTCTTTATCCTTAAATTGTCTATGTCCACTTCTGTGATTCTACAGTCGTTTTTTATTATATTCCAAGTAGTTTTTGTCATATTTGAGGACTTAAGGATCTTTTGTTTAATATACTCTGTTTTGATTTGTTTAATTGTTTCTTTATATGTTGTCTTTTGCTTTAAATATGCCCTTTTTTCAGTTTCCCTCTTGGTTTCTTTAAACCTATTGTAACTAAGTTTTAATTGATTTTTTACCTCCATAATATGTCTATTTATCCATTCTGCTTGCTGGTGCTTTGATATTTGCTTTTTTATTTTTGGACAAGCTACCTCTATATAATAGTTAAATATCTTGTAAAGTTTCTCCCATTTTGTATCTATATCTTTTATGTTAAGCACTTGTTCCCATGACTCTTTACTAAGTAGCATGCAAAGTTCTGCAATACTAGCATTGTTTATTGCTCTGGTTGTTTTATATAGAGTTTCTTGTCTTGGTGTGTTAAATTTTACATCTATTTCTTGAGCATAGTGGTCAGATAGGTAACTTTTTATTACTTTTGTTTGATATTGATGTGGTGGAAAATTTGTGATAATTTGATCAATTATGGTTGCAGTTGTTTCAGTTACTCTTGTGAACACTGACAAAATAAAATCTGAGGCAATCTGTCAGATGATAGGAGTCTTGCAGGAAGACCTCACAAGCTCGGCATTATTTAATATAGCAGCTAGAGAAGTTGTCAAAGCAGTAGTTACACAAGGTATACCCATATACATGTAGCATCAACTTTGCAGCAAGTGGCATTTGACAAACTCATTAACTGGACAAACAACAATGACTTCAAGCTAAACACTAGAAGACAGTACAAATATTCTTTAGAAATTAAGGTAGGCTACTAACAATGAAAACTACGTGCAATTAACAAGGGTGAACTTTTACAATTACTTTTGGTTTCCAAGGTCAGGGATACCTATCTGCCAGAGACTAATGAAGGTTTTTTGTGCCTAAACATTCTTAGCATGGCTTTCTTTAGAAGGAAAATCTAGCCAATGGTCATATGTTGTAATCTGATAAATAAGCTATCTTTTCACACCCACTGTACAATGGGATACTAGGCACCAAAGCAGCTAAAGAGTGTCAATAAATAAAATCTCAATTTATTTTATAAATACCTTAGAGCCACTCTGCAAACAAAAGAGATACAATTTCACTAAAAACGTCAAAGACAGAACTGCTGCCATGAATAAGTTTTATGTCAGCTACCCATAAAAACAGCATTAGATACTTTCCATACTAGGGTACCATCATCTGTGACATACGTGATACAGTTAATGTGGAAAGACTCTCAAACAATGATCTAGTTCTGATAGAAAGAGTCCAAACTGCATACATTAAAAATGATTCTATACTTTGCAAAGGATACACTATCAGGACAAACTTACAATCATGTGACAGTGCTTCTAAACAGAAAACTATTTATAAGTAAGCTATTGTATTTTATATCCAAGCAATATAAAGTTTTATTAGACAGATGCCATAATTATGTCAGAATGCAAGAACCTGAAGTACAAATTATGCCATGCTGTGACACTCTTTGCAATCCATGGCTTTCATTACAAGCTGTGTAATAAAATGACTACAATAATTAGATCATAGCTATGTTTGCGACTTGTGTAGGGAACCCTATGAGCAATATCATGCTAAAGTATGCAACAATATAATATAACAATTCAAAGTTTATTAATCATAGATTCTTACAGAATTTTGACTTAGTCATTACAGGTTAAATACATAGATATTAGTTATAATATGATACGGTAAATTCAATGCTCTAATCCTATTAAAATCATCACAGTTAAACAGTTATTTACATAAATATAATTTTGAGTTGAACTAGTATTCAATGCTTCATTTATTTCTAGTAGTTACCTAGAACGCGTTTCATTAGGGCCTTTCTAACATCTTTAGTTGTTGTTGATAAATGCATGTTGTTGGTTTTTTTTCCTTTAATTTACGTCCTCCACATTAAGTCATATTGGACGATGAATGCAATGGGTGAAATGATGCTCAAATGAGCCCGGGGACCATAGAGCTTAGAGTTACCCGGCATTCGTCTTTCAGGATAAGGGAAAACCCTGGAAAAAACCTTATCCAGCTAACTCACCCTGACCGAGATTCGAACTCAGGACCTCTTGAACGTGAGGCAGACATGCTACCATCTACGCTACCGAGGCAGGCTGCATGTTGGTTTGGTGAACTCCTTGGAGGCAATAGGGGTGTCTCTGTCGGTATCTTGATGAACTTGAAGTTTGGGTTCTCTTCAAAGATAGTGTCAAAATTGAACAATCTTCTTTCATATTTCTTTATGAAAATTTTTTTCCACGTGGCTAATGCAGCTGGACCTTGGACACTTTTTAACAAGTGGATTTCTCGTTCTATATTGTGATTATCATTCTAAAAATGGTATGCTACTGCCAATTTATCTATCTCTTTGTTGCTGATATTCCTAAAATGATTGGACGCATCTTATTTCCTGTTTTATGAATTTTGGGTAATCCGTATATGTTAGCTACTGTAGGGTTGTCCAGTTTCAAACTTTGTTTTATTTCTTGTGTTATAATCATTTTATCCTTGGTTAGTTATTTACAATTTGTTAAGATTATACAAACCTGTGAATACAAATAATTTTTTCAGTTGGCATTTAATTATTTTGCCATTTAATACTTTTAAGTTTGCAGGTAATTTATTATATAGTTTAATTCCCATCTCATTGGCATCTTCGTAAGTTACTTTTTTAACATATGTTGATATATGACAATCAGTTTTATTTCTAGTATTATAAGTAGACATTGGATTTATATCAAATGCATATGGTGTATATCTTTTCACATTTAAGGTATACTTGCATATTGCATGATTATGGCATATTTGTGCATATATCAAATGTTTTTACAGTATTGATTCATATTTTATAAATCAATAATATAAATGCTTTCTAATTTGTTTAAGTAGCATACCATTCTTATAATAATACAAGTGAGACAAGCCATATCGAGCCTCTTGTATGTATATATGGCTCAGCTTCATGTGATACAAGTTAAATGTTTGCAGGATTCACCATCAGGGACTCCTTGCTTTGCTATTAGCACATGAAGAGAGTTTCGTTGCACTGTTGAGTTAGTGGTTATCTTGTGTGCATGCTGTAATGCCATAATTCAATAAATGTACAAAAGGGGAATTTTTAAATCAGTGGGTTCAGGACTGTGAGCCGTAGGATTATAGGTACTACAGATGGAAAGGCAGTTTTTTTTTTGTAAAGTGTGAAATAAACAAATTGTGTGAGGGAATAAGTTTTATCTAAGCCAACATTCAACAACGAATCAATATCTTGCAGCTAAAAAGAAATAAAGTTCCTTGAAGGAAACATTATTGATACAACAGAAATCCTCCTCATCTAATTTGAAAAATGAATTTCCCAGTGATTTTTTGCCACGCGCTAATTGCGGCAAATATCCCATGAAATTCACTTAAAACTCCCACACTTCGAAATTTGAAAGATTGTCTTATATTGGTGGTGTGGTGCTTAACCCTACTGACTCCAGAAGACATCATGTGATAAATTTTCTAGTAGGTGAACTCAGTGAAGACAAACCAGAAGACTCATTTTTGATTGCTTCTAGGGTATTAGAGAAGACTAATAATTCTATCATTGCTCGCTTTGTCAATAATGCTTTAAGAATATTATGGCCAGAAGCAAGTAACAGACATAAATTTCGGGTTTTGCTTTCAGATGCTGCAGTCTACATGCTGGGAGCTGCCTCAACTCTGAAAATATTTTATCCCCATTTAATCCAAATTACATGTATTGTGCATGGGCATCAAAGGGTAGCTGAAGTTATATGGGAGAACTTTCTGGAAGTAAACATCTTAACTTCTTAATTATTGCTTCACGTATGTCAGCCATGTCAAAGTAATTTAATTTGAGCTTTCGGCTATTCTAACCTCCATGGCCTTAGGCGTCAGGTTGAGGTACAGGAACTCTGGATCAGACAGAAAACCCAGAATGGGTGATCAGCTTGATGCTTGGTAGGAGAGTGAGAGAAGTGGATGACAGAATGAGGGCAAAATGAATGAAATGAAGGATTATAATTGAGCAATCAGTGGAATAATGGTGGAGCAAACCAGAGGTCCTGGAGAAAACCTGCTCCTGCTCTGTGTTGTCCACCAAAAATCTCACATGCGGTTGCCTGGTGGTTGAACACGGGCTGCTTTGATGAGAGTGAAGCAGTCTAAATGCTTGGCCACAGTCCTGATTGCTTATATTATAATTATGATAGTCACTATTACAAGTTATGTCATAGCTTACATCTAAATTTAATAAAATAATTTTAAACAGATATAGAGAGATTACTGTCAATAAAGTAACAGAAAAAGTAAGGCAGTACCATCCAAGATTGTTTAAATTTAATGAGGAATTAATGATAGTATCATATGAAAACAAAGTATGCACCAAAATGAAGAAAGGATGACACAAGGAGGTACATCCCAAAAGGTACATCTTTTATTTTCTCAAAAAACATTGAGAAATTTTAAGGAGTTTTCATGTAAACAAAATAGTATAAATAGAGTGAGACTGAAAAATTCAATGCCATGGCCGGGATTTGAAGTACAGTTGAATTTTGTGGGAATATCTTCAGATGTTCTCCTCATTTGAATGAATTTTGTACAATTTTGTATAGTGGTGAAAGCATAAGAGATGAACAAAAAGCCAAATCATAAAATAAAACTATATAACTAATTGAAGAAACAGACTTTACGTTAAATAAATTATATTTCCTAGTTACTTGTTGCGATTGGTTTTAGTTTTCAGATTATTTTTGTTTACTTTTATTATAACCTGCTGAGTGGTGAAGCAATAAAATGAGTGGCTAGCGCACAGTTCCACGTTGACACTACAGTTTGTAACGAATAAAATGGGTAGCTTAGGGTAAAGCAAAAAGGTACTCTCTGGGTATGCGCGGATATGTATGAGTAAGGATGGTTCTAATGATACTGGAATGCCCGTTTCAAACTGTAGCGTCAACATGGAACTGTGCGCTAGCCACCCATTTTATTGCTTCAAACTGGCACCTAACGTGGGGCTCAGTTTGTAGCAGGGAAAAAAGAAAAAAAAGGTGGCTCAGGGTATGAGCAATGAGGTACTCTAAGAGTATGTGTGGATATGTATGAGTAAGGATGGTTCTAATGACACTGGAATGCCCGTTTCAAATTGATTTAATGACTGCTTCTTTTTATCATCACATCAAACTCAAAGTTGCCGACTAAGGGTTACCAATATATCACTGTTTAGAGTCACTGTAGGTGGAATGCTTATTACTCGATAATACTTAATTCATTACGTATGAACCGACAGATCTTCCCTCCAGTTCTGATCTGCCTTCGACCAAGACAGAAGCGATAACAGCCTGAATCGGCCTCACGCCGCAGACTGTAATAATGGCCTGTTTGTCACAGACCATGTGTCCTTACTTGGCACAGCTGCGCATGGGTATGTGTAACTTTCATTTCTGGAAGCCCTCTTTTCACACAAAGATTCCCTTTGTGACTATTTTGTCCATTGAGATTATTAGACACGGTCATGCCATTATTAAGGGTCCGAAGAATACATTTTCAAATAGTGTCAAGTGCTATCCCTTTAGAACCCCGCTAAGATCACTGTTTCTTACGTTTCTTTTGTTAAAACTATTCATCTCAACTGCACGTGCACGCGTTTCACAACAAATATACATTCCTTTGAAATCCGTTACAATTCTTTATGTATTACATCCCTTAATTTCGGTATCAGTGGGCTGGCCTAAATGATAGTATCTGTAGCCCACATGCAGGAAATCATGAGGTTTATTCCTGTGACCAACCATCATGATCCAGAGTATTTTTAGGTTATTCTGAGTCAGCATGTTGTGAAGGATAATAATTACATCCCCAAATTTTTTGTTTCTCCATTTCACTTAACTTCTTATTCCACTTCATCTTGAATCCTGGTTGGCTGTTTCATGAATTCATTCATTACTTTGTTCATTCATTCATTTGTTTGTTCATTCATTTGTTTGTTCATTCATTTGTTCATTCATTCATTTGTTCATTTGTTCATTTGTTTGTTCATTCATTTTTTGTATCTTGTACAAGATAATGAACACATTGTTTACAGAATAACATTAATATAGTAACAGATAAAAAATATACAAAAGAAATATGTATAATAGTATTCTTATGGTAGAACTATGATACAATGAAACACACAATTATATTAATGTATAATAGTAATTACAAGATATAGATGACACAATAATTTAAGTAAACAAAAATGTATAAAAGAACATACAAAAAATGTACTATATTGCAGAGGAAGGAACTGACTAAAAACTCTTGTACAGAATAAAAACATTCCTGAATTAAGAACTTGCATAATTTGATGTGTGTTTGGAGGAATTTAGTAACAGTGACGTCAAAATTAATATAAAAATTATTTGTGGTTGGTTTATTGACACTCGTCACTTACTTTTTCATATATTTATGAGAGATTGAAAATGGAGGCCAGGGCCTTTGAAACTAGTCTCTCATAAATATATGAAAAAGTAAGTGACGAGTGTCAATAAACCAACCACAAATAATTTTTATATTGCATAATTTGATTTTGAAAGCCTTTATTTTGTCTACCTGTTTTATATGAAGTGGCAATTTTTTGTACAATCATATATTGTTATAGATGAAGGAATGTTTGAACAGGGTGGTATTATGGCTTATTGTTCACAGATTTAAGCTTCCTCATCTGTCACGTTTATGTGTCACTTGGTAAGTCTTAAAGTTATTTATACTATTATTAATTTTTAGATGAGTCGTATTTATTACACATCTGCTTCACTTTCGTAACTATTTTGAGGACATGTTTCGCAAATCATCGTTTGCATCTTCGGCTCTTATGCAACTAAAGCTTGATCCAGTGGTGTGGGTAATTCTGGAGTTGCTGCTGCCATCTGTTGATTTAGTGATGAACTTAAATGTGGGATTCTCTTCTGGCGGGATTTCAAAGTTCATTAGTTGGTTTTTATGCTTTTCTATGTATATTCTCTCCCATATGACGAGTTCACTATGTTTTTGTACGTATTTTAGTAATTCTGTGCTATCTTCAATTTCATGATATTCAGACCAGAAATGAGCTGCTATTGCAGACTTATCAATATTTTTGTATCTTAAGTGCCTGAAGTGTTCTTTCTTTCTAGTGCCTATGTTTCTTTTTGTCCTCCCTATGTAAATTTTTTGATAGTCTTTAAACTTAATCTTGTAAATGTCTGACTTTTCCTCTGGTTTTATCTTATCAGTATTATTACTGTGAAGTAGGTTTTTAATGTTGCAATTGTTTTTTGGTGCCAATGTTATATTGTATTTCTTGAATATTTTTTGGAACTTTTTTGTGGCCCAGTGGTGGTAAGTAAATTTAGCAAACCTAATTTCTTGTTTTATTGGTGTGAGAGCTGTGATCTGTTTTAATCTCTTTTGAAGTTTGAATGATTTTAGTTTTTTATCTACAAGGCTTTTTCCATATCCATTTTTAATTGCAGTTTTTAAGATTTGATGGTATTCATTTTGATATTCTTGCTGGCTGAGGGGTAGATTTACTAATCTATGTGTGAGACTGTTGATGGTTGCATGTTTGTGTGGAATTGGGTTGAAACTATTTGCTTTGATGTAATTATCTGTGTGTGTTGCTCTTCTATGGATACCAAATTCTAGTTTTTCATTGCTTTTTGTGATTTTAAGGTCCAAAAAAGGTAGAGTACAGTCCTCTTCAGTTTCCACTGTGAATTGTATACTGGGTTCTTGCAGGTTGAGTAGTTTCAAAGCATCATCTATTTGTTTGTAGGGCACTATTGCAAAGATGTCGTCTACGTATCTGTACCATGTTTTAAAAATATGAGGGAAGGCTTTAGTTATATGTGTTTCGAAAAAGCTCATGTATAGATAGGCCAAAAATGGTGATAGCGGGCTTCCCATAGCTAGTCCTGAAATTTGTTTAACATATTTTCCATCGAAGACAAAATAATTTTCATGTATACATATTTCAGTCATTGCCAAATATTCTTCTATTGCATTGGCATCTAGGTTTATAGAATTTAGCCATTTTTTCAGTTGAATCAAAGGTTTGTCTAATGGAATGCTAGGGAAGAGGGAGCGGACATCAAAGGATACTAAAGTGTCATGAGGTTTTAGTTTAAGATTTTGAATTTTTTCTACCAGGTCTAAAGAGTTTTTTATTGTATTTGTATTGTATTTGTATTTCTTAAAGTAAATAGGATATTTTGTGTTTCATTTTTATTCATAAAGAAGCATTGCTTTCGAACCAAAGTTGGCCTTGTTTTAAGCTTTTATTTACTATTCTTATAATAATTTGAACTCACCACCTACATTCAAGAATGATCACTTCTCTTATCATTTATCATTATTAAGAACAATACAGGTCCTAGTATCGAGCTCTGGAAAACCTCTATTTCCACCTTGGTAGCTAGAGAACATTTTCCCAAACAATTGTTTCTGATCCTCTAAATATATGTTTATGCCTGTTTATTAAAAGTTCTGTTCATTATTTGGTAATTAGCTATTCTGAAAACATTAATTTAAAATTGACTAATTTTACATGACGATATGTATTATTTTTTGCTGGTACTCAAGTTAAATGCCTTTAAAGATATAATGGGTAAACAAGGGCAGGTGATACTGATATGCAGGACTTGGTAAATTGAAAAGGGTGAAAAACAGATTTTGCTAGGTATCAAGTGGCATATGTATTTGAATAAATATCATATAATAAATATGGAAAAAAAGTTGGCGTAAATGTATTAAAACGCTTTTCTTTCTATGTAGTAAAGGGGACACCAAAACTACGTAACTAAAAAGCAGGAAATATATACAATGGTGCTGCATCGGCCGGGAATCGAACCCGGGCCACCCGCGTGGCAGGCGAGCATTCTACCACTGAACCACCGATGCTATATTTCCGTGGTTACAAATAATAATAATCAATTCCTAATTTATCTATTTTTATTTATAATCAATTCGTAATTTATCTTACTAATAATGCTGCTTAATTACTTCTATGGTTATAAATGTTACCAGCACTAACAATAACAAAAGTAAAAAGTATACAACAAAATTGGTTAAATTGAAAGGGAAAAAAAAATGTGCATCGGCCGGGAATCGAACCCGGGCCGCCCGCGTGGCAGGCGAGCATTCTACCACTGAACCACCGATGCTTCCAATTGAACTCATATTCATTACAAAATTAAACAAAAATAACAGCTGGCTAATCTTTCTCCTTCGGATTTTGACAGTTAAACGATTGAATACATATGGTTTAAGCATGAGAATCTAACGATTATTACCAAGAAACAATCTTGTTAACACAAAATTGTTCTAATGTTTATATACAGTTGTAACGGGCCATCCTTCATGAAGACGAGGTGGCCGAGTGGTTAAGGCGTTGGACTGCTAATCCAATGTGCTCTGCACGCGTGGGTTCGAATCCCATCCTCGTCGTATATTTTTATATCCTTCAACTTCAGCATGGAGCTGCATGGGAAGTTAAATTGCAGCTTAATTTACATCAGTTGCTTCCGGTTTCTATTTGCATTCGCCTAAAATGAGTATAACTAAGGGGTGCGAAAATGGAAACAAGAATTACGTCGTAGCTTCATTAGGATTAGGCAACTCTCTATGTGCGTGTGTCTGTGTAAATTGGTTTCTAAACAATTCTGTAATCCTATTTAGAAAGGGTAGCTGTCACACACACAAGACAAAGAATAGACACACACCGCATTTGTTATTGAACTCGGGAAAACTGCTACACCTAGAATTGAGGACCGCCTAATCTTCCATTCTTTGTCAGACATGTTACATTGTGTTAAAGGACGCTAAACTGACGAATCCACAGGACGAAACAGATACAGAGTAAGGAAGAGAGAGAGAGAGAGAGAGAGAGAGAGAGAGAGAGAGAGAGAGAGAGAGAGAGAGAGAGAGAGAGAGAGAGAGAGAGAGAGAGAGAGAGAGAGAGAGAGAAAGAGAGAGAGAACCAGAAAGTGAGAGACAATGATGATAGTAATGATAATAATGATAATAATAATGATAATGATAATAATCATAATAATGATAATGATGAAGCTTCAAAACATAAAAGTCAAATAACAAATCTGGTAACGTAACAGTCTGTATCAGCTTGCCATTGATATTTAATGGTATATTTGCACTGTTTACATGGGTCTTGCAGATTGATATTTTAACTGTGTGTTCGTATTGTTACTTACACAGACCTTGCAACACTTTAAGGTCTCAAATATATAAGTAAATAAACGCCAACGGTTTGTGGTTCAAATCCTGTTGGCTACACTATGATGCCGATATTCATCTCAGCTGTTGGGATAATGGTATAAATAACTCGGTTTGGCTTTCAGAGCCCCGTGTCCATTGTACATGCCGGTTAAAAAGAAACAGAACTTTAACCACAAAAGAGTAATCTTCAAATTTATTACATTACTTGTGAATAGTTAGGAAGCTAAAAAATTAAGAATTGCCATCACATCTGCCTACAGTTAAAATTCATTTAGACGATTTCATTATCTGTCAATGACATTACTGATGAAATCGGTTTTACCCTTGACATTAAATAGTTTCAGTTGTATTTAGTACGGCAATAAATGGGTTAATCAATCTTCGATGAAGAGGTGGATCACCTTTGACATATAACAACCAGTGAAGTAATATGCCACGTTTCAAAGCACATCAATAAGGAAAGATAAAAAAGTCCATTTGGTGGTGCTTCGTCAAAACGTAAACGTTAGAAAAACCATTATTAAGAGCAAATTTACCAAGTAGCCTCCGTGGCGCAATCGGCTAGCGCGTTCGGCTGTTAACCGAAAGGTTGGTGGTTCGAGCCCACCCGGGGGCGTATTTTTTTTTTATCTTCGTTATTGGTCACAATAAAGTGAAATGACATTGTGTTTGTGCAATTACATGATAAATGCGATACACGTTAAAAGGGATGCAAAATAAACGGAGCGCAGTTTAACTTCTCTTTTTTCATCATGGTTACATAATATAAACTTTTGTTTAAAGAAAACTTCTTCTTTTCTTTCATTTAGTTGACAGTCAGAACCTAAAGTACACTTCATTTGCCTTTTAATGAAACTGTATGCTAAATGGAAATGAGATGATAGCAAAAATATCTTTTGACAAGCCATATCTAATCAAGTCAGATTGTTAAATTATCGCTTATGTAACTTTCATTTGGAAACTTACAATAGATGTAAAAATATTATGCAATACTAAGGTCCCACCGAGATTTGAACTCGGATCGCTGGATTCAGAGTCCAGAGTGCTAACCATTACACCATGGGACCTGCTGGAAGCTGCGTATCCAAATATTGTAAATTAAGCTCTCTTTTGTTACCACTTTCCGTCCGAACAGGCATAATTTGATTCTTGTGAGGTGTGAGTTGTTAGCAGACAAAACGTTGTCGATATATGTCACAGATATATGTTCTGTGGTCGGAATTGGTGCAGCTGATGTAGGTTGGTGTGATGTTTTGTGTGTGGGATTGGTGGGATGTAATGTTTGTTGTAGTGGTATGCATCTAGTTCTTAGTTATGTTGTGGTTTTGTTGTCGTGTGTGAAGGGCGAACTTACGGGGATAATATGCTTGTTGTGCACTTAAATACATGTTTTAGTGTTCCACAGGATTGTCCAGACAGAAATGGATGTGGAAAATGTTAGAAGAAAACTAGTGAATATGAATTAATGTGAACTCAGTGCTTACATATTCGGAATTTGGTTAAAGACAGACTAACAAGATGGCAGGATCGATAGAAATTCCATTACGGGATACGGATGAGGTTAGTATAATTAAATATAATGTATTTTGTTACGCTGCAAAACACGTAGTTAGGAATACTTGAGTCTTATTTGTTACATAAACACATTGTCTTTGGTCGGAGTTACAAGGCGAGTTAAACAGTTCACGTGTACTTGCATGATGTTTGGAACCCTTAAATTTTTGTGGAAGCGCTTAATTTCACATTGACATTTTGCCATCGCCAAGATAATGGTTCATTGATTCATTTGGGTATGCGAATGTAATAGATTATTAATTATTTGAGAGCAGACTGGTAATTAGCAGGAAAGTTTTCAATTCTCATCTTACCTATTCTGTAATGCTGCTTTATTTAGCTATAAAGTGCCATGTGTACAGCTAAGGAGTCAGAGGCACAACTAGTAAAAAAGTTTTAAAGTCTGATGTAAATATATTGCCTTCATGTAATGGAACTAATAACTAATGAGGCTGATATTGATAGCTGCACTTTACTTTTTAGTTTGAAAGTCATACTGAAAGCTTATTGTTTAAATTATATATAAGCTGTCATGACTATCAGTGTAATATAGTTTCATTAGATGTAATTTTAATCCTGCTTTTTCTTATGATCTGCTTCACTTCATTTTATTATAAGTCTTCCTGTAAGTCTAAAGTCCTTGGCTTTGCCTCCACACTTTTGATCTCCATATGGAGATCCTGTTTTTGCTCTTCATATGATTGTGTGTACCAAATAATTTTTTTCAGTTCTCCTGCAACATGTACCTGCAATTCCTTTCTTATCCTTTTGGAAAGAAGTGAAAAAGTTCATTTAACTCCTTAATGTGATAAGGGATCTAAGATTCTGGACATAAGGTGAACTTATAACGCTGGATTAAGTGGAATGAAATGGTAGTTGTAACAATGATAGGTTCCACTCCTGCATTCTAAAAGGGATGTAATACAGTAATATTATTTAACATCATGACCCAGAAGTTGCAGCATTTAAGTTTATGTTATACAATTTGAGTATGAGTATCTATTACCAAAACAGTCATTGTAGTACCACGCATATCAAATGTAACATTAATAATATTAAGGTTGACTTGGATATTTAGTACAGAATAAGAAAAATATAAGTTCTAGCTTATATTGTTGTTTACTACACCACTGTAAACTAGCATTTGATATTACAAGAATTGCATTTAAACAATCTAATGGATAACAGTAGCAGTTTCATGGGATTCTATACATTCGGTATACTCTTTGATTATCCATGAACAGTTTGTCCAGTTTACATATTACTACGCACTATGACAACTTGGCACTAATTTCATTTTATTTTGCTTGCTCCCAATAGTGAGAAAGGAGGAAAATGACTTAACTTGAAAAACATGTATTGCTTATTAATTCAATATTATAACATACTGGAATTCAAATAAGAATGGAAGGCTGTAACCTAAACACAAAATCTATTTATAGTTGGTTTATTGGTAAACTAAAATTTACTGTTTTGATGTTGAGGGGTGGCCAAAGAAATTCCCTTAGTGGAAAAGCAAAGGTTGGGGGGAGGGAATATACTTGAGCTGCTGTTGAGGGGTGACCAAAGAAATTCTCTTTGTGGAAGAGCAAAGGGAGGGGGGAGGGAGGTTACCTGAGCTGCAGCTTACTACTTCTATACATCATGTAGATGGGCAGTTTGTTATTAAGTCTTAAATGTTCTCACTGTGTGTTAGCAATCATCCTAAGTACTAGACAAAAAGGGTTATTTAAAAACACACACATACATACATACTCACACAACTGAGGGGCTTCCAAAATATGGGTGAATAGGGCCATGGTAGCTCAATGAGTAAGAGCAACTGGACGGAAGCCAGAAGATCCAGGTTTAATATCCCGGCCATGGCATTGAATTTTTCTATTTGACTATCTGTCCAAAACCTCACCTTATATCCAGCAAGTATGAAGGAATGATTAATTTCCATCAGTTAACTTAAATGGGTGAATAAAGTTTGACTAACTGATTAAAAGTGATATGTTTGAATTATGTTTCCAGTAGGTTAATGACTGGGATAGATGGGGTTTGAGAAAAAGAAAGCCATAAAATATAAGTGTATTTGTCATACTATTTTTGCAATATGTGGATACTTTGTTGTATTATTTGGAATAACAGGATTTTGAATACATGTGGCATTACTGAAGCATACAAAATACAAATTACAATAAGGAATGAAATGAATAACTAGAAAATTAAATGTATTAAAGAGTACTTCAGGGCATAATTATATAAACAGGTACTGTAAATAACATATAGTTAATTTTAATAAAAACTGAAATTTACTCTAAATGTATAAAAATGATATCTTTATACCACTCCCATTGCGTGTATCACAGTAAATTCTTATAAAGTTGAATATATATTTAAAATCATGCCTATGTACTACATGGTAATTAACTTTTGCACTTTTCAAACACTAAGCTCTGGTATTTGACATGGATATTGGGAGTATGTTATCCAGCCTTTAACTTTTATATATGCGTATCAATTTAATGCTAACTAGAATTTACAGACAAAATGTATAGAAGGAGATTTGAGCAAATATTATGTAAGCAATTATGGAATATTCTTGAATGCTAACTATCATTTTTATGTTCTTATTTTCAGGTGATAGAATTAGATTTTGACCAGTTACCAGATGGAGTTGAAGTGCTGGGCATTCTTCGTCATGAAAATGCACAGCTACACATATGGGTTGCATTAGCGGTAAGAATTTGAACCAATATTAATTTTCAGATATTGTCATGTGTACGATGGGCACTATTTATATTTTGAGCCTTGACAACCATGAGTGCTGTGGGTGCCATCTGATGTTTCCAATGGAAAGTTTGACATTGTTGACCATAATCTACTTCAGACATTTTGTCAATAGGGCATCATTTATTATATCAAAATTTAACTGTATTGGAACACCACAGTGAAGCGAAACAATTATTAAATTACAGATGAGTCTTATTTATTACACGTCAGCTTCACTTATGTACCTATATTTCAGTGAAACATGTCCTCAATATAGGTACGTAAGTGAAGCTGATGTGTAATAAATACAACTCGTCTGTAATTTAATAATCATTTATTATGTTTACATTAAATTGAAAATTGTGTCTCAACAAAAGCATGGAGTTAATTCGTAAAAATGTTTGTGCAATGATTTATTATGGTTTTCGACGTGGATTATCAAGACAAGAGTGCATCAATTGACTAACTTCCACATTTGGCAATGAAGCTCTATCCTTTGCCACTATGAAATGCTGGTATAATGAATTTAAATGTGGCTGCCGTTCGCTCAGTGATGAAGTTCATCCAGAATCAGTTGTGCCAGAAAACATTAATGCTATCTAAAAACTAGTAATGCAAGATCATGCTACATATTGTGAGATTTAGGCAACCCTAGGTTAGTTCCATCAGCATATATAAAATATTGCATGATTATTTAGCTGTGAAAAAGGTTTGCTCTCGTTGGATCCCACATAATTTGATGCAATCTGAAAAAGATGCTCATGTCGATTAGTGTACAAAAATGCTCAAGAAGTACAATGGTGGTGCCTCAAAAGAGGTATATAAGATTGTAACAAGTGATGGATCATGGATCTATGAATATGAGCAGAACGTAAACAGCAGTCAACTGTGTGAATGTTTCAAGATGAAGCAAATCCAACAAAAGTTGTTCACACTCGAAGCACTTTGAAGCGAATGGTTGCCTGATTTTTTCAGCAAAACTGGCCAAGTGGCAACAGTGCCTTTAGAGGAACGTAAAACGCTCAATGCCGAATGATATACACCATTTGTTTGCCAGAAGTCTTTGGTGAAGTAAGGAAAACCTACAAGAACCATAGGATCATTCTTCATCAAGACAATGCGAGCACACACATACATCTTGGCTAACAGCAGAGTATTTGAAGGCTCAAAAAATTGAATTGATGGGTCATCTGCTATACAGTCCTGATTTGGTACCCAGTGACTTCTTTTTGTTCCTGAATATCAAGAATAAATTGCATGAACAGTGATTTTTGTTGGCAGAAGAAGCCGTTGATGCCTTCAAAAAACATGTTTAGGAGGTGTCTCAAGAGGACTGGAATAAATGCTTTGACAAATGGTTCAAATGGATGCAGAAGTGTAGTGATCATAAAGGAGAATATTTTTAAAAACAATAAAGCAGTTTTCAATCGGAAATTAGTTTGTTTTAATTATTAGGCTCAAAATATAAATAGTGCCCCTTCTAACTTCTGTAGAAGTGTATTTGGTAATGATTTTTAATGCAGCAAGTGTATTACATTTGTTTCCTTGGAAATCTAAACTGATTATTTGCTGTGTATCTAGCAGTGATAACGGAATGGTTGGCTGGAAGAAGTTACAAGTTTAAAGGATGCATGTTATTTTTCTGTGATGCACCATTTGCTATTACATTGCTACATGTCATTATATGACAATGTTTAATGTCCATTTTAGGAAGTGCAGCAGTAGGTATCATATTTCACAAAATAATTTCTAAGCAGTGCATTTCTATTAAATCAGAAAATGCCTTGTAAGAATAGTATTGTCACAAAATAATTTCGTGATCAAAACTGATTGTGCGCAACCAGATTGTGCTTTCTAAGAATATTATTTCATTTATAATCATTTATTTACAGTTTTCTTTGTAGAGAAAATGAAAAAGCATGTAATAGGGCTAACATTTGTGTGAACGGTATTAGAAGTTTTAAAAAAAAGATTTTGTTAATGAATTGAATCATTTACCTTGAATCTGCTTTCATTTCTTTATTGACTGAAATCAAAACATAGTACATGAAAATCCTATGTGCTTGCTTAAACCATTTTAACTCATGTTCTTTGATTTAGTGGCTGTCTCGCCCTTTTTCAACATTTTGCACTAAAGACACTTCTAAATATTGTCGCAAACCTGTATCTACGATCGTGTGGCTTGTTTACACAAAAGAAACTGATAGGAGGGCAGTGTGAAAACCAAGAGCCTGCGGACAAAGATAACAGGTAGATAAGGGTCTGCCAAAACAAACTGAGATAAATGGAAATTTCTAGTTACTTCTGGACTGATAGAGATTGTGTGTTCTGGTTTATTTGCGAATCATCTAGAAATTATCTGTCAAGTATTTAAAGAGGCGACGATTGGCCAATGGGGAGTTGCAAGTTGTAAAGCAGTGTGAGTTGTGAAACAGTGTTGTGAAATGAGAGACAGCCAGCTGTGTTGTTGTAATGAGAGCTAAGGATGTAATCTGCTGTCACTGTTTGTTATTGTGATCGATCTTGGTAGACTGATGGTGTATGTAACATAATGCTGCTGTAATCCATGAGTATTTCTACGAAAATAAAGGAGATTTTTAATTTCTGCAACTCTGCCTTTTAATTCTACGAACCCACAAAGTTTCTCCTTATTCTTCAGTTAGCTTGACAAAATATTGTGATATCCTACTCTCTTTTATAAATTTTCGATTTTTTCTTCAAATCCTTTTCAACTTCTCAAATTGTGGCAACTTTTTAAGCTAGTGTTATTCTCATATAGAACAATTCAGTTTTTGATTTGATTTTTGTAAAGATGAAGATTAGTTGTGACTTAACTTAAAACTGAAACTTGTAGGGTTTATTGTATTAATCTCATTCCTTTGCCTATATAATTTTATGTACCTGCTTTTTTTTAATCCTCTGGATTTACCAAACTTTTTAAGCTTCTTTTTCTACATAAAGCTTTGCATTTGGAGATTATATTGCAATCAGTTTTGTTGTCTTTGTGGTCTACATACTGGTAATTTTTAAATTACATTGCGTTTAGGTGTTTCCTTAATTTAATAGTGTCCTGTCAACAGGCCAATAAAAGACACAGTGACACTGATTTGAAACACATTGAACTACAGTAGGTTCAAGTGATAACGAAATGCATATGTTAAAGAATAGTGGTTGTTGATTGAGAAGAGTGACTAACTAAAGTCACTTCCTGCCACCAAATGAATAGGCTAGTTTAATAGGTATGGCAAATGTGAGTGGACATTAATCATTTCTTCACACTAGCCGTATACATGCTAAGTTATTGGATTGAGTCAATATGATGAATTCAATCAATTCCGGCCGTGGCATTTAGTTTTTCATGTCGACTATCAAATGTGAGTGGCTTTAAAATGAACATTCTAACCCCATTGTGTACTAAGAATGCAGTGTAGCAATAGATATAGTTCAGCATCTAAGTTTCAGAGTTTAGACTAATTTGTGACTTGATATTTTGAACAACAATTTTGAATTATAGGGGAATGAAATTTAAATTACAAGTGATTTTTATTGCTTTAATACAGATTTTAAGGAACTGATAAAAATAATCAAATTAATTATCTTTAGTAATAAACATTCAACATTTTATAATGTATTTAGATGTCTATTAATATGCCTAATCTTAATTGGTGATTATTTTTTATTACATTCTGAAGATCAAACAAACTTACACTTTTTAATATAATTTTGAGTCAAACTAGTACTCAAACATAGTCAAACATTAGCTGTGGATGTTAGGAAGGTCCAAACGAAACATGTTCTAGGTAAACATTAGCAATAAATGGAACATTGAGTACTAGTTCGACTCAAAATTATATTAATTTTGTGCTTCATTGTATCATAATCCTTTCTCATAAGAAGATTACATTTTTTTTTATGTATGTAATTATTTCATGCAGTGCTTTAATGTTTTTTCAGTTGGAGTATTACAAGCAAGGGAAGATAGAAGATTTCATTAGAATATTGGAAGCTTCAAGAACTGATGCAAATGTGGATTATAGAGATTATGAAAAAGATCAAATGCGAGCTTTGGATATGCTTGCTGCATATTATGTGCAGGAAGCTAATCGTGAAAAGAACAAAGATAAAAAAAGAGAGCTTTTCACTAAAGCTACATTGTTATATACCACCGCAGACAAAATCATCATGTATGACCAGGTTTGTCACTGTTTTATAGTAGTAGAGATTAGCATACAGTCATCAACTAGCCAGTAGGGGCATTGATGGCAACTGCTTGTTCCCTATTGCTTAGATGATTTTCTTGACATTTAATTTGAAATCTGTAATTGCAAACTGGCTGCTAATCTTTATAAGAAGAAATGTAATCTTAAATGAAATTGTGAGTCTGTTTTGGCATGAGCATTTTGATATTATTCTTTTTGATAATCCTCATTGAAATTTTGTTTTGGACATATAACTAATAATTTCGGCCACTCACACTTTAAAATTAACGCTGAACAGTGGGATGTAAATACAAAAATATGAAGTTATTAACAGTGAAGCAAACAAATATAATAATTTGTAACTTAAAACTTCACTTATCTTACAAGAAATGAAGATAATTCTTATAAATTCTCCAGGATCGTGATTTCATGTAAACTTATACACATCTTCAGCCAGAAACAAAGCTGTCACCATTGTTACGAACGCTAAATGTCAATATGTTCAAGAGCATATCGACATGTGTTCTTCACATATTGACATTTAGCGTTCGTAACGATGGTGACAGCTTTGTTTCTGGCTGAAGATGTGTATAAGTTTACATGAAATCACAATACTGGAGAATTTATAAGAATTATCATCATTTCTTGTAAGATAAGTGAAGTTTTAAGTTACAAATTATTATATTTGTATATAGTGGGATGTAATTTTCAGATCTAAGAAAGTAGTGTTTTCATGTATGGTATACAAACAAAAATTAGATAGTAAATGAGACATACCTAGCATAAAACAGTTATGTCATATTTTTGCAGAACCATCTGCTGGGACGTGCATACTTCTGCCTTCTGGAAGGTGATAAAATGGAACAAGCAGATGCACAGTTCAATTTTGTGCTCAACCAGTCTCCAAATAACATCCCTTCCCTTCTTGGTAAGGCATGCATTGCTTTCAACAAAAAGGATTTTCGAGGTGCTTTGGCATTTTATAAGAAAGCTCTTCGGACTAATCCCAACTGTCCCGCTGCTGTTCGTCTTGGAATGGGTCATTGCTTCATGAAACTGGGAAATCAGGATAAAGCTAGGTAAATTGTTGCACTTACCTTGTAAATAAGTTCCTGTAAACCATGAGATTTATATGTGATTAGGGACATATAAAAATGGTTTAATTTTTTTTTTTGGGTGGTGAAAAGCAGTGTTATTTTCCCCCAAAAGTTGTGTTCTTTTCATATTGTCAGAAGTGACTAGTATTTAATATGGTTCATTAATGATAAATATGCTTGGAGCATGGAAATTATGTGACAAACAAGTAAATCACTTAAATTCTCAAACACTCTACAGGTATTGAAGGCTATTCCAATATGTAAGGACTATGATACAATGAGGCACAAAATTAATATAATTTTAAGTCAAACTAGTACTCAGTGCTCAATACTAGCAGTAAATGGAGCATTGAGTACTAGGTCAACTCAAAATTATATTCTTTCAAGGCTATATTGAAAGATGAATGGGAATGGTGTTGACCACAGTAATAGAACGACTAGAAACTGAACAATTTTCACTGAAGATGCATTATTATTGTACTTATACATAACCTTGCAAATACCTCACTTGGATATGTGTGTGTGTAGTGTTTAACGTTTAACGCCCACTTTTACTACATACGGCACTGCAGGCGATGACACTGGTGGTACATAAGATGAAGATGGAGCACCGGTGGAATGAGATGGGGGGGGGGGGGGGGAACCGGAGAAAACCCGCCATGATTGAACCCGGGCCGCCTTGGTGAGAGCCAAGCGGTCTAACCACTGAGCCACGGTGCGGCCTCACCTGGATATGGAATAGAAATTAATTTTCATATTTATTTTGTATAAAAAATATCCATTTGCAAGTGGAAATTCCAAAAGGAAGAGATAAATAATGTTGCAGCAAAGGATTGAAAATTTGAAGGTAAACAAAACATTTTGAATTAGTAAATTATACATTGAAATTTGGTATGGTTTGATACAAAACACTGAGCTTCACTGACATTAAAATTATTGCTAAGAATTAGGTAGATTCTTTTCGCTTCTGAACAAATTACAGCAGATGTTAGCTCATACAATAATGGTAATGGCGGATGCAGTTTTTATATTTCTGTTAAAACTACTAAAACAAGTTCAAAACACTGTGTGAAGCTGTAAAAAGCATGTCAAGATTCGGGGTGGGTCCTGAGGTCTGCCATTACTTATACATATAGGAACTTTCCCTCGCAAGATAGCGTTGGCTATATGGTATTATACAGGTTATTTCACCATTCTGTCAAATCCTTTGTGATCAGCTCAGAACTTTATTACCCTTTCTTTTACCTCTTAGGGTCTATAATTCAATATAATACAAAAAACATTTTTATAACATTATGGGTGTTTACGAAATACAATAAGTCATAGAGATTTAACTGTAGTGGAACACCACAGTGAAGCGAAATAATTATTAATTTTTAGATGAGTCGTATTTATTACACATCTGCTTCACTTTCGTACCTATTTTGAGGACATGTTTCGCAAATCATCGTTTCCATCTTCTGCTCTTATGCGACTAAAGCTTGATCCAGTAGTGTGGGTAATTCTGGAGTTGCTGCTGCCATCTGTTGATTTAGTGATGAACTTAAATATGGGATTCTCTTCTGGTGGGATTTCAAAGTTCATTAGTTGGTTTTTATGTTTTTCTATGTATATTCTCTCCCATATGACGAGCTCACTATGTTTTTGTACGTATTTTGGTAATTCGGTGCTATCTTCAATTTCATGATTTTCAGACCAGAAATGAGCTGCTATTGCGGACTTATCAATATTTTTGTATCTTAAGTGCCTGAAGTGTTCTTTCTTTCTAGTGCCTATGTTTCTTTTTGTCCTCCCTATGTAAATTTTTTCACAGTCTTTACACTTAATCTTGTAAATGCCTGACTTTTCCTCTGGTTTTATCTTATCAGTATTATTACTGTGAAGTAGGTTTTTAATGTTGTAATTGTTTTTTGGTGCCAATGTTATATTGTATTTCTTGAATATTTTTTGGAACTTTTTTGTGGCCCAGGGGTGGTAAGTAAAGTTAGCAAATCTAATTTCTTGTTTTATTGGATCACAGCTCTCACACCAATAAAACAAGAAATTAGATTTGCTAAATTTACTTACCACCCCTGGGCCACAAAAAAGTTCCAAAAAATATTCAAGAAATACAATATAACATTGGCACAAAAAAACAATTACAACATTAAAAACCTACTTCACAGTAATAATACTGATAAGATAAAAGCAGAGGAAAAGTCAGGCATTTACAAGATTAAGTGTAAAGACTGTGAAAAAATTTACATAGGGAGGACAAAAAGAAACATAGGCACTAGAAAGAAAGAACACTTCAGGCATTTAAGATACAAAAATATTGATAAGTCCGCAATAGCAGCTCATTTCTGGTCTGAAAATCATGAAAATGAAGATAGCACCGAATTACTAAAATATGTACAAAAACATAGTGAACTCGTCATATGGGAGAGAATATACATAGAAAAACATAAAAACCAACTAATGAACTTTGAAATCCCGCCAGAAGAGAATACCACATTTAAGTTCGTCACTAAATCAACAGATGGCCGCAGCAACTCCAGAATTACCCACACCACTGGATCAAGCTTTAGTCGCATAAGAGCAGAAGATGCAAACGATGATTTGCGAAACATGTCCTCAAAATAGGTACGAAAGTGAAGCAGATGTGTAATAAATATGACTCATCTAAAAATTAATAACAATAAGTCATGTTTTCCACTGGCAGATAGTTATAAATGTATTAGTATTAGATAGTTTATTATGGTCGGTATCGTGCTTGACCCATTCAACCAAGTATCATACATTTCACAAATGCTAAGTGAAACAAGATTTAAGCATGAAACAAAAACTATTAGATTTAATATTGTCGACATGCTCCTAAAAATGAAAGCCAACTACATAACATGGCTTACAACACCAGGTATGGTATAGATTATAAGGGTCACAAAGTTAAACATTATCTCTAATAAAAGATGAAGATAGCCTGTTGTTACCCTTTAAAGGGTAAGGGCCTATCCTACCTGTCGGTAAGTTGTGCCAACATATATGGTGAGCTAATCCCTGTAAATCCCTAATTATCGGATCATACCTTAATTCTTTGGCTCACAAGAGAACCAATAGCAACAATAAATAAATTAGTAACTAATATACAGACAAAGACTAGGAGAAAGAAAAAAAACCAAAACAATGTGACATTGTTTTGAATCTAGCCATATTCCAGCAAGCTAACCTGCTCCACCACCTGCCATGTAGTCTCTGCCACATTTTTGGGAAAGCATTTGTTTATCACCTACAGACATAAAGTCTTGTTTGTTGATTGGGGTAGTTTGTACAATTTTGGAAACACTTTGCAGAAGCTTTAGAAAATATCTGGCGGAAATGAAATGTTTATGCATTGCTTATATACTTTTCTCTTTTTCCAGGTTGGCATTTGAGCGTGCATTGCAGTTAGATCCCCAATGTGTAGGGGCTCTAGTTGGATTAGCTATTTTGAAGCTTAACCAGCAGCAGCCTGATTCAATTAGAGCTGGTGTTCAGATGCTTTCGAAAGCTTACACTATTGATTCTACAAACCCTATGGTCCTCAATCATCTGGCAAACCATTTTTTCTTCAAGAAAGTAAGTTATGGTACAATAAAATTTGCACAGTTGCTGGCTTACACACTTCACAGTAAAAAATGATAAAAGTGGAGGCTTTTTATGACTTTACAGCAATGGATACAGGTGTTAGGATTTATTAGACTGATTCTTAATTTTTATGTAGTAAAGGTGACTTAATGACCATTGTTCACCTAATTGTATATGAAATTCTAAAAATTCAAGATCTAATCTCTGAATATTGAGAAGCAAGAAGAATGATTCATAACGTTCTGAACATTGCACAGACACAAGACACACACACACGTACACATACACACGATAGACATGACAAACATTAATTTCTGTTATATCATATTGTAATTTTTTGTGACATTAATCTAAGACTTCTTGGTAATAAAATTTCAGCCTAAAATTGCCACACTAATAATATTTTCTATTCTAAAACAGACATTCAGTTGTTCTCATCAAAATATTGTTGTGTGAGTGTTGCAGTTTTGTTGAAAAAAGGCAAAATTGCCTTCCATGTCAGTTCTCTAAAAAGGGGCCAAATTTTATTCACATATGTGCTGGTGTCAACTGGTGAGTCACAAAAATTTATCCTTTCTCCATTAGTGGTGCATCATAAAATTTTTTTTTGTCATGAAGGGGTACTTCATAAACAATATTAGGTATTTTCTATACACACAATTGATGAAGGGGAACCAAGGCTCATCCATGTGATGTACTATTGTATGTATTATTGAGAGTCCACTCACAAAATTATGCACATAGTCACAGGATCAACTGGTTGAAGATGTGCCTCAAGTATTTTATATGGTCTTAATATCAGCAATTTGGTAGCTCTTCACACATAGCCATAAGAAATACTTGTCTGCTATAAAAGGCGTCTAAGTGATTTTTGGGGAGCATTCTCCAAACAATGATCAATGTCATGTAATGTTTCTCTGGTAAGAATTGTATGCTCTCTTTTATGTTTCTTAGCTTGAGCACTTCTTGTGGCTGAAATTTATTGTAAGGTTCATAGATTGTTGTATAGCCGAGAACTTTTACACCTGGAAATTTTTCTGCAAATCATACTGTCAAGGGTTATTGATGTAACACATACAAACCATAATTACGTGCTGTGAAGTAGAAAACATACACTGAACCACAATGCACTTTGTGACTAAGTACAGGACAAAATAATGAATCACTCGTGATAATTGAACCATGTCACTGAACCACTACTTGAACAAAACATGTTAGCAGTGTTACCAGTGTGTTATCAGGTTTTCACATGCCCGGATGAAAAACAATGGACAGACTGTTCTAAAGTTTTTGGCCCTCCTGAAATTTTTAGGTTTTAGAATTCTGTAGTTCTGTAGTAAAGGAAGAAATTCCTAAATTAAAAATAGTTAACATAAGTCATAAGTATATTCTTTTATCAAATAGATGTATAAAGTCTGATTTTTAAAAGAAGATAGGTAAAGGTCATCTGTTTCTCCACCTGGGGAGCAGCAATGTAGCCTAAAAACAGACAGCAAGTTGCACGTACCTCCTTGTTTTCCCTGTGAACACTTGAAACATATAGACAAGTGTTCGAGGTCTTCTCATCTCAACAAAAACATGCATGTATCAAATAAGATATCTTGTGAACTATTGGTACTAGAATCCTGCAGGAAAAACCATTAACATTCTAATTTACTGTACTTTTGATTTTTTGATGTAATTAGGCATTGTCTCATTAAAAAAAGTATATGTTTGCTCCAAAAATACACCTAAGTGTTATTAAAATCTATTTATAGGTTGAAACTATGAGTCCATAACTCAAACAATGCTGTGAAAACTGCACATCAATAGCACTTTCCCTTTTAGAAATATTGGCAGCACAAGTTTTAGATGATTTGCCCTATATAATTTTTAAGTTATACAGTTTTGTTTTAAACCTGATTAGTATGTAAATCTAAAGCAGACTACTTTTAGAGCGCATGAGCTTCAATTAGTCATTGATTTACTGAGATTATAGCTTTTCCTCTGGCTTGTTTCTAAACCATTTAATTTTTATTTGTAACTGAAGGTTGGTTTTCTGAATAATTTAACTTCTATATTTTAGGATTACCATAAAGTGCAGCATCTGGCTTTGCATGCATTCCACAACACAGAAAATGAAGCAATGCGTGCTGAAAGCTGTTACCAGTTGGCGAGAGCTTTTCATGTGCAGGTGAGCCAAGATGTATATTTCAACTACTAAGAATTCAGAAAGTGGAAAAATCACAATCTAATCTAACTTAAAGGGTTTTAAGTAATAAATGTCATTAAATAGACCTAGAAAATATGGGTTGAGTGGTATGCTGTAGGGTTGCTATGCACATTTTTATGGGGGATTTTTTACTTTGTGTATGTCAATATTTTTGTGAATGGAGAACATATGCAATGCTCTTATGAGTATTCATAATGTCTGTCAACTGCAGTAAATGTAATACATGAAGGAGATATGCTAACTTACCTATATTTATGTCTACGTTCTTTATATTATCTGCTTTTTAGTTATTGATAATAGCAAGCATTGCATGTTAATAGAGAGATAATTATAAATTACATAATTTGCAGACTGCTACTTAATTTAGATCTTCATATCAAATAACAAAGTAAATATGGTTGCAAAAATAGCCACGTGAAATTTCTGCAGTGTTACATTCAAATAGCTCTCTACCCATCTTTTGTTTCTGTATATCTTCTACAAACTATTCTTACTATTTACTTCTTGTTAAGTGAGATAAAGCTTTGCAGCAATAGTGTCATTTACATTTTGTTGTAGATACAAAGGCAATAGATGATGTTGGATGTTTAAAACAGTTTACATTGCGAGAACCAGTTGAATAGTAACAACACTTTAAAAACTGACAAAGTATGGAGCAATTAAAAAAAAATAATGTAAACCCATGGCATAACTGCCCAAAGTAGGCCTGAGCCTAAAGGTAGAGGTTTGCAATAATCCAACCGAATTGGGGAGGAGATGTGGTCAGTATCTCGGCAGTCCCAAGCGAAAAGTTTGCTTTCTCGATCAGGTTTTGCTACCTAAACTCTGTTTCATATAACCTTGCCCCGCTGAAATGTATCACTCCGCGTTCAACTACCTTCCCCCTCACCCTAATTTGCTAATGCTTTCGCGCCATAGGCCATAGGCGGTGCCTTCCCGTCACATTTAAACCTGCAGTAAACGTCATAATAATAGCCGGGAAGATAAATAAAATCATACAAATAAAGATGTGAAGGCATGCAAAAATACAAGTTTATGATAAACTGAGCAAGTTGAAACTGAATGACTGAGCAATGAAACTGAAAGAGTTTATAATGAAAGGCCTTTGGCCTTTTCCACTGGGATTTTTTAAACCCGCACACATACCTTTCAAAAATGCTTGTCTTTCAGTCTTAAAAGTCGTGTCATGCCATACCTTACTTTTCGTGTGTTCTTCGTGTATATTTTGCGATTTGTATCTCGGTATAGTCTGATTGTCCTTAAATAACGTCTTTGCCACGTAGCAATATCGCCTCTGTCTTTTAGCACATTTTTCTTGCCTCTTTTTTCATTCACAAACCCCAGCTGTATAAACAATCTGCTGAAGTTTGGTAATTCTGCATCCTAATTGACAGCAGACGAAATGTTACTTATGTTGGGAGTTCGTTTCTAAAGAAAAAACTACGCACATGACGACGCACAACACTTTTCACGTATTTTCTCCGAGCACGCACTTTTGTTTATTCCTGCTTTTGCCTGGAGTGGTAAGTTTTCCGGTTTTCTGAATTTCACATCGCGATGTTCCTACGGATCTAACACTCACACCTGTAACTTCAGAGCACAACTTTTCGACTTCTCTCACTGACAAAGACAGATTCTTCTCTGTTAGTGCATTAAACACATGTACCGCATTCTTTTTTCGCCTGTTTGTAAAGAATTATCCTTGCGATACTTCAGCGAAAAACTGGCGGTAGACTCTGCCATTACACATATAATAAGTACACGTGCAATAATCGATCAATAAAATAATTTTCCTCTCACACTGGACACAACACACCGTCGAATGGCGATATATGACTAATCCAGTTCAAAACAAGGTCAGTGATAAAAGTCATATAAACAAATGTTACCACTACTGCTAACTCACGTGCTATCGTGCCATGTGCTTGAGAGCAAAGGAACCTCCTCTTTACTTCGTTTAAGAATTAACGTGCATTTCAGATAAATCAACTCTGTTGCGTAATATATTTAATTAAAATAGTTACGAAAATATAAATTTGACAATTTTCTTCCAACATATAAAGATATATCACCATGTTAAATAACGAACTAATTTTTACCGCACGACAGTCTATACTACAATAGTAGCCAATGAGAGGTGATTAGGTTACGTGACCGTTAAGAGATGTGGGGCAAGCTTATGTGAAACAAGGATTAGCATAGCTCCGCGATTTCCTCACAATGCTGAGTGAGCACTGGTCCTGTACCATCACATCCCTGTCCCAGGTGGGATCAATCCCGGATGATTTCCATGGCAGGAAACCAAAGCACAATGCTCCAGCCCACTACACCACAGTACAGGACAATTCAAACTATTGACATAAAATGAACACAAAAAATAATTTTGAATAAATTTATTTTTAATTGTACTTTATTGTGTATTACATTTTGTCTTGTCATAAGGTTTATCAGTTAATCATATTGCTTAAAAATTCCTTTCAAATGAAGAGGCTATTCCCAGAAAATTCAATATGTACATTTTGTTTATCATGTAAACATCTTAAATATATTCATATTTTAATCAAAATTGTTAAGAGCCATTTTTGAGAAGATAAAACATTTTAATGATTTTGTGGCAGGGGGAAGATTTCCTTGAATATCTTTGTGTCACATCTAGAAAGTTACTGGACTTGAATATCTAGTTGGGCATTTTTCAGAAATGTTTTTGAGTTATGCTAACCACATACACACACTCATTAAAGAAAGCCTTTTATTTCAGGGGATCTCAAAACATACTTTTAGTGAAACAGGTCATCATTTCTCTATGTAGTGAAGTGATATGAGGTGCACTTTATTACTTTATAGTAATAAACTGCATTTCATGTCTCAATGTTATGATGTTCTCACAAGGTCATTCTGCCAACAGCTTTTGAATTGCAGGTCTAGGTAAATCTGTGTAGAAATTCATATTTAACCATTTCAGGCAATGTCTGGGTAATGTGTCAAACCATGATTTTGATTTTATCCCGAAAATCTGTTGTTCATGCTGTGAAAGGAGAGAGGTACTAATTAGTTGCCTGGGGAGACTTTTGTGTTATAATTATTCTTTTTTACTTTTTATTAAATTTGCTGTTGTATTTTAATGTTTCAGGGTGATTATGATCAAGCCTTTCAATATTACTATCAAGCTACCCAGTTTGCTCCACCTGTATTTGTGTTACCACACTTTGGTCTCGGCCAGATGTACATTTATCGGGAAGATACAGAAAATGTAAGTCATATGTTTAATATGTACAAATATGTATCTGTGGTCTTAAAATTATACAATTTACAGTGCAACTAGCTACTTTTCATTATTGTGAAGAAGTTACATATGATAAAATTGTAATCATTTGGAGTGTAAGAACTGTTGCTGTTATATAAATTTATTTACATTCTTTCAAAGAACAACTGCTTTTTGCAGTGTTTGCATTCATAGGATTACCACAATGAAAAATAAAGTTAAGACTGAAATTCCTATATCTGGCTACTTTGTTACTTCTGTCCTTTACTGTTTAGCTTGTCCCCACTTTGTACTTTTTTTTTGTCTCATTTGTTAGGAAGATAGAAATGCTTTCTGTCACTTTATAAGAAACCATTTGCTCAGCAGCTGTATTGTAGAACAGCATGGAAAGATTTTGCCCTCTTTATTTTCATGCATATATTATCTTTACAGAGTGGTATAGTGGTAGAAAATCATGAAACTATTAAAAGAAAATAAATGCAATTTTAAATTCTTAGGGCCAGTTTCACAATTGATTTTAAAAATACTCTTTAATATTTTGTATGCTGGAGTTGTTAAAAGTTTAATCCAGCGTTAAAATTCAAGTGTTTTATCTAGCTTTTATAGCAAATTGTGGTTAAAATCGTGTTAATAGAAATATCTGTGAACAACAATTTTTGAGAAGACGATGACCAAACTGTGGCTTCTGAATGTACTTCAGTGCATTTTGTATCTACGCATCACAGTGCTCTCTTGATAGTAGACAATTACAGTAGCATCTCGGTAATTCAGGTGATGGAAGAGGGTAGACAATACAGTAGAATCTTGTTAATTCAAAGTGATGGAAGAGGGTGAGGGTACTGGATTTAGAATAACTTGGACTGTATCGAGATTCAACTGTATTGGAACACCACAGTGAAGCGAAAAATTATTAAATTTTAGATGAGTCGCATTTCTTACACATCTGCTTCACTTTCGTACCTATTTTGAGGACATGTTTCGCAAATCTTCGTTTGCATCTACGGCTCTTGTGCGACTGACGCTAGATCCAGCGGTGTGGGTAATTCTGGGGTTGTTGCTGCCATCTGTTGATTTAGTGATGAACTGAAATGTGGGATTCTCTTCTAGCGGGATTTCAAAGTTCATTAGTTGGTTTTTATGTTTTTCTATGTATATCCTCTCCCATATGACGGGTTCACTATGTTTTTGTACATATTTTAGTAATTCTGTGCTATCTACTTTGAAATCCCGCTAGAAGAGAATCCCACATTTCAGTTCATCACTAAATCAACAGATGGCAGCAACAACCCCAGAATTACCCACACCGCTGGATCTAGCGTCAGTCGCACAAGAGCCGTAGATGCAAACGAAGATTTGCGAAACATGTCCTCAAAATAGGTACGAAAGTGAAGCAGATGTGTAAGAAATGCGACTCATCTAAAATTTAATAACTTGGACTGTATTTTCTTCTCTGGACCTTCCATATTAATATTTCTTCATGGTGAAGGAGGCATTCTGAGTAATTACTCCCGTGAAAGTAATATTTTCCTTACTTTTGCACTATCTAGCAAAGAGTATACTAACGGCTAATCTGGCAACAAACTATAGAGATTAAACATTGTGTCATGAACCCTTTCTTTAACAGTTCAGTTTGTTATAAGCACAGAATACCTAAAAATAGGTGTGTAAAACAATAAACAAACAAGTTGGCAATGATGTAAATGATAGATTTGCAAAACTAATCCTGTTACGATATATATTAATATCAAAGGTAAGTGAAGCTTATTCACTAAATATTATAATTTATTGAATAATTTACTGAATTTTTATAGATATTTTCAAGGTTTTTTTTTTACTTTTACTTTTACACAATACTTTTAAGGTGATGCTTTCATCTTAATCCTTTCACTGCTGAAGTGTTAACAAGCTCACAGACCCTCCTTGCTGAATTATTTTAGATAAACAGTAATCAGTATATTCTTTAAAATACCATACAGAATCAACATATATTGTGAAACACTCACCAAAGTTGTTGTAGATGAATGCCAAGTAACACAATTAAAAAATAAAAAGTTTCAAAATAGGGAAAAGATACCACATGCAACACACTTTACAAAGGGTTGTCGAAGGACCACAATAGAAACATTAATAAAAAGTTGCTATATGATGATCTGAATTTTGATGTCTTAACTTTTAAAGTGACACTTTACCAAAATATTGATGAACAGAAATTTATTAACAATTCAGGTTATCCAAATTTTAATGTAATAGTATTCTTTCTGTGAGTATGTATCAGATTTGGCTATAAATTAGATATGTAAATCTAATTATTATTATATATTATATATAGGTAGAAATTACCACCTCTACTTTCATAATCGGATTTGTGTATGGTAAATTTCAAAACAGGGGTGCAAACATAAACTCACATTGCATTTGGCACACATATACTTTGACTCTTTTCTCTTTTTCTGGCCAATAGTGGTGTTGGAGCATACATGACATCTTCTGGCAGGCTTTTTTTCATTTGGTGTTGACGGTATTAGTGAAATAAAATGTTGTTCTGTCAGTCTTGTGGGTTGGTCACCAGATAAAGGCCTCCCAGGTTTACTTGTTAGTCTTGGTGTATGAAATTCCTGTAAAAGTTCAGTAATTACAGCAGTCCGGTTTCATTATTTGCATGTTAGTCTTTTTGTATATTTTGCCTGTCGGTCTCATTGAGTCTGTGTGGAAAGTAGTTAGCATACAAACTTCTCGTCTGTCCATCCACTTTAGTGCTAACATATTGTCTGTATGCGCAGATTCTAATTGCCCCTTCTCTAATTTTGGTATGAGTCTTGGCATTCCTTTCCTGTTCCTTCTTACAGTTCTGCAAGCATTTGTTTCATTTATATATAGCCAAATATAAAGAATAGGACTCGAGTACCAGTTGTCTAGCCACAAATTATGCCCTTTATGCAGGTACTTTGTAGCGAGGGTTTGTACCGCAGCCCCTGACACCCCAAGGTCACGGTTATCAACAATTTCTGTGGTATTGCCCGTGTATACAGTGAAGTCTAGAATATAGCCAGTCTGACAATCACAAAGCACAAACACTTTTACACCAAACCTGTGTCTTTTGGAGGGACTGTATTGTTTGAACGAAAGGCGACCTTTGAATAGCATAAGGCTTTCGTCAATGCAGTGGTTTTGAAATGGTGAGAATAATTCACTGAAAGTACGTCTAAAATGTTCAATAACAGGTCTCAATTTGTGCAATCTGTCTCCTTTATCTTGCGTCTTATTGTCATTGAAGTGTAAAAGTCTTAGAAGTAAAAGATACCGATCCCTGGACATGTAGTCTGCAAATTGCGGAATAGCAATAAGGGGATTTTTTGTCCAATATTCTGCTATTGTATGCTTCTTTACTCTGGTCATAAGCATTGTCAAGGCAAAGAAAATGTATAGTTCATCAGGAGAAGTATCTGTCCAAGTGTGTAGTCGAGAATGGGGGCTTGGTGGTAATTTTTCACACAAGAACGTGAAATACTTATTGCTCTCATTTGCAATACGATACATAATATGCAATGGTAAGAATAACTTGAAAATATTAGCAACTGTAAAATTTTCATTCAAATCTGCTTGTATACCTGAATTTTGCTCATCAAAAGGGTAAATTACTGGCCTGAATGGACCCTGTTGCCACTGAAAGGAACAATCAGTACGACGTCTTTTAGCATGTTGCGTGAGTTCAGATTCTACAGCACTGTCATTACTCTCACTATTTACATTATCATCGTCAAAACTTTCACTGTTATCAAACTCAAAATCTGACAAATCAGATGATACTGCTTCAAATTCTGGTAATAAATCTGCATCCTGTAGGTATGACTGCTTGCTGGAGGAAGCCATGATTTTGTACAGCCCGAGTCACGTGACCGGCTTGCAACACGTGCAAATGCCTGGGAAAAATTTACTATGCAGGGCTTCAGATTTTATATGATAGACAGCAGCACTCAGCTGAGAAAGAGTTAAAACTTGAACCAATACAACCCCAATAAATGGCAGACCAACACTGCTTACAGAATGCTACATTTAGTGACCTTCATTTCTATTTACTGATGTCAACTGCTCTGTGTCGGCAATGCTCCGTCATCTGCAAGGAGAACAGTGAATCACGCTGTTGGAACAGTTCCGACATCCGCAGTGAAAGGGTTTTAAAAACTATGTGTAATTGAGCTTCACAGCTGCTAAAAACTGAGAGTGAAATGTGTACAAAAATTGACCATTTCCATAAAAAGGCTAAGATGTTATGTGCTGTATTAACCCATTTGCATCATTTGATGTCCAGGGTTCGCACATGCCATTTTGGCATTTGAATCATATGATGAGCTCAGCTTATATGCAGCAATGCTCCATAAAATTCCAGGTTAAATCCCTTTTCATAGATGTCATATATATACCTCTAGAATAAACCCCTAATATGCAATGTTTGTAATTTTGCTCACTATAACATAAGCAGCTGTGTTTAAACTAAGCAAAAACAATTTTATCTTAAGTGTTATTTCCCTCGCCTCATTAGCAGTTATGGCTGCAAAGAAAATTCACGCGGATTATGAGGATGGTTTAAGGAAATTGATACAAAGTGTACTAGACAGAGACAGTGAATGTGGCAATTTTTCAGAATATGAAACAGAGCCTAAAGAAGTCTCTAGTGACAGTGAAAATGAATTTATTGTAGAAAGCAGCAAGGAAAGTAACAATGAAGGCAGTGATGATGCGCCAGGCCCTTCGAAACACATTCACATTTCAACGCAGAAGAATCAGTGTGACTGGATTTGGATTAAAACTGACAACCCCATAACCATAACCCCATTCTCTACCTGCAAATAGTGGTGTTTGTAAATCCTTACTGGACAAGCATGTGCCAGAGATGCCTTCTGCACTTTCAGTTTTCTTGGAATACATGGAACCTTTTATTCAAAACAATCTCTATGTGAGGAAACAAATGATTACACAACAAGGCAGTTGAACAATCACAACAGGAAAGTGTTGAAACTATGACAGATGAAATTGGGACCTATATAGCTTTAGTTATTCTGATGTCTCAAGTGTGAAAATCACATATGTGATTGTACTGGCAACAAAGAAAACCAATGTGATAAACTAAAAAAATTAGTCATATAATACACATTTCTATTCCAAATTTTCAGTATTATATCACCCATGTCAGGATATTGCTCTAGATGAAAGTCAATGAAATTCAGGGGCCATCTTTCATTTGTGCAATGTAATAGAACCAAATGAGAAGATTTGGTATGAAAGTTTACAAAATTTGTGAATCTAGTTAAGGTTACAGCCTTTATTTCAGAATCTATGTAGGTGAAGATAGAATAGATTCTAGTCTTCCTGTCAGTACCAATGTAGTGCTCAGTAGGTGTGAACCATTGTTGAACTGAGGTCACACAATATGTTTAGATAATTAGTACTTCTCTTCAGATTTATTTAGAAGACTACTGAGAGACAAACACAATTGGGACTGTGAAACCTAATCAGAAAGATATGCCACACAATATCTGCACAAATAAACTAAAGTATGGGTAGCATGAGAATATGGAGTGCTAAAAATATCCTATGTGTGAGGTGGAGAGATGATAAGGATGTTCATTTCCTCTCCACTAAACAAATCAGCTGACATCACAGAGACTGGAAAGATGAAAAGAAAACGAGGCCACTTGAATACCAAAAGGGGCTGGGAGGTGTTGATTTACAGGACTAAGTGACAGCTCTATTAGACAGACTTCAGAACAATTGCCTGGAATCCGTGCACCTGTCAGGGTATTTGGTTCGAGGTCGAGCTTCTTCCAGCACAACCCCTTTGAGACTACAGGCAAAATCATGGGCTCATTTACCTAGCACATTTCCTCAACTGAAAAGAAGAGAAAAGTGACCAAAAGGTGTGTGTGTGGGTAAATGAAATGAAAGTGTGTGGCAGTATAACAACTGGGGTGTTGCTCTTCATTTAGATGATTCTTTTGAGATTTATTGCACACAACAGCAATATTAAAACAACACTATTGGTGAGTTTATGCTTTCAGTATTGTACATGCAAATTTTCAGCAAAAAATAATTATTGGTTGCTTTTAAATGATTTTTTAAGCATTAAGCTGTCACCACCCTCACGGTTGGAGGATTTAAATCTGATATCTTGATTAGTTGCCCAGGCATTTAAATGTGACGCAATTGGTCTAAACTATAAAGCCTGGAACTTAAGTACTTACAGCATAGAAAGTCACCACAAAACGTATGTATCTCATTATATATGAGATCTCCAAGTAGTTCACTGGGAAAATTACAAGTCAGTTTGAGAATTTAGTAGCATGCTACTATGGTGGCTCAATGGTTAAGAGCAACTGGACCAGGACTGGAAAGTCCATGGTTAAAATCTTGGCTATGGCATTGAATTTTTGTCTGACTACCTATCAAGACCTTGCCCTACATAGAGCTAGTGTGGAAGAACAGTTAATTTACTTAGGCATCATGTTTCTATGGATGAAATAATTACAATAGAAAATGTAAATTACTGTGTGTTTGGAGGAATTTAGTAACAGTGACGTCAAAATTAATATAAAAATTATTTGTGGTTGGTTTATTGACACTCGTCACTTACTTTTTCATATATTTATGAGAGACTAGTTTCAAAGGCCCTGGCCTCCATTTTCAATCTCTTTCCAACTGGCATCTGTTGTTGTCTGCTCTCTCTGGTGGTGGAACTATGAAGTTTTTTGTCAAATTATCTACTGGCGGGATTTCAAAGTTCATTACGCGATCCTTATTTTTCCAGATGAATATGTTCTCCCATGTTGTCAATCTATTTTGGTTTATCACTCCTTTTAATAATTTTGGATTTGGATCAATGTCATGGTTTTCATTCCAAAAATGAAATGCTACTGCTGACTTGTCTTCTTGTTTCAATCTGATGTTTCTAAAGTGTTCTTTGACTCTGGTTTTTAAATTTCTTTTTGTTTGACCTATGTAGCATTTTTCACAATTCTTACAATTTATTTGGTATATTCCAGATTTGTTACCTGAAGGAATTTCATCTTTTGTTTTTGAATTTAGTAATTTTAAAATTGAGTATCTATTAGTAGGTGCCAAGATGATATTTTGTTCCTTGAATATCTTTTTAAATTTATTAAATGTTTTTGGATGATATGTGAATGAACTGAATATGCTGTTGCTTTCTTTTTCTTTAATAAATGTGGTTGCTTCCTTAATGGTTTTCTAGTTTAGATTTTGTATTTTCTTCAACACCAAACTTTTGTTGTATCCGTTTTCTTCTGCTATGTGTATTATTGCTTTTTGTTCCTTGAAATATTCTTCATTTTCCATGGGTATGTTGACTAGTCTGTGTGTAAGGCTGTTTATTATTGCATGTTTATGTGTAATTGGGTTGTGGCTATTATTTTTTATATAATTTTCTGAATGTGTTGGCTTCCTGTAAATTCCAAATTTTATTTTTGTATCATTCCTGATGATATTTAGATCCAAGATAGGTAGTTGTCCATTGATTTCCTTTTCTATTGTGAATTTGATAGTCCTTTCTTGCAGATTGAGTAATTTTAATGCATCATCTAAATGTTTACTTGGTACAATTGCAAAGATGTCGTCAACATATCTATACCAAACCTTGAAGATCAATGGGAAGGACTTTTTAATTTGTGTTTCAAATGCACTCATAAATAAGTTAGCCAAAAAAGGTGAAAGTGGATTGCCCATTGATAATCCTGATTTCTGCTTGTAGTGTTTTCCATTAAAGCTGAAGAAGTTTTGTTCAATGCATATTTTTGTTAGAGAAATATATTCTTCTGCTTCTATTGCTTCCATATCAATTTTAGCTAGCCATTTTTTTAACACATTCTGCAATTTTTCTGTAGGTATGCTTGGAAATAAAGATGTGACATCAAATGAAACCAGTCTGTCATTTTTGTCCAAATTTATATCTTTGATTTTTTCTACTAAATCTAAAGAGTTTCTTAAATTTGCACTTTCAAATTTTGGAAAACTATTAAATTTACTTAGTAACCATTTGGCCAAATTATATGTGGGGGCATTTATGCTACTAGTAATAGGTCTCATGCCTTTCCCTGTTTTATGAATTTTTTTTTAAACTAATCCATTAAAGTACTGCATTGAAACCACAAATAAAACGCTAAAAGAGAGCAAAATAATCAACAAAAAAGAATTGCACAAAATTAAAGTAGATAATCCAACATTACCAAGAGTATATGGGCTGCCAAAAATTCATAAAACAGGGAAAGGCATGAGACCTATTACTAGTAGCATAAATGCCCCCACATATAATTTGGCCAAATGGTTACTAAGTAAATTTAATAGTTTTCCAAAATTTGAAAGTGCAAATTTAAGAAACTCTTTAGATTTAGTAGAAAAAATCAAAGATATAAATTTGGACAAAAATGACAGACTGGTTTCATTTGATGTCACATCTTTATTTCCAAGCATACCTACAGAAAAATTGCAGAATGTGTTAAAAAAATGGCTAGCTAAAATTGATATGGAAGCAATAGAAGCAGAAGAATATATTTCTCTAACAAAAATATGCATTGAACAAAACTTCTTCAGCTTTAATGGAAAACACTACAAGCAGAAATCAGGATTATCAATGGGCAATCCACTTTCACCTTTTTTGGCTAACTTATTTATGAGTGCATTTGAAACACAAATTAAAAAGTCCTTCCCATTGATCTTCAAGGTTTGGTATAGATATGTTGACGACATCTTTGCAATTGTACCAAGTAAACATTTAGATGATGCATTAAAATTACTCAATCTGCAAGAAAGGACTATCAAATTCACAATAGAAAAGGAAATCAATGGACAACTACCTTTCTTGGATCTAAATATCATCAGGAATGATACAAAAATAAAATTTGGAATTTACAGGAAGCCAACACATTCAGAAAATTATATAAAAAATAATAGCCACAACCCAATTACACATAAACATGCAATAATAAACAGCCTTACACACAGACTAGTCAACATACCCATGGAAAAAGAAGAATATTTCAAGGAACAAAAAGCAATAATACACATAGCAGAAGAAAACGGATACAACAAAAGTTTGGTGTTGAAGAAAATTAGAAAATCTAAACTAAAGAAAACCATTAAGGAAGCAACCACATTTATTAAAGAAAAAGAAAGCAACAGCATATTCAGTTCATTCACATATCATCCAAAAACATTTAATAAATTTAAAAAGATATTCAAGGAACAAAATATCATCTTGGCACCTACTAATAGATACTCAATTTTAAAATTACTAAATTCAAAAACAAAAGATGAAATTCCTTCAGGTAACAAATCTGGAATATACCAAATAAATTGTAAGAATTGTGAAAAATGCTACATAGGTCAAACAAAAAGAAATTTAAAAACCAGAGTCAAAGAACACTTTAGAAACATCAGATTGAAACAAGAAGACAAGTCAGCAGTAGCATTTCATTTTTGGAATGAAAACCATGACATTGATCCAAATCCAAAATTATTAAAAGGAGTGATAAACCAAAATAGATTGACAACATGGGAGAACATATTCATCTGGAAAAATAAGGATCGCGTAATGAACTTTGAAATCCCGCCAGTAGATAATTTGACAAAAAAGTTCATAGTTCCACCACCAGAGAGAGCAGACAACAACAGATGCCAGTTGGAAAGAGATTGAAAATGGAGGCCAGGGCCTTTGAAACTAGTCTCTCATAAATATATGAAAAAGTAAGTGACGAGTGTCAATAAACCAACCACAAATAATTTTTATATGTAAATTACTGTTACAGTAATAAGCTCTTAAAACATTAATCCTTGTTTGCAGCCTTATCTTTTTACAAAGCTTTTTTTTCTTTAAACCAAAATCCAGGATGGTTTATCTGTACATGCTCCTGCCATTCAATTTGTGAAAACAATTCATAACTTGAATCAGCCAATCAGAATAATTGCTCCAGTATTCTATTGCTTACCATGTTCATGTGGCATGTTAATGTGTATTACAAGTTTTCTTATATAAACTTCACCCTGTTCTTATAAGTGAATTGCAACAAGTACATTTTGTTTTACTAACTGAACTGTTATAATAAGAGTTCATATATCACCACCTAATAATAAACCACAAAATTTTACATTCTATTCAAATTGTTTTATGTAGAGTAAGAGACAACTTGCTAAGTGGGAAAAGTTGTAGTTTGCCCACCACTCATTGGACTTCCTTGTCATATGTTTTGGTTTACAACTCCTTTGAAGTTGAATAAAATCACTGAACTATGTATATATATCTCCAAACCTCCTCACTCATTTTAGGAGATTGATGAGGAGGTGCAAAAGTATGTAATAAATGTATTAGATGTAAATAGTTCGGTGTAGTGAAGCAAAAATCAGTGTCCATTAAAAATTAATGCATCTTCAAGTGACTCCGATTTAACAGTCTCAAATTTGTGATACTCTTCTATAGTTACTTTATAATTACCATTGTGATAGGGTTTGGTTATTAATGAAAAATTATGGTGCAGAGTAACTAAAGTTTTACTTGAAAGTGAGCAGGACCTCTTATCTACACACTTCACTAAAATATATAGATCTGGACATGTTTCAAGAATTCATTGCTGTCATTGTCAGCTGCTGAGTTACTGGTTGGTGCGTATTAGGTTTTCCTGTGTCTGCCTGTCTGTCTGCTGGCATCTGATGAGTGTTTCATGTACTTGCTAAACTTGTTTTCTGCTGTGATGCCAAAATACATAGTGATATCCTTATCCTTTAATATAGATTATTTTGCATATAATTAGTTACATAGTTCAATTAATGGAAATTAATTGTTCTTTCACACTGGCTGTGTGTAGGCTAAAGTATGGAAAGATAGTCAGATTGGAAAATTCAATGCCATAGCCGGGAATTGAACCACGGGTCTTCTGGTTGCCGTCCAGCCGCTCTAACCCTTGAACTACTATGGTCAACGTGCTGACATGACATTAAATTCTCCAACTGACTCATATTTTTTCCGGTAAACCACTTAGGCATTCTCATAAACACATGAGACAACTACCTTAACGTGTAAGCTACTTTAAGGCCCGAGCTTTATAATTAACCACTATTAGGTCAATTAATGAAAATTTCACACTGGCCGTGTGTAGGCTAAAGTATGGAAAGATACTTACATGCTGTAAGTTGCCATTAAGGTAGTTGTCTCATGTGTTTATGAGAACTCTTAAGTGGTTTACCGGGAAAAACATGAGTCAGTTGGAGAATTTAGTGTCATGTCAGCACGTTGGCCATAGTGGCTCAAGGGTCAGAATGGCTGGGCGGCAACCAGAAGATCCGTGGTTCAAATCCCGGCTATGGCATTGAAATTTTTAGTCTGACTCTATGTTTCCATACTTTAGCCTACACATGGCCAGTGTGAAAGAACAATTAATTTCCATTAATTGACCTAATAGTGATTAACTATAAAGTCTGGGCCTTAAAGTACTTACACATTGTAGGTCGCCATTAAGGTAGTTGTCTCATATGTTTATGAGAACTCCTAAGTGGTTTACCGGGAAAAACCGAGTCAGTTGGAGAATTTAATGTCATGTCGGCACGTTGGCCATAATAGCTCAAGGGTTCTGGAAGGCAACCAGAAGAGCCATGATTCAAATCCCAGCAATGGCTTTGAATATTTCAGTCTGACTCTATCGTTACATAGTTATTAGTAGGGGTATTTAGCATTTTTATATCAGAAATTTAGCATTTTGATTTTTACATTTAGCATTTTATAACATTTATACACTTGCAGTTTAGCATTTTATAGCATTTAAAAAGTTTCATTTATGTTAATTTTTTTTAAATGATGAATATTAACATTATTTATATGAGATCTAAAACACATTTATGGAGTGTTGTTAATTACAGGAGTTAAGAGTGCATAAAGTGTCAATTTATTTTACATTAATGTAGGTTAAAGCAATACACAGAAATATAGAACAAGTTGATACAGACTAAAGTCTACTGCATAATAGAAAAAACAAAACAAAAATGCATACTGATGTAAAACTAGCGCAATAAAAAGAAAATGCACAAAATTAGCCTTGCACTTTACTGATGTGATGCACACATAGAATGAATGAAAGTTGCACATAAAACTGAACAGAACAATGAAAATCAGAACTTTGGCAACTTAGGACTCCAACTGAAATTAATATGTGTTTATCACTTCCTTAAAATTAGGATTGCTATTGGTTTCCAGAGACAAGGATTGAGATTTTCCGTTGACTGGGTTGTGAAGATAGATTTATGACATCCATTAGGCATTGTAAGAGGGTTTCTTTTGTGAAACAGCTGAACTCACTTCAGTACCTCATATGGGCAAAGGTGGAACAATAAGCTAATTTAGCAGGAAAGATTGCTTTCCACATTCCAGAAAAGTGGTCACTTACTTTATAACTTTCTAAAAATGTAAAGGTTCTACAGTCTCTTCAGTTAAAGTTTCCAGAAGAAAAAGCATTGGGAAAAATAATTACGTGGTAAAATCTTCGATTTTGCATCTATATTGCATTTTGAGTCAATTTCGCACTTTATCGCGCTATATCGCATTTGCGAAAAATCACCACCACTAGTTATTAGTTCTTTAATAGCTTGGCCTCTGGATCTGATAGTTTATGGCAGGTTTCTGATGAACATAACTCACCTTATTTAAGTTTGAATTTATGAGTCACTATGTTTACACTCAGTCTTCACTTGTTGTATAATTGAAACGTTTTCAAGATCATTCGATCTCATCATCAGCTGTTTGGTGACAGTCACCAAACAGCTGATGATGAGATCGAATGATCTTGAAAACGTTTCAATTATACAACAAGTAAGTGAAGACTGAGTGTAAACATAGTGACTCATAAATTCAAACTTAAATATGAAGAATACTTCACTGTTAATAATGCTTCTGCTTTTAATATTTATAACTCACCTTGTCTCATTTCTTTCGACTCACTAATGAATGCTACATTATCAGGTAATTTCATCTTATAACATTTAAATGGTTCAAATTACACTTTGGAATTAATTCTTCAGAGCAGGGCTTATGTGCATTATTCATTTTCCACGTTAGTGGTGTATAATGTGATTTGTAATAATTTTGTTGGTAATATAATACATTTATAATATAGACCAACCCAACTATTCTTAATTATATGCATAACTTTGTAGCTGTTAGAAGCAAATCTGTAAGCATTATTGATCTCAACATTACTTTTGTCTGTTTATATTGCAGGCAGCACAGTGCTTTGAAAAGGTTTTGAAAGCACAACCAGGGAACTATGAAACTATGAAGATTCTGGGTTCCTTATATGCTAACTCTTCAAGCCAGTCCAAAAGGGATATTGCTAAAAGTCACCTGCGTAAGGTTACAGAGCAATTCCCTGATGATGTGGAAGCATGGATAGAATTGGCACAAATCTTGGAGCAGTCTGATTTGCAAGGTGCTCTTGCCGCATATGCCACAGCCACACGTATTTTACGTGACAAAGTTCAAGCAGACATTCCTCCAGAGATTTTAAACAATGTAGGAGCCTTGCATTATAGGTAAGAGTTAAACATATTTTGAAAATCACTGTATGTTTGGCAAGGAATTGTTGGAAATATTGACTATGGTTGGAAATATAAATGTAAGTTATAATTTTAAAATTAAACTTTCTAGTTAAGTTTTTAATGGACGTTAAGTGATTGTACTCATTGTGTGTGAGCGAAGATCCTGATTCCTGTTTCATATCCTGGCCATGGCATTGGATTTTTCAGGTCGGATTCTGAACTTCTAAAGCTCACCTACATACATTTAGTGTGTATTAGAAGAATCACCTATTGCTGGTTGTCCTTAAAGTGGAAAACTAAAAGGACTTTAAAAAGCTCGGAATTGAAGTACTTACAAATTTCCTTGTAAATGGGAGGGGCGGAAGAGTATTTTTTATATTCAATGTGCAAATCTGATATTAGTGTATATATGTGCAACTAAACTGGACACTTCCTTGACAAGTTCATTGTTCACAGGTGTTTATTGTTACTATTCAGTTTAATTCAATTGCAGTTCAATATGGTGTAGTGCACGATTGAATCCAGTCAAAGTAAATAAGTACATAAAGTAACAATGACATAAGTAGCAAATAATAATAATAACAATACTTAATAATAATATAATATAATGTAAACATAAATATAATATATACAAGTACTGTTAACCAAGAGTAGTTGCCAATAGTTGGATAGAGGTTGAAAGTGAAGGTGACGGCTTCCAAAACTAGTCCCTCAATAATACAAAAATGTAAGTGACAAAGTGTTAAAAAAACAGACTACAAATGGTTCTTTCGATCAGTTAAATCTATTCAAGTTTTCAGGTATGCTGTGAGGGCATTGGTGTTGCTGCAACATTATTTTTGAGAGATAATGACTTCCAGGACTCTTATCCAAAAAATGCAAAATAAGAAGAGTATCACTTTCGTCTAATAGATCTGATTTTTCATACCATTTCTTTATCCCCCCTATTAAAGGCAAAGCTCTAGGCTATTTGATCTGAGAGCTCTGAAGCAGTGCTCAAGAAAATTAAGATGATTCTCAAGGACCAAATAAAGAATGGCCTGCACCATGATTGAGGACTGGCAAAGATATGGAGTAACAAACATGTGTGGAGAAAAAATGAAGTCTTAATCTTTTCATTTATAAGGTAAACTTGCACCCTCTCTCCTTAAGTGTGTAGGAAAATTGTGAAAGTTAGAATGAAAAGTGAAAAATTCAATGACATAGTTGGGATTCTCTGCCCTATATATGGCTCCTCTAACTGCTGAGGGTGCTGATGACCTCTTAGTTGAGTGCCCTTAAACATTCGTTCATTCTAACCATTGAGCTATCGGTAACATCACACTGGCTGCTCAGTGGTTAAAGTATCTGTGTGCAGAGCAGAGGATCTATGGTTCAAATCCTGGCTATAGCATTGGATTTTTCAGTTCTGTTTCTGCCTTTCAGAGTCTCAGTCTTTGTTGATCAGCTCATAATTTGTGTCAGCTTTTACGGTTGTCTGGGTAAATCTAGTTATGATACTTAATCATAGCTTATTTTTGTGCATAACTGTGAACTAGTTTTATAAATAAACGTACCTTACTTTTTATATTTAAGAATTTGGACATTTTTATTTCTATAACTTCTTTTTCTCTACCAGGACTTAATTGGAACATGTTTCGGAGATTGTCTCCATCAGCCTTGATTCACTGCTGTACTTTCTCTTGTGATTTGTAGATGGCCTCTAGGTAGATGTACTGCACAATGAGATCCTTTTCCAATGACATCATAGTTTAATAAATTGTGTTTATTTTGTGAATGAAATTCTCATAGGAGAATTCTGATGGTTCCCTAAGAGCCTTTAGAATCTAAGGTTTTTCTTTGGTTTTCTTGAACCAAAAATGTTCCACAAACTGCAGATTTTTCCATTTCTTTATATCTCATGCTATCTGAAATATTGAACTTCGCCTGTGATCTGATGGTTTATGTTACAACTTTTAAGCTTTTGTTATGTTTGCTCAAAGCTTTGTGAATCTTTGGAGACCTCTAAAAAGTTTTATCTAAAGTTCTTTAAAAGTTAAACCCTTAGAACTTATAAAGAAAAAAAAAAAGTTAAAAGATAAAGAAAACACGATGCGAAAGTACTATTGAACAATCACAAATACTACAGGAAGAATGTGCACATGACGTAAGAATAGCATTTTGAGTTAAGAAGTAGGGTGTAACTTATATCACTTGCATAACTTTAAGCGAATGTTAGCTAATTACTTTTATAAACACTATTAACACAAATACATAAAGAATATTTTTGAGTTTGATTTATGAGTCACTATGTTTACACTCAAACTTCACTTACTTACTAAATCAAACTCAAAAGTGAAGAACACTTCACTGTTAATAATACTTCTGCTTTTAATATTTATGACATAAAGAATAACTATCCCAAATTGATTACCACTCATTCAACAGACATGGATGCATGTATGCTTGTCACGCTTATGCAACAGTTATTGTGTAACCAGAATTTATATCATGTGTTACTTTATTTAGCTTTCTAATGAAATCCCAGGGCGCTTAAAAGATCCTGTAGAAAATTATACAAATTAATAGTGTCAAATGTCATTAATTAACTGCATTGTCAACGGCCTTTATCCTTAAGTAACATCAGTGTAATCTGTTTTGTTCTTAGTAATCATATACACAAAACTACTAAGAAAACATAGAAAGTAAAAACACTAAGACCAAATGTGGTGGTTGTGTTGTTATTCCATGATTGATGTCAGAGGGATCAAAGAATATTTGATAAAATTGCTGTTGTTTTGTGAGTCTTTGAAAACCTGAAATTGTTCTAATGTTGGCAATGTGTTTGAGCTACTATGATTACTTTTGACAAAAATATAGAACTTCTTGCAAGCTTTATTACACAAATATAAATATTTGTTACTAAAGATACACTTATCTTAAGAAAATTGATGCTGTTACTTCTTTCTTCTTTCCATTGAAAAAGTAATCAGTAACTACGTTCTATGTAATCAGTAGTTCTTGCAAGCTTTTTTAAGACATTACATAAAATTAAGTGAAATGGAATAGAATTTAGAATTCTAAGCTAGACAGTCATTTTTGCCTTATGTCAAAGATTGTAAATTTTATCAGAGTTTAGACGTGTATAAGGAACAAGAACAGTGATTTTTACATGTATTAAGATTTCTTGTTTCTTAAAGCTTGTATCAACGTTCCTCTTCTTCTCTATTATACATTTTTGCAATCTTTACATCCAATTTCATAAATACCAGAAATTTTGATCTTTTTAGGTGGAGACAACAGTTTCCAAAACATGTTCTAGTTATCGAGATTTAACTGTAATAAATACGACTCCTCTAAAAATTAATAAATGTTCTAGTTAGTTGTGGTATTGAAAGTGAAGTTTGAATAATGTAGCGGTAAATGATGGTAGCATTAGAAAAAACATTCAATGGCCTCATCTTTGCCATAGGTAACAGAGGTGAACCTTCACTGAGCTTCAGGCTGGAAGGGAAGTGCAAGAAAGTAGTTATGAGGGTTATTTCCTAAGGTAGCAGCTGGGAGTGCGGTTAAGGATTAACCCTACAGAACTGACATGTGACTCTGGAAAAGAAGTTTTAATCTATAAAGCTACTAAACTATATCATAATCAGAAGAGGAAAGGGTGACTTGTGATAAGACAGCTGTTGTCGTTACTCTTATATGGTGAATCAAATTCCATGTTGGAAAGTTTAAAGAGCAGAGTATCTTAGGTTCCCCTTAGCATACAATTACATTCAGATATACCATTATATTAATATTTTTTTTTGCTAATGTAATGCTCTTTTTTTTACAGATTAGGAAATTTAGAAGAAGCAAAGAAGAATCTTGAAGATTCCCTAAATCGTTCAAAAGTTGAGGCTGAGCAGGATCCTCAATACTACAATTCGATAGCAGTGACAACCACCTATAATTTGGCTCGTTTGAATGAGTCTCTTTGTCAGTTTGATCGTGCTGAGAAGTTATATAAAGACATTTTAAAGGAGCATCCTAATTATGTTGACTGTAGGTATCACTTCCTGTGTAACATTAACTTTAGCTTTGTTGTAATTTACTTAAAATGAGTCGGTACTAGTAACACTAACATCACTTTTTATAACACATCACTGTAGCCTTTTCCATATATAAATTAGCTTTGTTTTTATTGAAAATATAGTAGAACCCTGCTTATACAAAACAATATCAAAAGTAATTCTGAGAGAAAAAAATTGAGCAAACCATGCATTATGGACACACTAATCAACTTCAGGATTTATATTATGATTAAATGACCAAAAATGATCTGCTACGGCCAATTTATCAGTTTGTTTATACTTAACGTTACAAAAATGTTCCTTGGTCCTGGTTTCCAAATTACGAAACTTAATTTGGAAACCAGAATGAAAGAACATTTTCGTAACATTAAGTATTCACAAACTGATAAATCGGCTGTAGCAGATCATTTTGTGATCATTTAACCATAATATAAATCTGAAGTTAAATTATTAAAACAATTAAATGTCCTGACAGATTCAATGGTTTGGGAAAAGATATTTTAAAAAACAAACATCGCATAATGAATTTTGAAATACCAGCAGTGGATTCTGTTCTTAAGTTTGTTCGTTTTCAGATTTTGGTAATACTGAAAAAACATAACAACATAGTAACTTCCTTAATGACAAATTTGTTTTCTCCTGTGGTTTTCTTTGACTGTAGATGCGGACAAGAGTTCATGAAATTAACTTCAATTAGAAAGAAGAATTAACATCATTTTCTTAAGATGCGAAGTTTCTGTTACAAATTATTATATTTGTATAAAGGTTTTTATTTTTCCTTCATTTCACTTGCGGCTATATTATAGATGACAACAAAAATTTGAATGCTTTGAGATAAGGCTTCAAACTGCAGGTAAACTCCAACTTACAGGTGCTTTTATTACTTGTTTTGAAAATAAACTTTAGAAAGCTGGATGAGATTTTTGATGGGATATAACCTCATTCCACTACACAGTTGTATGTCCGTCATTAGTAGAAAGTGTTGTTGACACTTAGTTCAATTAAGGACAAAAAATGGTGAGTGTCTTTTAGTTTTGTGAAAATTACATTCTACCTGAAGTCCAGTTTTGAAGCTAAGAAGCAAGGCATTTTGAATTAATGTTTGTTACTGTTACCAAACTTCAGGTGAGCAGGGCTCTGCTAGAGTGATACTAGTGGGCAGTATTAAAACTAAAATATAGGATTTTTTTGTCTGTCATCAGTAGAAAGTGTTGTTGACACATAGTTCAATTAAGGACAAAAAATGGTGAGTGTCTCATAGTTTTGTGAAAATTACTACCTGAAATCCAGTTTTGAAGCTAAGAAGCAAGGTATTTTGAATTAATGTTTGTTACTGTTACCAAACTTCAGATGAGCAGGGCTCTGCTAGAGTGATACTAGTGGGCAGTATTAAAACTAAAATATAGGATTTTTTTGTCTGTCATCAGTAGAAAGTGTTGTTGACACATAGTTCAATTAAGGACAAAAAATGGTGAGTGTCTCATAGTTTTGTGAAAATTACTACCTGAAGTCCAGTTTTGAAGCTAAGAAGCAAGGTATTTTGAATTAATGTTTGTTACTGTTACCAAACTTCAGATGAGCAGGGCTCTGCTAGAGTGATACTAGTGGGCAGTATTAAAACTAAAATATAGTTTTTTTTTTTTTTGTATTAAACATATTAGGTCTAAGGTTATTTAACATATTTTTTTTTTCAGGCTATTTAAGACTGGGTTGCATGGCAAGAGATAAGGGACATATCTATGAAGCTTCTGATTGGTTCAAGGAAGCTCTTCGTATCAACAATGAGCATCCTGATGCTTGGTCATTGCTGGGTAACCTTCATCTTGCCAAAATGGAGTGGGGACCTGGACAGAAAAAATTTGAACGTGTTCTAAAGGTCAGTATTAGTTCTATAGGTCAGTCAGTCTGTTATTTCTGTTATCATTACAGCCGCTAGCAAATTGATTATTTGTATATATATATATATAAACAACCTCTAAACTAAAACAAACTTATAGTATTTGATATTTATTTATTTGTACAGTATCCGTTACAAATTCAGTACAATAAAATTTAACATAGAACATGCTGTATTACACATCCTGTACAAATACATGAAATTGCTGACCTTAAGATTTACTTGCTGACTCAGGTCCCCTGGCCATAAGCCTTTGGTTTTCCTGATCAGCTTGATGCCATTTCTTCTTGACCTTCGCTTCTTTTGCCCTAAACCACTTTTCTCTTATACTATATAAAAAATCTCCTATACATCTATTTTTCTTTTCTTCCATCCCCTTTAACATGCGTACTGCCAATATCTCTTTCCTTACACTGTCCCATTTCTTATCCCATATTTTTCTCGTGTAATTTGTTAGCTCCTTACATTCTATCAGGTAATGAACAGTGCTTTCTTCATCTCCACAAAATTCACATATTCCTACCTCATTACTTCTCAACCCTTTTAAGTATAATATTCCTACTCTCATCCAAGCTATGCCTTCTCTTCCAGTTTTGTTACATTGATCTATACATTTTTCTCTACCCCATTCTGTCTTTAATTGCTTATAACATTTCAAAGATTTCTTTTTTTATATACTTTCCCATATCTCTTGCCTATCTATGTCTTGTAGTCTAGTTCTCACTTCCTTCCAAAAACCGTTATAATTTGTCTCCTCTGCTCTCCATAGATCTCCCATGCCTATCTTTAATATAATTCTTTCCAATTCCAACCACCAACTATTTGTATTTTTAATGCTTTTCTGTTGCTTCATGCACAGATTCAATAATTCCCCTTTCTGCCCATTAATACACTTATACCAGAATTTCAATATTCTCTCTATTATTATTACCCTCCTTTTTGTATTACCTAGCTCTAGTAATGCCACCTCTCTTGGTGCCGATTTTGGCATCCCTAGTAGTTCTTTGCTAAACAATCCATACATCTGGTCTAATTGTGTTTCTATCTCTGATGTGTCCCATACCTCCACTGCATATATTGTTCTGGCTTCCACGACCGCTTCATACATTCTTTCTAACCATCTAACTGACATCTCCAGTTTATATTTACATATTCTTACCCCTGACATTGCCGCCCTGCCATTAGCTATCACTTTTCTGTCTTATGCAGCCCATCCTCCACTGCTACACATCCTCACACTTAAATAGTCATACTCGTTTACAACTTCTACCTTTTGGTCTCCTATAAACCATTCCTCTCCTTTCCTAAGTATTGATCCTGTTTTAAATACCATTATTTTTTATTTTTTGCTGTTTATTCTTAGTCCCCAGTCAGCGCAAAACCTATGGATTGCCTCAATTGATTTTTGTAGACCTATTACGGAAATTGCTCCTACCATTAAATCATCCGCATACAATAAATCAGGGATCTCTTTGTTCATTATTATTCGGCAATGGGCATTGCTTTCCTTAACCCTCTCTATTATGTCGTCTATAAATAAATTGAATAGTATAGGACTCAATTTGCACTCCTGTCTTAAGCCTAACTTCTGTTCGGCTTCTTCTGATAATACATTCAACCCACATATAAACTTCTCGCTCAACCCTTTTCTTCTTAGTTTCCATTTTAAAGCCTCCCTGTTTATCGTATCGAATGCTTTCTCAAAATCCAGAAAAAACATATACAATCTGCCCCTTTTCCTGCTCAAGTATTTATGAATTAACATCTTGATTATAAATATATTATCTATAGTTTGTCTTTTCCTCCTAAATCCAGCTTGAAATTCTGATATTTTATTTTCTCTTTCCACCCAATCCATTAGTCTCTCCGTTAATATACCGTATACATTTTCCCAATTATAGATAGTAAGCTTATTCCCCTGTAATTCTCTGGCCTATTCACACTCCCCTTTCCTTTAAATATTGGTACAATCACACTTGTTTTCCAGCAGTCAGGTAATTTCCTACCATCTTCCTATTAAATAACTTAGTTATATTCTTTAATCCACTTGGTGTTTTCCCATATCTCTTCCAAAACTCCCCTGGAATTTCATTCATGCCCACTGCTTTACCGCCCTTTAAGCTTCTTATTTGTTGAAAAACTTCAATTTGAGTAATTTCTCTGTCTAATATCTCATCGTCTATCCTCAGGTTGCCCAACTGTATATTATCTCTGTTTATCCACTCCCTTTCTGCAACTAGGTCTCTAAAGTACTTCAGCAATTCCTGTAATGTTATCTCATTTTTCACCCCCTTCTGTTTATTCATTTCACTCACCATACCCCATATTTTATTATTATCTTTTTGTTGTATGGCATCCTTCATTTTCTTTCGAATACTATCCTGCCACTCGTTCTTTCTTTGTTCTAATAATTTCTTGTACGCTTCTCTACTTATTACCATGATCATCCTATCTCTACCCTCCCCCGTTCTTCTCCAACAAGCCAGATTTTTAAATACTTCCCTTCTAGCTCTACCGCAGTCCTCATCAAACCAGCCATTACTTATTCGTTTCATTTTCCCTTTTACTTTCATTTTTATCCCTGCCCTTGTAATTATTAGTTTCATTAGCTCTAAGCCTCTTTCTATGTTGTTCTCATTCAATGCAACCTCTTTGCCTATTCTTATTATTTTTGATATTTCTGAGTTTATTTCAGTTAGGAATTCCTCCTTCATTTCTTCCCTCCATCTAAATGCACTCACTACTTAGAGCACACTCTCCTCCTTTCTCTTCCTTTCTTCTTCTATCAATCCTATTTCTATCCCTAACAGGAAGTGGCCACTACTCAGTATTTCGTTTGTTATTTTGAAATTATTAATTCTTTCAATGAGCTCCTCACTACCCAAGATATAGTCCACCACACTTTGACCATTGTTATTTGCAAATGTATATTCGCCATCCCCATCCCCTTTTACTGCTTCTTGGATGAACACCACTGTGATCCACTCTCTCCCCTTCCACCAACTCCCCTCTTCTCACCATTTCGTTTAACTCACTCGCACTCGACAACCTTAATGATTCGCTTTGCTCCACTATGCGCACACTTGCCTCATCCATTGCTATGCTTTCTCTCTCTTCTGTCCTATCGTTCTGTGACCGCGCTACGCTGTCTTCTTCCCGTTCGTATGTCTCTTGTCCTTCCCCTCCATCTCTGGCCTCTTCCCCTCCAATGGTTAACATCCTTTCCTCCCCTTCTGACATCTTTTCGGTTGCAATCCTATCTGGCGCGCTCCTTACGGGGTATTGACCTGCCCATAAGTTTCAATTTTGCAGATTCGGCGCATTCCTTCCCTGTTCTCTGTTCATTTTCTGCAGTGCAAGGCTCCAACCTTCGCCTTCTGCGTAGAGTTTCAAGCCTTTAACGAATGCTTTTTTTCCCCGTCAGCCCGGGCCTCCTTCATTCTTCTGATCAATTCTTTCTTTAATTCTTGTTCCTTTTTTGTATAGTCTTGTTCAATAACAATATTCGATCCTTTCAGTTGACTCGTTATCTGTAGTATTTTCCATTTCATCTTCGTCGTAGTCAATTTCACTACAATCAGCCTTGGTCCTCTTCCCATTCTTCCAATCCTGAACGTATCCACGATCTCCCATCCAGTTAAGGCAATTCCCAGCTTAACTTGTAAGAGCTCCTCTATTTGCTCCCAGATACTGCCGTCTCAATTTTCTTTAATGCCAAATACCACCAGGTTTTGTTTTCTTCTTTTGTACTCCGCTCTTTCTATTGCGTCTATTCTCCGGTCACATTCTCGTAGTTCTTTCTCCGTTTCATCATTTTTCCATTTTAGCAAAATGTTAATCTCCGAGATCTTTTCAGCTATTTTTCCTTCAATTCTTTTCTCCATTTCCTCCATTCTGTCTTATTTCTTCTCTATCACCTCTATTTTATTCAGTTTCTAAATCTTTTTCAGTATCTCTTCAAACATCCTCATTGTGGGTCCAGGGTTTAGCTTGACTCCTATCACCAACAATGCCATGACTACCAAAATGGTCCATGCATCATCTCTTGTTCCATTTTTTACAATATTGTTCATCGCCAAACATTTTTTGGAGCGAAAACGCCCGATTCTGGCCCTGTATAACTCCAGTTGCACACCCATGTTTATCTCGAGCGTAAGCACCGCCGCAACACGTCCTACCTCGACAACGTCTCGTCAGCAACTCCAAACTTATAGTAAGAATTGATGAGTATTTAAAAATTTATTATGTGATTTCTATTTTTCAAGATAAATATTTTCTCCCAAACCATTGAATCTCTCGATCCATTTTAATTGCTTTAATAATTTAACTTTTGGATTTATTTCATATTTAAAGGACCAAAAATGATCTGCCTTGGCTGATTTACCAATAAGCACCTAATATCTCTAAAACATTTATTGTGGTTTCTAAATTACATTTGGCTCTTCCAATATAAACGTGGTCTGAATCTAAATATTTAAATTGATAAATGCCAGAGATTTTATATTTTTTAGAAAAATGTAGTAAATTGTTTGTATATTTATTTTGAGGAACCAAATCTTTTAAAAAAAATTGAACTTTTTTATTACCCAAGGATGGAAAGTAAGACCTATGAGAAATATGTATGTAAACACTCACTCACTCAATTCTTTGATGTCCTATGGTGGTATATGAAATTTATATAACCTCTTTACTGCAGAACCCAGCTACATCTACTGATGCGTACTCTCTGATTGCGTTGGGAAATGTATGGCTGCAAACGCTTCATCAACCAACAAGAGATAAAGAGAGAGAAAAACGACATCAGGACAGAGCACTTGCTATGTACAAACAAGTGTTACGTAATGATCCTCGCAATATTTGGGCAGCTAATGGCATAGGTTAGTAAAACTACTGTAAATTCGAGTACCATAGCTTGCAAGGGAAGAAAGCATAAAAGTACATTAGGCACTATTGCTTTTATAATTTGTCACCTGAATTGAAAGGTGTAAGCTGCAGATCATGTGCATGAATCCTCTATTAACTAGTAGATCCGTGGTTCAAATCCCGGCCATGGCATTGAATTTTTCATGTTGACTCTATCCATCAAATATCTTAGCCTATATACGGCTAGTGTGGAGAAATGATTAATTTCCATCAATTAACTAAAAAAATAAGACAATATTTAACATAAGTTGTGCTCACTAATAGAAAAATCGGCTATATGCACTTTTTTTTGAAAATGGTTTATGTTTATCTCAAGAAGCAACAAAGCAAGCTGAATTGATCCTGAAAACCATCTATGGCAGTCTCCCATGGTCGCGCTTGTGCAGGTTGGAATGCAGATTTGGCTACGTGCTTCAACTGGATATTGCTCCTGCCAAATCAGCTATGTGAGCCTCCTGCACATAGCCAACCTTGGCTCCATTTTGTTGCGCTTTATCATGCACAAAGCTGATCATGTATTAGTCATTAGTTCTTTAATATTTGCTATTACATACAAATTAAAGTATACACTTTTCTCCACGAATAACTTAATACAATAAATAGATAACATACAGCATTATAGCATAGCATTACAGTTACATAATGTTGCAGTATGAAGACATTAAAATAGTAATGTTAATGTAAGATTGATATTGATATAATGTATAATATTAATATAATACAGTGTTATTAATCCCACAAATATACGATAAAAACATTTAAATTGAAATGAAATAGACTATCATTATGACAGTATAATTATAATGGACCAGTAGTAATCACAAGAAATAAGCACAAATGGTGCAAAGCATAATATAGGTGACTTACAAATACAAAAAATGCAAAATGGATGAAGAAATATAAAACATCAATTAATAAATTTATAACATATCTGAAACAAAACTTTTCAAGTATAATGGAAAGAATACTTCCTTTGGAAAAGTTAAGGTTCACTGATATTTTAGATTATCATAGAACAAATGATATTCTTTATTCATGAACATTGTCAGAGACTGTAGGCTTTCAAATTTTCTTTTGTCTATCTTCAGCAAATCATAATAGAGATTTTGAGGATCAGTTTCGTTCAATTTGTGCCTATACTCTGGAAGTGGCTGCCACTCGTCTCGATGGTTCACTTTGTAGAAAACTTCCCTCTCTCTGTACAGTAGTGCTCACATGTCAGTGACAGTTGGGTTGCCTGTTTTCTTTGCTGGTCTTATATATGGGAAGTTATGCAGAAGGCTTTCAAAATGTCTGAAAAGTGAATGGTCCAGATGATTTATTATGTGTGAATGGGCACCTTTTTTCTTGTTCCTAGCTTCCTCCATCCTACTGACATAATATGCAGAGGTGTATATTGGTGGATTAAACAGCCTCTGTAATGTTGAATGGACACTATCCACCTCCTTCATTGTATGTATTTTCTCCAGTATGATTTGCTCGATTTCAATTTGAAATAATTTAGGGCCCAGAAGAATACTTTGGATGTCCATGGTAGCCACAAGGACACTATCAGATGCTGAAGACTTCACAACTTCCTTTGTTTTTCGTGCTTCATTTTTCTTCTGAACATGCAGATATATTATTTCAGCTTCTCTTCCTTAAATGCAATACAACTGTCACATTGATCTTTCCTAGGTTTGTGTATGGATATTTTCTGTTTTTCTAAAATTTCATAAAACTGTTCCTTTCCACTGTGATACATTTACTGTTTCTTCACATCAGTCCTTACAAATTTTGTGCATTTCATTAAGAGATCTAAATTCTGAATCCACATATACACGTGGACTATTAGCTCTACTGTAGTTGCTGGGAACTTTTGGAATTAACTCTAACCACTTGCTTACAAGTCTGATTTTAGCAGTCTCTTCTTATTTGATAGTTCTTGTGTAAGTTTCCTCTTTCCACCCTCCACAGTTTCAATGTTGGATTCTTTACTGTCGATGGTTTCATTTATCTTAATTTCATTGAAATCCTTGACCCAGTTATTAAAAACAGTCCCAGGTTGGAAAAAATTTCTACACACTCCTAATTTTGACCCATCTACTAGGGGTAGATAACAGTCATAGCCATCCTGCTTGATAGGATGATCTTTTCAATACTTTTTCTTCTTCTAATAATTGGCCTAAAGTTCACATGGCCATTAATATACACATTTTTTTCCTCCCAGGTATTAAAATTCCAGAATCTTTCACGTACTCTCTTATATTTTTGTTGAATTTATGGCACATGAAACTTCTTTTGCCTGATTTGCTCTCTTTGTGTGGACAAGTTTTAGGTAGTAATTTTCTTGCCTCACGTTCCACAATAATGTATGCATTGGCATCCTTCTTTTGCCCTTGATGTTTTTACCCATGCATTCTAATTCTTTAATGTCTGACTCTGCTATTATTTTTCTTCCCCAACTCCTTGTCATTCTCTTCATTGTTGTCTTCATTTCCACTATCTAGAATATCATTAGAGTCGGGTAGCTCTTCCTCTGTTATATCAGATAAAGTAGACGTATTTGGGGTCTCAGTTTACAATCGTTCAAACTTGTATCTTCAGCTCCACCCCCAGTTTAGAGAATTGCAGTTTGTGTGTCATTTATGCCTATCAGAATCACCCACTATAAATACATCAGTCATTACTGTCTCTGTTGCCATGGTTGTTGCTGGAATATCATTCCATGGCAATACACACTGTAACAAAGTAACTCAGGGGGCAACAGCCCATATAGGGCCAGGACTTGCCAACCTGACTGCCAACCTCATGTCCACATATGTGGAGGTGGGCGATCATACAACTGATATGGGGAGGTGATGTGGTCAGCTTTTTTACATCCCCCAGCCGGAATGTTGGCTTTCGTGACCAGGGCTGCTTACCTATTGTAAGCTCTTAAGTTTCCTCACGATGGTGAGTGGGCACTGGTCCTATACCTGGGAATTAAAATCCACACCTCAGGGTTGGGTTGGATCCTGGGTCACTTTCCCTGGCGGGAAGCCAAGCATGATGCCTTAGCCCACTATGCTATGGTGCAGGACAATACACACTTTACCTGTAACAATATAAATAATTTATAATATTGACTTGATATATTCTTTAGTGTCTAAAAAGTTAAAATTTTATTTTACTATTTTATAAAACCATGCCTATTAAATTATGTTACACTGATGTATTTATAATGTTTCAAACCCAGCACAAAATTAAGCAATATAAAAAATACCATAAAATAAATGTAATACATACCCAATACAACTACTTTGTCTGCAATATTGTGTGCAGAATGTAAGGTATCTTCAGAAACCAGTTTCACCAGACATCTTCCTGTGCTATCCATTATTGCAAAACAAACTGGCTAAAGTGGACTGTGGTGCATTTAAGGCTGCAGTTAAATAAACATGTTGAAGTTGTTATGCGACAGTCACTTCAACTTTTGCATCCTGAAGCATTAAAGTTATTCTGATTCTGACGCAAAAATATTTTCATAATTATATCATTTCTTCTTCTTATATCACATGCTTTAACTTTAATAACACATAAATAAGTTAGAAAATATAACATCAATACAGAATTATTACATTCTTTTAATACCTCCTTCTGTCTACTAAATTGGCTATGGGAAACAATAGGCACATATTTAATCGGCTAGAAGTATTTATAGTCCAGCAACGCAAAGAAGGTCCCTGTAAGGAATGTGCATGTTACACAGTGGGACAAGGACAGCAAATGTGTGTGGCAGAGAACGCTTGTTACACAAGGAGCAGAACCGTTAAAAGAACAAGTGCCCTATTCACTCTGTTCTCTAAAACCGAGAAGATTCATTCACAAAAGTAGAAGCCGTCAGAATGTTTTTGAATGGTCTGTAATTGAACTGACATGGGGTGTCATAAACCTGTCCAGGGAGGGTGTGGGAAACTTCGCCAACCTCCCTGCGTCTCGTCCCTCGGAGATTTTCTCTCCTGGGGAGGAGTATACTCCATTTGCTATATCAGAATATTTTGCTGAAATTGAACTGATATCACCATATCCACAATGCTACTGAGAAAATAGAAATTTAACGCTGCATTACCACAAACCATAAATTGAAAAATAATTGTAAGAGAGTGTTTTTTCTTTCCCCTATAAAATTACCTTCACTTCAAATGGTCCTTTTTACAGGTGCAATGGCAATATATGTTTATGGAGTTTTTTGACCATACAAATTTGAAGAATTGTAGAGGAGTAAAAATATATTTTGAGATAAACTTACAGTGTAATTCTGAAATAATCTGTATAGACATATTTCATTTGCTTTAATAAGCTGTGTGTAGAGGAATTCATATCTGGTTATGTTGTAATGATCTTTATTGAATTATTTGAAAGCAAATGACGGAAAATGACAGTTTTACGAACTCCTTTTTTATAATCGTAAAAACTATTTGTAGTTGATTTATTGACACTCGTCACTTACGTTTTTATCTTATCCAGGGACTAGGTTCAGAAGCCTTTTGCCTCCATTTTCAACCTCCTTTTTTATAATTTTATTTTAAAATCGTTCATTTCATTTAATTTGCGCATTGTATAATTTGCTTTAGTATGTATTTGTGCTTTGTGAAATCCACATTTATCACATAAAATAGATAGAATAACCATCTAACCTTTGATTTCTTCTATTTACCTTTAAATTACATTCAGACTCAAAAATTTTTAAGCCATCAGTAATTGCGTTTTAATTCGACCTTAAAAGCTTTGTACTAAGGCAATCTCATTACTTAAAAAGTTGACTTCTAAAGTTTAAATTTTTTTTAAACATTTTTATTGATAATTGTTACTTTTTATTAATTTAATAATTATATAATATTATAATTATTGTAATTCTTTGTCACTGTGCAGATTGTAGTTGCTTAGGAATGCTATGGTCATTTTATTTTGTATATGATTATGAAATTAAGGATATGTATAAGCTGTTGGACTGCAGTTGTAATGCATGATGCATGAGAATTTGCCATGAACAAGCTTGGATGTTTTAAGTTACAGCACACAAAGCACAACTACCTCAACTCATATATTATTTAACTATTGGGAAGCTCTGGACCTCAAAGAACAACTGAATCTTTTCATACTACAGCATGGAGTTGAAGCTTCCTGGGACTTACAGTTTAAACAGCAAATTACAAATTTAGCTTTCAGTACATTCGAGATTGAGAGGTACTATTCGTCAATAATTATATTGAGTAATAGTAGAGACAACAGAAGTAATTATGTACCTGTGGAAAATCTATCTACTGATGCGGGACATCATTCTCTGTTTTTTAAAGTTTACTTTATTATGCGACACATGTTCATATCATATATTTGTGAATTAACGTGGTGTTTTTAATTACATTAATATTTGCTACCCGTCTTTGTGTACATTTATGTTGTATTATAGCACAGAAACAAATATTCTTGTATAAATTTAAAATATATTAGCATAACTCATTTTTTAAAGAATAAGGTTATACATAATCTAGTTTTCTTAGCAAATATATGCAAAGCTTTATTTAATGCAAACTTCTGTTAAAAGTAAAATTTTCATGGTTTACAGGTAACTGTTATTCAGATTGTTGTTTTTTGAAACATTTTAAGCAAATTGTTAAATAATTTTGCAATTTTAGGAGCTGTCTTGGCACATAAAGGTTGTGTGAATGAAGCAAGAGACATTTTTGCTCAAGTACGAGAGGCAACAGCAGAATTTTGTGATGTGTGGCTCAATATTGCGCATATTTACGTAGAGCAGAAACAGTATGTCAGTGCTATTCAAATGGTGAGTAGTGATTAGTATTTGGATAACTAAAATTTGTTTGTTGTGTTTTATAAGTATAAAAAGTATAAAAGGATATAACATATGTATAAGTTATCTTTATCTTGATTTATTCAAAATAAAGCTTGTATAAGCTTTTCTTTGCTTCAACCTCATTCCTGACAAACAAGTTTGTGTTTATCAAAAACACTTTTTAAACCAATTCTCGAACTGTAAAAACACTTAAGCTCCACTTAAGTGTTTTTACAGTTCGAGAATTGGTTTAAAAAGTGTTTTTGATTGATGAAGCTCCACTGTTTATAAATACTTCTATTTATAGTTTTAAGTTTGTGTTTAATCATTAAAATTTGAGTATTTAAACATTTGCATTAACATCAAGAAAAATGTGACCCCCCAGTTATGAGTAATTGATAATACATCCACTTCTTCATCACTGTTGTACAGTCTCTTAAAAATGTTCAGTCTGGTCAGTAATTCATTAAGTTTATTCTGATTGTTAGGTTATCCAAATAATATTTTGTTCTGAAATGTACTTAAAATAATGACACAAAGGTGTAGATGTGAAAGGTTTAGTACAGAATTACCTGAAGATAGCTTGCAAATATCTCTTAAGAAGGGAACTCCACGGCATTGCTGCTTCAGATTATATTGAAACATCCACGGTATCAAGTGAATGGTATCAAATTGCCTTCTAAGCTTTGCAAATATTAGGAAAATGCTAATCATTTAGCATTTTTTGGTGAATTTCCCTGTTCTGCTAGCACTTACAAGGGAACTATCACTATTAATCGGAAAAACTATTTGTAGTCGGTTTATTGACACTTCATCACTTACGTTTTTTTGTTATCGAGGGACTAGTTTCGGAAGACATTGCCTCCATTTTCAACCTCTCTCCAACTGTTAAGTTTCAACTGTTTTTATATGTCTCCAACATATAAAAACGTGACGAAGTGTCAATAAAGAGACTACAAATAGTTTTTCCGATTAATTTTGATGCCACTGTTACTAAATTCCTCCAGTCATGCATAACTATCACTATGCTCATACCTGTATTCGCTTGAGGGTTTGGTGGCATCATCTCTGCTCTATGTGGGTCCTGTGGGTCAAAAATCGGGTGCTGACTATAGCTAGTACCCAAAAATCAGTCCAGAATACACAGGAACATGTAGGCATAATAGCACAGCATTGTACAAGAGGGATTGTTTATCCTTGCGGTCAGCAGTCTACACACAGGCACAGGTAAGGAGAGCCAGCATGGAGCTCACAAGGGATGTCCAGCAGCTACTTGCAAGTGGTCACATGCAGCACTGTTTAGGCTTCAGTTTTGGGCATTGCGGCTCTTCTCCGCAGCAGATTTTTGGTACACAGGCCCCACCTAGAGCAGAGATGATGCCATCAAACTCTCAAGCGAATGTAAGTATGAGCATAGTGATAGTGTTAGGACATATGCAACCTACTTCTGTAGTATCATGATTGTAAGAACATTGAGTTTTGAGATGGGAATATTGTATTAGTATAGGGATATACAATAAACTCTAGAACCTTTCTGCTATAGTGTTACTGATGGCTATGGCTGATGAAGACTGTATATACAAAACATACACTATCATGAAGGAAGGGAAAGAAGGGTTCATGAGTTGTAATTCAGTGTTGTAAAACCAACCATTATTGACTATAGAGCTATGGGAGTTTGCTGCCCTTCTGTCTTATGCAATAAGAGAGTCAAATACCTCCGAACCGTCTGCGCAGTGTTGTGCGTATCTGCAACCGTGGAGCTCGTCACTGACTGCTGCTATCATAAAAAGGCACGGATGAAACCATACAACACTCTTAAAACTACTCTTAGAGGTGTATACAAATATAATAATTTGTAACATAAAACTTCACTTATAAGAAATGATGAAAGTTTTCTTATAAATTGATTAGGATCGTGATTTCGTGAAAGTTTTATTCACATCCTCAGCAGAGTCTTAAAACGATCTCGCTCTCAGCTTACAGATGCTAGATGTCACTATGTTTTTGTCAGTACTACAATAATCTGAAAATGAAGCAAATTTAAAAACAGAATCAACTGCCAGTATTTCAAAATTCATTACGTGATGTTTATTTTTTAAAATAAATATCTTTTCCCAAACCATTAAATCTATCAGACCATTTAATTGTTTTAATTAACTTCTGGATTTGCTTCATGGTTAAATGACCAAAAATGATCTGCTATGGCCGATTTATCAGCTCTAATGTACAAAATGTTTGGAAATTGTACCTAATGTTACAAAAATGTTTTTTCGTTCTGATTTCTAAATTACATTTTGTCTTTGCAATATAAACTTTATCACAATGGAAACAATTAAATTGATAAACACCAGATTCTTTTATTATCAAGAATTTTATCTTTTTCAGAGAAATGCAGTAAATTTTTAATACTATATTTATTTCAAGGAACTAAAGTTATACCAAACTCTTTAAACATTTTTTGAAAATGTTTATTAACCCAAGGATTGTAAGTAATTTTTTAAAATTATAATCGTCTTTTATTTTTTTAAGGTTAGGAATATCATTAACTTCTTTATATTTAAATTTTTAAATTTTTTTATGTATAATGTCTTTATTAAGTGGTATATTTATTAGCAGTATTAATAATATGTTTATATTCTTTATTTAATTCCTCTTTATTGATGGTCCGATAGATGTAATGGTTTGGTAAAATATATTTATTTTAAAAAATAAACAACATGTAATGAATATTGAAATACCGGCAGTCGATTCTGTTTCTAAATTTGTTTCATTTACAGATTTTGGAGTACTGACAAAAGATAGTGACATCTAGCGTCTGAAACGTTGACAATGAGGTTGTTTAAGACTCTGGCTGAGGATGTGGATGAAATTTTCACGAAATCGCAATCCTAATCAATTTATAAGAAAACTTTCATCATTTCTTATAAATGAAGTTTTATGTTACAAATTATTATATTTGTATATATTTAATATATACATGATATATGTAATATATATATATATATATATATATATATATATATATATATATATATATATATATATATTTTGTGACTTTGTGGGTTCGTGAAATGAAAAGTCCAATTTCACCACTCAAAAATGTTCTTTATTTCCACCGACTTACAGTTAAACACTTGCCAATTACACAGAATTACGTGCTGCAACAATTACAATTCACCAGTTCGTCCGTTACAATTTCCTTGTACTCGCGGTTACGTAAGCTCCGGTACACATTCACAGTTACGTACAGTCTTCCGTTGCACAATCTTTCCGTTCATTAACACGTCACTGACTAACACTGCCTCCTTACACCAAGAACTGTCCTCACTCACACACACTAACCAACTGATTGACCAACTCCACTCTGTCTGTCTGTAACCCTCTTTATAGGAATATCGCCGGTTTCTAGTGACCAGGAGAATGTTCCAGACTCCGTAATTTCTGGAACCAGGTGGGCAGAAACAGACGGCACACTGATGTTTTCCTCCCAACCACTGCCTGTCACCACTACAAGACAAACGAGGGGGAGGTGTGGCTAACGCGGTCCTCCCCTACCTTCCGTTCCCAGTTGGTTCACAGGGTGTTCCAGCGCTCCCGTTACACTGCTTCCTCCTCAAGCTGTTCGCCCCGAACAGCCCCATCGTAGCGTGCGAGGCGGTCCAGGTGTACCACCAGCATCTGCTCGGAGTCTCAGCCAGAAGTAGCGCTGCCGTAGTTTGTGACTCATACGGTTCGCTCCCAGGTGTCCTCCTGAAGTACCGGCGTGCACTTCCTCCAAGACTTCCGGGACCTTGCTCCGGGGAAGTACCAACTGTTCTCTCTGCGCCTTCCCATCGGGTGACTCCCATACCCGGAACAGCACGCCCTCTCTGGTCTTCAACGAGTCCCATTGGGCCCGGTACGACTTGTAGGTGGCGCTCCTCGGTGCGATGTCCTCCCAGGTTGGTCTCGTCCCTGCGTCCACTTCCCTCAAGAGTGGCCCCAAGTCTGCGTCCGCCAGCTGCTCCCTCCTCAGGCCTGCGCTATCCCAGCCTTCAGCAGGCACTGCCACAACTACTCGGACTGCAGCGGCACGCTCCTTCTCTTCCACTCTTGTGCGCTCATGGCCGTCCTGGATCTGCGATAGGACACCTCCAATGCAATGGTCGCTAGCGTCTGTGTCCACAATGAAGGCGCCACCCGGTTGTGGGAAACCCAAAATTGGAGCACTGCACAGGGTCCCCTTCGGGTGCTGGAAAGCGTCTTCGGCGTCCTCCGTCCACACATAAGGCCAGTTTTCCTCCGTCAGGCGGGTGAGGGGTTTTGCGATGTTGTCGGCCTTTTCCTCTAAATCATTAAGGCGGTCGTCTACTTGACCCTTCCGCTCGCCCAGCTCCGTCACGTCATCCCTCACGCCGGCCAACTGTTCTTCAAACTTGGCGGCGAGAGCCTCGTTCGCCACCTTCATTTCGGTAGCCGGACCGTCATTCGCTGCTCTCATTTCCGTGGTTAACTCGGCCTTCACTTGTTCCATCTTCTCGGCGATGTTGTCTCTAGCCGTCCTGATTAGTTTCAGTTCCGCGGCCAGGTTATTTCTAGTCTCCAGCTTCTCTGTTAATTCGGCCTGCATTTCTTCCATCTTCCCGATTAGTTCGGCCTTCATTTCCATCATCTTCTCAAAAAAATTTTCCAATGCCGCGTCCATGGTTGTAATGTTCGGTGATGTTGTTTTCCCGCTTCCTGACACCAGTGTGACTTTGTGGGTTCGTGAAATGAAAAGTCCAATTTCACCACTCAAAAATGTTCTTTATTTCCACCGACTTACAGTTAAACACTTGCCAATTACACAGAATTACGTGCTGCAACAATTACAATTCACCAGTTCGTCCGTTACAATTTCCTTGTACTCGCGGTTACGTAAGCTCCGGTACACATTCACAGTTACGTACAGTCTTCCGTTGCACAATCTTTCCGTTCATTAACACGTCACTGACTAACACTGCCTCCTTACACCAAGAACTGTCCTCACTCACACACACTAACCAACTGATTGACCAACTCCACTCTGTCTGTCTGTAACCCTCTTTATAGGAATATCGCCGGTTTCTAGTGACCAGGAGAATGTTCCAGACTCCGTAATTTCTGGAACCAGGTGGGCAGAAACAGACGGCACACTGATGTTTTTCCTCCCAACCACTGCCTGTCACCACTACAAGACAAACGAGGGGGAGGTGTGGCTAACGCGGTCCTCCCCTACCTTCCGTTCCCAGCTGGTTCACAGGGTGTTCCAGCGCTCCCGTTACAATATATATTGTGACTTTGTGGGTTCGTGAAATTAAAAGTCCAATTGTGCAACTCAAAAATGTTCTTTATTTCCACCAAATTACAGTCGGAACACTTGCCGATTACACAGAATTACTTAATGCACACAATTACAATTCACCCCCCCCCCCCCAGGGGCCTACTTAGGTAGGTACGGGAATTGGCGATCCCGGGGTGCCCGAGCCATTCATCCCCATTGTCATCTTCTCATACCCATTTCCCCGTAGGATTAGGTTTCTTCCTCTTCTAAGCTTATTATGAATTCATAGTTTTAAGGGCTCTAGGTTTATTAACTCCTGACTCACCATCAGGGATCTTTTCTATCTCCGTGGTGCTGTCCCACGGTTTCGGCGCAGCTTCCAACTTGTGTGCTCCCCGGAGGTCTCAGGCGCGAAGGTTGAGTGGACCCTCCTCACTACCCCTTTCGTGCGACACTAGGTGCGGAGCCGTTCCATTGTCATGTACACCCACGTAGCTCCGATGGGGCCGGGTACCCTCGGACATCTCGGCGGACGCGTATCGCTGGGGTGGACGGGGAGACCCGACGTGTTACCGCTGTCTGAGGCCCGATGTAAACAACCACAAGTCCCCTGAATCCACGCTGACTCCATTGAGGTAGCGTGGCCTAAAGTGGGGAGCCATTGGCGGTTATTCCAGTGGTAGGGGCATAAAGTCGGGCCTGCCTATGGTGAACGTGTCGCATACCGGTCAGTAGTGATAGGCGGAGGGTAACTCCTCCGAAGTACTCCGTGAGATCGGGCCTGAAGCGGGTGCCCAGGCCGGCACAGACCGTAAGATTTAGGTGTCTTTCTTTCTTTATCCCCCTGATGGCAGGCTGACGCCGACGGTTCCGGAGGGGGGACCTATTCATCATGGCTCCCTTGCGCCCAAAAACTCCAACTACATCGTGTAACAGTATGGTAAAAGAAGTAGCCGAGGCATTTGGTCCTCGCTACTTAGTAGTAAAACGGACAGAGGAGGGTAAGACATTTACATCGGTGAACCCTTTTGTTATTCAAAAGGGTCTCGATAAAATATCTGGTGCAGTCAAGTCGTGTGTGAAGTCGAGAAACGGCACACTCCTGGTTGAAGCACAAAGCGTCAGCCAGGCAGCGGCGGTACTGAAAGCTACAATGCTTGGTAGTTACCCTATCAGCGTTATGGTGCATAAGTCCCTGAACTCTTCGCGAGGTGTTGTAAACACCCGTGCATTGGACGGTATGTCCAACGAAGAGATTCAGGAGAACCTTAAAGAACAAGGTGTCACGGCAGTGTATCGCGTGCAACGACGTGAGCGCGGGGAATTGGTGCCGACTCGTACCCTGTTCCTAACCTTTGATAGGATTGACCTCCCTCAAAGGATAAAGGCAGGGTATGAAGCAATTGAAGTCAGACCATACATTCCTAACCCCTTGAGATGCTATAAGTGCCAGTGCTTTGGTCACACTAGTGACTTTTGTAACGGTGTACCTACTTGTGTTAGCTGCGGAGGCGTCTTGCATGAAGATGCTTGTACAAGACCTCCAAAATGCATTAACTGCAGCGGTGAACATTCATCAAATTCCCGCGAATGTCCCCGTTTCATAGAAGAGCGTGCGATCCAAGAGATCCGGGTCAAAGAGAAGGTGTCCTTCTCGGAAGCTCGGAAGCTCTTGCGTACTCGCCAACCGTTGGTTGCTAGGTCCGTTAGTTACAGCGCAGCTGTAGCTAAGCCGGTACCTAGACGCGAAATCGCAACTCAAACTGGCAATTTAAACGGCGCAACAATTGCAGAAAAAACAATAACACCTAGGGTACAGACAAAGCAACAGTCATCAGCAAGTGTAGCAGTGTGCACACCTAGCGAAGCCAGTCGTGGAAAGCTGTCATCCAAATCACCGCCAAGACCATCGATCTCAAAAAGTTCTCAGCCAGTTACATGTAACGCACTAGCAAAACAGTTAAAGAAAGCGTATGTAGGAAGCGACTCTCTGCAAGATAAAAATACTTGTAGCAAGTCGGCAAACCGGCGGAAGTGTCCGCGGCCATCTCCTCCGAGATCGTCTTCCGACGACTCTTCAGGAGAGGAGACTGATCGGCGATTATCGTCGTCGTCGATCTCCGTTTTTAATCGGTTCGAGGCTCTCGAACCGAAGTTCTCCATCGGGAAACGTGCCTCCTCAGAAGAGGAGATGGAACAGGAGGATCCCGTCCACACTGCCCAAGGGGCAGTGAAAAAGAGGCAGGAAAAATCTCCTGAAAAAGGTGTTAGCCCAACACCGAAGAAAAAGGGTAAATTGATTCGGCCGCCTTTAAAGTCGTCATAAGCTAAAGCAAAGCTACTACCATGTCTATTATTCATTGGAACTTACGCGGAATTAGAACACACAGACCCGAGCTCGAATTGTTGCTCAATAAACACGAACCACTCGTCATTTGCCTACAAGAGACTAAGATGCGTCCTTTAGACGACTTCAAAATCGGAGGCTATACTCCACTAAGGTGTGATGTTGAACCTGAGGAGGGTAAGCCTGCGCATGGAGGCACTATGATGCTCCTCAGAGATGACATTTTTGTTGAATTTGTACCTTTACAGTCTGACATCCAGTCAGTTGCTGTACGCATCCGACTTCCATCCATACATTTTGCTATCTGCAACATTTATCTACCACCTTCCGATGACCTCTCGCTTACTGACTTACAACATCTGGTCTCCCAGCTACCAACACCTTATCTGCTCGTGGGAGACCTAAATGCACACCATACTCTATGGGGTGCTCCTCGAGCATGTGCGAGAGGCAAATTAATTGCAAGTTTCATAGACAGCAATAACCTGGTTCTCCTGAACACCGGAGAACCCACGTTTTTATCCGATGCATTCAACACCTTTTCACACATTGACGTGGCCGTCTGTTCGCAACAGCTAGCAGTCTCCCTTCAATGGAATGTCATCTCTGACCTACATTCTAGCGACCACTTTCCGTGTCTTGTCAGTCTCTTAGCACGAGATCCGTGTTCCGCACGTCTGCCCAGCTGGCGCTTTGATCGTGCCAACTGGAATGCCTACAAGCAGTTGGCTGTCTTCAACTATGATGACCACGCGTCTGTGGACGACTTAGTTGAGCATTTCACGGTGACGATTCTTTCGGCAGCAGAACAATCTATTCCGCGAACGAGAACGCACACACGTCGTTTCCCTGTCCCATGGTGGACAGATAATTGCCGGACTGCTATTCGGGCTCGGAGGCGTGCTCTTAGGAATTTCCAGCGGCGCCCTACTCTCGATAATCTGATCGAGTACAAAAAAATGCGTGCGAAATCCAGACAGGTGATTAAGGATAGCAAAAAGACCTCATGGACCAACTTCGTGTCATCGTTCAATCAACGTACACCTTCCTCAGTCGTATGGGATAGGCTAAGGCGCGTGGCCGGAAAGTCCACATACATGCCAATCGCCGGTCTTAAAAGCGCTACAGGTGCTGTTGTTGATCAGCACGTTGTGGCTAATACTTTCGGCAGTGCGTTCGCTCAAGTGTCTAGCTCAAATAATTACTCGCCTGAGTTTCTCCAAATTAAGACTGGAGGAATCCAAAGGTTTCTCCTTCTGCTCTAGAAACCTTGAAGACTACAATCGCCTCTTCACCATGGTAGAGTTAGATCACGCGCTTTCATCTTCGCGGGCATCTGCACCGGGACCAGACGGCATCCATGTGCGATTGTTGCAAGAACTTTCTCCCGAAGGGAAGGCATTCCTACTGGAGATGTATAATCGTGTGTGGGTTGACGGCACTTTTCCTGAGAAGTGGCGGGAGGCCACCATCATACCCATTTTGAAAGCCGGGAAGGACCGCCATCTGCCTTCCAGCTACCGTCCTATTTCCCTCACCAGTTGCGTATGCAAGGTGATGGAACGCATGATTAATGGGCGGTTGGTGTGGTGGCTGGAAACTCACAACCTCCTGACAAACATCCAGTGTGGATTCCGACGTCGCCGCTCCACAGTAGATCATCTGGCGTCGATGTCGACACAAATCATGAACGGCTTTATGAGGAACTCTCAGACCGTCGGCATATTTTTTGATCTGGAGAAGGCCTATGATACGTGTTGGCGTGCAGGTATCCTACGCACCTTGCACGGCTGGAATGTACGTGGGCGCCTACCTGTTTTCCTTCGGGAGTTCAGTAGCGACCGCGTTTTTCGGGTAAGGGTCGGCTCGGTTTTTTCGAATCTTTTCGTACAAGAGAACGGTGTTCCTCAAGGATCGGTGCTGAGCGTTACACTGTTCGCTATTGCCATCAATTCTATTTCCCAATGTGTTCCTCGAGGGGTTTCATCGTGCTTGTTCGTAGACGACTTCGCCGTGTACTGCACTTCACGACGCACTGCATTCGTGGAGCGCTGTCTGCAGCAATGTTTAGACAATCTCCGCGATTGGAGTGCTAAAAACGGCTTCCGATTCTCCACAGAAAAAACTGTCTGCGTCAACTTCTGGCGCAATAGGAGTCGTTTACCACCTTCACTCCGACTCGGTCCACACCTCTTACCATTTGCAGATGAAACGAGGTTCCTGGGACTGATCTTTGATCGGAAGCTTAGCTGGACATCTCATATAGCAGTGCTGAAAGCACGATGTGAGCGTTCTCTTAACATACTGCGGGTACTTAGTGGACGATCGTGGGGAGCGGATCGCTCAGTGCTGCTTCGTTTGTATCGCACACTGATCCGATCCAAATTGGACTATGGGTGCATCGTTTATGCTTCAGCTCGTCCATCTGCGCTGAAGAAACTAGACACGGTTCATAACTCTGGGCTTCGTATCGCTATTGGAGCATTTCCAACTAGCCCAGTGGTGAGCCTCTACGCCGAAGCAGCAGAACCTCCTCTGCAATATCGCCGCGAGGTTTTGCTGGGGAATTACGGCTGTGGGCTAAATAGTATGCCTTCGCATCCGACGTATGCACCGTTTTTCGACACCTTACTTGACAGACGTTATAGGAACACGAGTATAAACCCGAAGCCGCCAGGTTTTCGGTTCCGGGAGCTCCTAGGGAGTCATGCACTCGAAATGCCTAGGATGTTACCCAAGGGCGAAAGAGTGTATCCTCCATGGTTGCGTGTAGGATCCCACGTAGATCTTGGGATGACGGTGCACAGGAAGGCTACGACACCCTCGTGTAGTATCCGCAGTAGTTTTTTAGAGTTTGTAAGTTATTATAAGGACCATACTTTAATTTATACAGATGGATCCAAAAGCGATACAGGTGTTGGATGTGCTTACATCCATGGAGCCGAACCCTATACATTCGGTTTCCATGGCAGTACTTCCATTTATAGTGCAGAGCTCTATGCAATATACCGAGCCGTCATACATGTTCGCCGAAGAAAGTTAGGAAATTGTCTTATCCTGAGTGATTCCCTAAGCGCACTTCAGAGCCTCCGTGAGTTGTACAACCAACACCCAATTGTGCAACGCATACAGGATGCACTCCACGTTTTACACGTCTCTGGCGTTAGCGTGGTGTGCGCATGGATTCCTGGCCACGTAGGCCTGCATGGGAACGAACTGGCGGATTCGGCAGCAAAGGTGGCAAGCGTAGAACCGAGTGTCAACATCCTGTTTGTCACCGCGGAAGACTTTAGGCTTGTTGTGCGTAGAGCGGCACTGTCACGCTGGCGTGATGAGTGGTCTGCTCTGCGTAATAACAAGCTGAGAAGGGTAAAAGAGCTTCCGGATAACTGGGCGACCTCCTATCGCTTATCGCGTCGGGAGGAGGTGAGTTTGGCTCGGTTGCGTATTGGGCACTGTTACTTCTCACACAGTCACCTGTTGAGGAGGGTCACTGCTTCTGTTTGCGAGTCATGTGGTCAGGCTCTCTCGGTCCGTCATGTGCTGCTCGAGTGTATTCACCTAGCAGACCTGCGGGAGTCTCTGCAGCTGCCGGTCAGCTTGACGGAGATCCTAGCAGACAATAACTCTGCGGTGGAAAAAGTCCTGAAGTACATCGCCAGAGTTCAGTTAAGAATTTAATAGTTTATGCTTTTATCGTCTGTTATTTTATACGTTTTTATTTTCATAGTCTATTGCTGGTTTCGGCCGGCTTTTGTTATAAATATATTTTTGTTTTATTTATACATGTTATATCTATTGCGTTTTTGTATTTTAGCAATAAAGAGTGTTTTGTTTTTGTATTTCTTTTAAATGTTTATTTTTATAGATATATTTTTACTTAGTGTGTAAGTTTCTTAGTGTCATTCGCACAATTGTCTTTAATGGGCGCTGATGACCTAGCAGTTGAGCGCCCATAAACACAAATCATCATCATCATCACCAGTTCGTCTGTCACAGTTCCACTGCATGCTCACAGTTACGTACAACTCCTGTGATGCACGTTCACAGTCTTCCGTTCCATTAACTCACTCGGCGCTCCTCACGGCTGCTCTCCAAGAACTGAACTGAACTCTTGGTCGCATCGTCCCTCTATAGGTGGCTAAATGTTTGTAGAGAATTCTTTACCATGGAGGGGAAAAATATTCCGGAGATTTCGCGTTCTTTCAGGCGGCAAGATGAGGGGGAGACGAAGATTCAGCCACCCCCGTGGTTTCCCCTCCCTCCACTCTGTCGCGCCTCCGCAGGCGGCACCTGACCGGCGAGGGGGCGGTGATGCCACACGCCCCCCTCCACTGGCCATCCCCTCGCTAAGCCGACCGCAAGTTTGCCGATTGGGTAACAATATATATATAGCTAGTGTGAAGAAATGATTAATTTCCACCAATTAACTTAAATAACTCTGTTAACATTTTTTGGGAACATGTGTTTCTATATTCAGAACAATTGTTCCTTGTTTCTGTTGTGCTGGTTGTCTATAATGTTGACATCATGTGACGGACTGAGCAATCATGCCACAGAATTGGACACATCGAAGATGATCTTAATTTTGAAGCACAGATGACAGTTAATGAATTTTGATTTACCATCACCAAGTAGTGGTGGTACATTTCACCACCATATGATGCTGCCATTATAGACAACCACCACAACAGAAACAGCAACATGGGTCAGTAGGATACATTCTGAAGATGAGGACTCATGTTCCCAAAACATGTTAACAGAGAAAGTGATGTTAGTGCTACTAATACTGACTTATCTTAAGTAAATACACCTTAACATAACACTGTTTCTTGCTTCCATATATAAAAAATACTTCTAAAGGCTTTACTTACCAGCTTTATGGAAGCAGATGTTGAAATTCCTCGTCATTATCCACACATTTTTGGCATCTGTTTAGGAAACTATCCACTCACTGTAGTTAACATTGTGAAATGCTGGCAATTTCCTGGCAGATATTTTGTTTTAAATCTTCCAGGGTGTGTGTGTACGCACTTTGTTTTAAGTTATCCCAGAGATATTTTTCATAGATGAGACTTGATTCCACCTTTATGGATGTGTGTGTACATGCAGACATCGTTATTGGAATTTTATTGTATTGGAACACCACAGTGAAGTGAAACAATTATTAAATTATAGATGAGTCGTATTTATTACACATCAGCTTCACTTACATACATATATTGAGGAAATGTTTTGCGAACTATTGCATTAGAGCCGATGATGCGAATGATAGTTTGCGAAACATGTCCTCAATATAGGTACGTAAGTGAAGCGGTAATATTATATCGTTATTGGAGCTTTGAGAAACGTAATATTCTTCATAACAAAAAAATTGGTGTATTATTAGCGTAGAAAAAGTTACAGGGTGACATTTTTTTGAGTCACCTTTTTGATGCCCATACAGTGAGAATCATATCGTGGACTTTTTGATGACTTCCTACATAACCACATCTGCAGAGTGTTCCAGGTGTTCCTCGTCGTGGACCACATGTGTTCGGCCACATTTAAATTTGTTATACCAATATCTATTTGTCATAGAAGGCGAAAGGTCTTCATAAATACCATTCTATTTTGCTTTTATCTTTTCGCAAGTTTTCCCATCTAAAAGTAAAAAATGAATCACAGAACGATTTTTTTTTTTTTTTTTTTTTTTTCATTTTTTCCATTTTAGCAAAAACACATTCAAGAACTTATAGAAATGGAAATTAATCATTCTTCAACATTAACAGTGCATAGGTGAAGATTTCAATAGGTAGAGTTAATGTGCGGGATTTGAGCCGCGGATCACCCGGTCTCTGTCTGGTTGCTCTTAACCATTGGGCTACCATGGCCTACATGCCAGCATGACATTAAATTTTCCAACTGACACAATTAATTTCCATCAATTTACCTAATAGTGGTAACTATGAAGCTGGAGACTTAAGTACACATGCATAATGTGGAAGAACGTTTAATTTCCATCATTTTACCTAATAGTGTTAACTTTGAAGCCAGGGACTTGAGTACTTAAGAGCATAATAAGTTGCCACACAGGTACATATCTCATTGTATAAGAGAACCCCTAGTGGTTTACCGGGAAAAATACGAGTCAGTTAAGGAATTTAATATCATGCTGGGATGTTGGCCATGGTAGCTCATTGGTTAAGAGCAATCAGACTGAGACTGGGAGATCTGTGTTCAAACACTGGCTGTGGCATTGAAATTTTCAATCTTACTCTACCTCTATAATTTCACTTATCTGTTATAAAATAATAATTTAACTGAAAGGTCATGTTAATCAATAATTGAAGCTGAAGATGCAGTTGATTGATTATGGAACATGTCCATTTAGTTGAAATAATATTTTAAACCAGATAAGTTGTGTTGCAAATTATTTAATGTACTGTAATGCAGTAAAAGTATTAATTTACTTGATTAAAGTAACAAACGTAAAGTGAGTGTATTTGTTTAATGTTGCATGCTCTAGTGGAATGCGATTAAACCACTTAACATAGGTTTCCCTCTCCTATTTCTTTCTTCTCATGCAGGATTTCCAGAAGGGTATACATGATGTTGCTATGTGGCAGATGCCATCATATATGAGTGCAAGATGTAAGAACTAAAACTTACAAGCTAACTATCACCTTACTTATTTGTACACACTCGAGAGTTTGATGCATCAACTCTGCTGTATGTGGAACTTGTGTGCCAAAAATTGGGTGCAGAGTATAGTTGGAAATATCCAAAAGTGAGTCCAGAATACGTAGGAACATATAAGCATAATACAGTATTGTAAGGGTGGGATTGTTTACCCCTGATGGGCAGTGGTCTACACATGGCATATGTGAGGAGTGCCGAACCCCACACTGGGTACAGAGCTGATGAGGGATGTGCAGCAGCTACTTGCAAGTGGTCATGTTTTATCATCAAATTTTCAGGTGCATAGCGGTGTGAGTACATGATAGTTTCTTGTTAGTTTAACATCTTTCACTAAGCGCCGCAGAAGTTTTTCAGGGACTTGAAGTGGCAATGTCATGTGGTCACCTCATTGTGAAAAAGTGATATTAAACAGATTTTTTAAATAAAATTCTTGAAGTATTATTAAAATAAATTATTTGCTCTTCATAAGGGCACTTCTGCTAATGAAAATATACATTCTACTAAATTAATTTTTATTAATAAATTATTTTATCTTTCACAGTATGAGAACTGTCTGCGCAAATTCTTCAAATATCACAATGTTGAGGTACTCCAGTATCTTGCTCGGGCGTACTTCAAAGCTGGTAAGCTGAAAGAAGCAAAGATGACTTTACTTAAGGTGTGTATATATTAGAAATTATCTCAAGTTTGCTTGTTCAAATATACTGAAAATGGTTTTCAGCCAATAAGCTGAAACCAGTAAAGGTGACTCCTTGTGGTCTGTACACAGGCTGTATCTTTTGTGGTGTCAAGTAATTTTGGGACATCCTTCTAAAAAGAGGTTCATAAAACATGGGTCTGAAAATCATTTATTGCTGAGTTAAAGGAATGGAATTGAAGCTTACAGAAATTGCTCAAATCAGCTTCCTTCTGCTTCAGTGCATGCCCTAAGCCTGCATACCATGTCGTCGTGTACTCTGTTGCAAATTGCTGGAGTGTTTTATATTTGGCCAAATCCATTGTGGGTATTCTCTCTCAGGGTGTTAATATTTATTGCAAGAATGGTATACACATGTTATATGTTTGGTGGTGGTGGTGATGGTAAAAAAAAAAAAAAAAAAGCAAGTTGTGATGTATGATGGTGGTAGTTAAAATGTTTTATGTTGATTTGTTGAGGTTGTTTTCTGTATGTGTTCAGTATCCTAGAGCGCTGCTCAGTGATGGTACCAAACGAACCAAACAAACAAACAAACCAGGGACTTTAAATTCATTGGTTTCAAATAAAAGATTCAGCAGGCCTCACAGTGAATCCTATTCAACCAATCTATGCAGAAGTTTGTCATACAAGAAATTCTGTACTTCACATTTGAATTGAGCTGGCACACCATCATATAAGTAATATGAAGAAATCACACAATGCACACTGATGCAAGTTACATTAGTTATGCTTTAGTACTATGTGTATTTCACATAGGCGTTGTCCTGGCCATTCTGATATTTGTTGTGTCTATTACCTCTCTTGTTTCATTTCACTTCTCCATATATTAGTGCACTAAAACAAAGCTGCTGATATGATTTTAAATATTAAATATATTGTAACTACTAAACAAAACATGAAGCACTTGGATTTGAGGCTTGAACTAGTAAACCTGAAAACAAATACTGGTACTTGTTTGTTTTTATCATTTACGTCCTCCAACATTAAGTCATATCGGACGGAATACTGGTACTAATTTTAGTAATACTGAGACAGTTTTTAACACTACATTATTTTCTTGTTTATATTTAAAGAAAACATGTCTCAGGAGTTTTTGCTGGCACATTTAGTTGCTATTTGACTGCCTGCATCATTCCATGTGGTGGTTGGATAACTTCTGCTTTTGGCTCTGTTAAGCAAAAAGAGATTAAATTAAACCAGCAAGCTCATCCCGGATGAAAAAATTTTGGCCCTGAAAAAGTAGTTTCTCTAAAAATGCATTAAATTCTAAATTGTTCCACAAGAAAACAATACACCAGATAAGCTTCAATGACAGAAAATCTACATCAGGAAGACACATAAAAACAAGAATAAAAGAATATATAAGGAACATAGAACAAAACAAGAAGACAGATCAGCAGTAGCTGGGGTTTTCTGGAGAAACCAACAAACCTTAATATAAATTTAAGATTACTTAAAATATTTTGGAGAAAACAGAACTAAGAGTTAAGAAAAGTATCTGCATATGGAAAAATGGAAAACATATTTTTAATTCTTAAATTGTGCCTGCTTTTGCATCCAACACCACCAAGGACAAGCCAACTACCATGTGGAGTGATAGAAACTGAGGATGAGTGTGAAAGCTCTAAACATGTTTTTTCTCCAAAATAAACGAGTAAGTGATGTAATTGAAATAGTTATGATAAGAATGCTGTTAAAGTGACAAGCTAATTTCATATTAAAAGATTTATTGTCATATTTTTTAATTTTAAATGTTAAATTTATTTATTATTTTAAATTTTGATGTACTGTAGGAAGTATTCTGAGAGGAAAGTCTGCACAACAGCTAATTATGAGAATAGTGGTCAGTCGCCAATCAGCTGGATGGGACTGGTACAGACTTGAAAATATTCCTGTTTTTAATAGTTGACATGATTGAATTTTTTATCAGATATGATTCAATAAGTCTTTAAAGTGATTTAAGTTAAAAAATCGGCACAGTAATACCAACTTTAGTCTACACCACTGTCACAAAGTCCAGCAATTCTAAATAAATTAAAACGGGTGCTAATACTAAATTACAATGTATGTTGAATGCACATTTAAATTGCTTCATTAATACATTTTTCTTGAATATGTTTCATAGGCGATGTTGCCTGTATCAGATTTTAACTGCTGGTCAAATTGCTGATATGTCTGACTCCCGGATCTCTTGTGCAGTGAGGGTTGTTTTCCATGGGAATTTCAAAATTCATGGATTTTTTTTTAAGTGTGTAAATCTTTTTCCAGATGTCAAATTCTAGTAGTTGTTATACAGTGTAATTGTTTTCTACCTATATTTCGAGGATTTTTTTTTTTTTTTTTTTTTTTTTTTTTTTTTTTTTTTTTTTTTTTTTTTTATAGAAAGGAATTAACCTGTTGCTGAGTTCCTTATTTAGTTGTGTGCATCTTAAGTATTCCTTCAGTCTGGTTTCTTTTTCATTTTGTTTTTTGTTTTGTTTTCATATGTATCTTCATATTCTTCAGTTGATTCCACTAATTCCTGGTTTCTTGTGTGGACGTGTATCTTCTTATTTACTGGATTTTATGAGGTTTCTGACTGTGTTTATTTTGTGAGACTAAGATTTATGTCATGTTCTTTGAAAGTGTTTGATATTTGTGCAAGGTATTGCAGTGCTATGTGAATTTTTTGAAAAGTATTTTTGTCTGCTTTGAACCTTTCATTGCTATGTATATTTGCAATTTGACTGAGTAATCACCTTTGCCACTGAAATAATATGAGATATATTATGAAATGTTCCAATCTGAGTTGATAGTGTTAAAGATTTTTAAGAACTAGGGGGAAACATCAAGCTATATTTTGACCAAGAGTGCACTTAATAACTTCAAAGTGATGTTCCTCAATAGATTTGCTGTGCATGAATAGTTTTATCACAAGAATGTATTTCTGGCTATGAGATAGGAAAGTTGTATTCATTTTGATATTTATAAATATGACTATTTTATACTTAAGAACAAATGCTCTCTGATTTCAGGCACGTCGTGTAGCACCACAGGACACAGTGCTGTTGTATAACATTGCATTGGTTCTGCAGCGGCTTGCAACACATATTCTTAAGGATGAAAAGTCAACATTGGAGACTGTTCTGCAGGCCGTGCGTGAACTGGGACTGTCACACAAGTGAGAACTACTAAGATCTATTAACAAAATTTTGCAGTCTCCAAATTAGTATAACAGAAAACTTTCAAGATCTTTTTTGTAGCTTGGATTGGCTAATACCTTAGCTACGCATTTGAATTAGTATACTTAATATGCAAGGGTTTCAAAGTAGTAATAAACATTAAACCTACTTTGTTCAATTCCTCATTTTAATTAATAAATGTTCCATTCAACTCATAATTATCTGCTTTGCAACTATCCAGTCTGGAACTAATGTCCACGCAATCATGGCCTGTAATTAATCTGAATATTGTAACAGATGATTTACTAGGTAGATCTGGAATTTTTTTAAATTTACTTGGAGATCCTTCCAATTAAGTTTTTAGAGGAAGTAAGATATTTGTTATATATAACTGGGTGTGAAAATGTTTTTAATTTATTTTTCTTTATGGCAGTCAGCATAATAGCCTTGGAATCTGTTAAGGGGAGCCAGAATGGCATTCTGGGGGAAAACTTCACAAAACGAGTTGTTGCCAAAATAATCTTGATGTTTGTAGAAACAAATAATATTTATTTTCCTGTACCATAGTTTTAAAAGTCCTAAATAGACTCATTTTGAAAAGGCTGCACAGTGTGCCATGCCCCCTATTAGCATTCTGGAATTAAAGCAATACTTAAACTGTTTTTTAAAGGTACTTCTAGAAAGATATGTGAAAATTTGAATTTAAAAAAAATAAATCTTGAATATTTTTAGAAGGAAATTCAAGACATTTATTTACAAAATCACATATCCTTTATTAAAACTCCAAAACAAGATCGATTATCTTTCATGAATTGTGAAAGTCTTGTAAAATAACAAGTACAAGTTTTAAATTGATGCGTTCAGTAGTTCTTGAGCTAAGCGCACCCGAAAACTCTCATTTTAACTTTGGTGAGATAGGCTGTTCTGGCTTCCCTAAGAAAACCAGGTTGGAAAACTTATTTGTCCAGGCGAATAGATTTTTGTAAGGAATCTTCAGAATTGTAGTTTGTGTATTGAGGTATTATGATATGTAGAAATCATCAAAACTTGTCTTTTGTCTTTCCCCTTTCTATTCTGATAAGAACTTAATTTGCCACATTTTAGCTTTTTCAGTTCTTTCTTGCCTGACAGGTTTTGGATTGCCTACCCTACCAGTAATTATGCTACTTGTAGTATGAAATTCAGGGTTGTACTAAATTTATTGTTATAGTAGCAATTGGTGAAATAAACAGTAGCTGCTAATTCCCTTCTTGGAAGTGTTGAAAACAGTGTTGTTATTATGAATTAAATTTAAAGGGAGTCGATTAATGACACTAAACAACACTTACTTTTAAATTTTTCCGGAACATGTTTCAGAGACTTTGCCTCCATCCTCAACTGGCCATCGACTGGTTCTCATTGGTTTAGTTGACAATATTTTGTCATAGGTCTCCTCTGGTGGCGGTTCAAGGAACTTGCTGAACAAATCTTTCTGGGGGATGTCGAATGTTGGAATGGCATCAACTGAAATTTCAGATTACATCGAACTAACCAAGTTATGCATAGAACAAAATTTCTTCCAGTTTCAAAAAAAATATTTCCAACAAACTTCAGGTTTAGCAATGGGCAACCCCCTATCACCTTTCCTGGCTGATCTGTACATGAGTGCATTAGAAATAAGGATCACCAAAGGTTTCCCTTGGATGTTCAAACTCTGGCAACGATATGTAGATAACATCTTTGCAATAGTACCAAAAAAACACATCAGTGATGCACTAAAACTATATCCAAGAAAAAAGCATCAAGTTCACTGTAGAAATAGAAAAAGACGAGTATTTACCATTTTTGGATCTAAAAATAATGAGAAATAAAAACAGACTTAAGTTTGGCATTTACAGAAAACCAACACAGCCCGACAACTACATAAAAGCTAACGGCTACAACCCAAGATCCCACAAACAGGCAATCTTCAATAGTTTAGCACACAAACTGATCAACATCCCTCTCACAGCAGAAGAATACAAAACAGAATAAAACAAAATTATTGAAATAGCACAAAAAATAACTTTTCCAAATCATTAGTAGACAAAAAAGTAAACTTAGCAAAAAAGAAGAAGCTAATAAAGGAAACCACAACCCTCTCAGTTACAGAAACTAATATGATTTTCAAAAAGTTCACTTACCATCCATGGGCCTTTGATAAATTCAAAAAAATCTTCAAAAAACAAAACATTCAACTAGCGCCAGTCAACCATTTCTCCTTAAAAAACCTAATTTGCTCAAACATCAAAGATGCCATTCCATCTAACAAAAAATCTGGTATATATCAAATTGAATGCAGTGACTGTAGTCAAATTTATAATGGAAAAACCAAAAGAAATTTAGAAACAAGAGCAAAGGAACACTTTAGGAACATAAAATATAAACAATTAGAAAAATCAGCAGTTGCCACGCATTTTTGAGGGGGAAAAAAAAAACAGCATAAATCCAGAACCAAAACTACTAAAACATACATCAGGAAAACAATAACTATCCACATGGGAACAAATCTTCATTTCAAAAAATAGGAACAAAGTATTCAATTTCGACATCTCCCAGAAAGATTTGTTCAGCAAGTTCTTGAACCGCCACCAGAGGAGACCTATGACAAAATATCGTCAACTACACCAATGAGAACCAGTCGATGGCGGTTGAGGATGGAGGCAAAGTCTCTGAAACATGTTCCAGAAAAATTTAAAAGTGTCATTAATCGACTCCCTTTAAATTTAATAAGTAGCTGCTATAAAATCATAAAGTTTGAGGTACAATTTTGGTATTGATTTGCCATTCAGGATACATAGATTACAGCTTTGCCCTGCGTATTTGTTCATTTATATAGTAAGGAACAAGACTATGAATATAGCCAATATTCTCTCTGCCAAAATAAAAATTCTGACATCCAATTTTATAAGTTTCACAGTTGATTCATCTATTGCAATATTTTTCCCTGATAAAAAATATTCTTGAAACTTTTTTTTACCATGAACCTCTTTTAATACTTCTAAGATATAGATTAGTGATATTCTGCATATCATCCCCTACAAGCAGCATCCAGAAAATCCACAAAAGGGTATCCCAAGGCGTAACATCACAGAAAAATTTTGAGTTTACTCTTCACTGGACCAATAATCCTTTAATTCAGGAGTGAAATAATCTCTATGCTCAATATTGTGACAAAATTCACTTCATACTTCTTTATTTATCATTAAAATTGTTAGCTCAATGCATATGTACAATCAGACTTTTTACACAAATACAACACTTTGAAACATCTCTGCAATGTTACTTTAAGTCTCTGTAGCATACACTATAATCTTACAGAAACGTCTCTGCAATGTTGCTTTAAGTCTCTGTAGCATAATCATTCTGACCTACATGCTCTTACATGGAGCTACATGCCAATTCTGAACACCAGTCTGATATTCACATGTAAACACAACTTCGTGATCCCTCATGCGTTGCAGCATTTAATGTCCTGAGAACTGCTTTCTGGCCTTTACACAGCTACTGATACCTTATTATGGAGCAGCTGGAATGTACCACACTCAAAGCACCACACTGCTCTCACTGTGCAACTCACTGCTGCTCAACTTAATCCCATTGACTGCTCACTCAGTACTGTTGGTCTTGCATAGGCTTTTATGTATCTGCCAGGTGCAGTAATCTTTCTAGAATTGCAGTCACAAAGGGACTCTTTGCACAGTAGTAATACAATTTGCTTTCTTACGTCAGCTGTCCTTGACATGTGTTTATTTCCCATGGCAGCCTGCTTACTGCTATGTCATGTCAGCCAGCCGCTGATCTTGAGCATGTGTTACTTTCTCAATGTAGATTTGTGCAATTGTAGATGTGACAGTGTTATACTCATTAAAGCCTTTAATTTCTACCACAAGACTTTGAATTTTAGTCCCACTTTAGCCTATGCAATTAGTATCAATGACAAATTTGTGCTTATTTAATTTTTTTGTTATTTCTCTCCAAAATTGTTGACTGTGTAAAGTAAATTGACCTTGCTTTTACAGGTACTTCCAGTATCTTTCGGTTCATGGTGATAAAATGAGATATGATGTGACTTTAGCTGGTTTAGAAGCACGCCAGTGTCAGGATTTGTTGTCACAAGCTCAGTATCATGTTGCTCGTGCACGACGTCTAGATGAAGAAGAGCGACAACTGCGCCGTAAGCAGGAGGAAGAAAGGGAGGCTTTCCGATTAAAACAAATGGAAGAACAGGTATGTGGTGAAAATAAGGAAATGCTAGGCCAACACTATCTTAACAGAATGTTCATGATTCACTGTTATAGATGGAGGTACATTGAATTTGTATTTTAATTGAATTTTCTGCATATCTATTCCATGTTTTCAAAATTAAAGGAAATGCTTGGTAACTTGTACTTCAAAAATGCACTTCTGATCTGTGTAGAAGATCTGTAAGAAGTAATTTTGTCAAATAATTATAATAAATGGATTTCAGATTTTTATAAGTAGAGTTTAGATGTGTAGACCAATAAGATTTACGTTACAAACAACCTTTTGGGAAGTACAGTGAAATGAATTTATAAGAACTGAATTATGAAATGACACTTTGTTATTCTTATTTAAAACTTGCCTCAGAATGCAGAATTTGTTAAAATTATTGCCACTTTTTGCCTACACATTATGGGTCTAACCTCATTCTTCATATATTTATGCTTTCATTTTAAGAAATAAATAAAAACCTAAGAGTGCTTCAGGTCTTTAAAGTAAAGGGATACAGTGTTTTTAATGCTAAATATCAATTTTGTTGAACAGAAAAAGCTAGAAGAGAAGAAGCGTGTAGAACTGGAGGAGCTTTTGAAAAAGAGGCAGGAGTATAGAGAGAAAACAAAGAATGCTATTGTGTTCACTGATATGCCCTCAGAGAAAAGTGGAAAGAAGGGTCGTAAGCGCAATGATGAAATTGTCTCAGATTCTGGAGGTAGTGATGCTGGTGGAACTGGAGGAGGAAGTGGAGGAGAGAAGCCTCCAAAAGAAAAGGGAAAAAAGAGACGTCGCAGGTATGTTAGTTTAAAATACTCTGTACATCATAAGGAAATTATTATATTTGCAAAGCTGTCATTTTTTCTGCTGTCATTGTCTAAAATGTCTATGGAAAATCCCTGAATTTCTTTCCTCTAAATTGGCAGTCCCTTTTTAAAACCCTATTATATTCCCTAATGACTTGCCATTGTGTGATGCTTGCAGCATAATAAGCATCAGTGGGGTTGCAAGTCTTACAAGGTGAAGCATTAGTGGCCAATGTGAAAATGTTGAGAATTTGGTGATTAATTTAAACATAGTGCTTGGTATATCGAGATTTAACTGTATTGGAACACCACAGTGAAGCAAAATAATCATTAATTTTTAGATGAGTCGTATTCATTACACATCTGCTTCACTTTCGTACCTATTTTGAGGACATGTTTCGCAAATCATCGTTTGCATCTTCGGCTCTTATGCGACTAAAGCTTGATCCAGTGGTGTGGGTAATGGCAGCAGCAACCCCAGAATTACCCACACCACTGGATCAAGCTTTAGTCGCATAAGAGCTGAAGATGCAAACGATGATTTGCGAAACATGTCCTCAAAATAGGTACGAAAGTGAAGTAGATGTGTAATAAATACGGCTCATCTAAAAATTAATAGTGCTTGGTGATTGTTGGTATATGTTGACAAACTAAATAATGAAGAGAGAGCATATAGTGTGGCTGAGAGTGGGTATACTGCGAATAAAAGGGATGAGAAGAGGTTTTCCACAAAAACAGTACCTAATATGCAGGAGAAAAGATGTAGAGCACATAATGTTTGAGTATAAAGGGACAAAATTATGGAGAAAAGAATGTATGAATAAAAAATGGTTCAAAATGAATAGAAAGATTGGATTAGTTAAAGTTTTCAATAAAGATATTGTGCAAGCTGGAGAGTTAAAAAAATTGAGTTAAAAAATTGGGCATTAAAAAGAGAGGTAAACAAGGTATACTTTTAAGGGAAATTAATGTGTAGCTAGTAGAAGTTGTATAATAAATATGGTAAGTTAGCTTGGGCTGAACATTTAACCATTTTTTATATTTTTTTATTTTTAAGAAGCTTAGTGCAAATAAAAATATATAAAAATAGTGCGTTCAAATGGGATTGAATGCAATAGTTTATGAATGTATTGAAACTCAAATTGTGTTGTTCTGATAAATGTAGGTCGAGAAAAAGTACTCTCTGCTCTCTCTGCCTCTTTCATCTACCCAAGAGCCTTTCTTGCCTAACAAGTTGCAGCGCAGTAATATATTTCACTCTTCTCTACCTTAATAGAGGATCAAGCATTACTTTGGCAGTATTGACAATCATTAAAGCATATTTTCTTGTTAACACTGAGAAAAAAAATTAAGAACTAGGTGTAAACCCTTTCATGGAAGTGTTGAAAACAGTGTTGTTGTATAAATTAAATTAATTGGGAGTCGATTAATAACACAAAACAACACTCACTTTTAAATTTTCCCGGAACCGGTTTCTGAGGCCTTCCCTCTATCTTCAGCCGGACATCGACTTGTTCTCATTGGTGTAGCTGGCAATATTTTGTCATCGGTCTCCTCTGGTGGCGGTTCGAGGAACTTGCTGAACAAATCTTTCTGGGGGATGTCGAAATTGAATACCTTGTTCCTATTTTTTGAAATAAAGATTTGTTCCCATGTGGACAGTTCTTCTTTTCCTGTTGTATGTTTTAGTAAACATAAATCCAGAACCAAAATTACTAAAACATACAACAGGAAAAGAAGAACTGTCCACATGGGAACAAATCTTTATTTCAAAAAATAGGAACAAGGTATTCAATTTCGACATCCCCCAGAAAGATTTGTTCAGCAAGTTCCTCGAACCGCCACCAGAGGAGACCGATGACAAAATATTGCCAGCTACACCAATGAGAACAAGTCGATGTCCGGCTGAAGATAGAGGGAAGGCCTCAGAAACCGGTTCCGGGAAAATTTAAAAGTGAGTGTTGTTTTGTGTTATTAATCGACTCCCAATTAATTTAACTAGGTGTAATTCTGACAATATAAAGATTAGTATCCTGGAGTGATATATAAAATTTATAACAATTGCATTCTTCTTTTCTGTTTAGTGCGGACAGAGAGAAAAAGCCAAGAAAAGGAAAAGGTGGTGGTGGAGGTGCTCGTAAGAGACGTGAAAAGAGAGTTCCTGGTGGAGATTCAGACTCTGGATCAGAGAGGCCACGTTTTAAGCGGGGAAAGAAACAGCCGAAGGTAACAATTTTAATTTTTTTTCCATTTCCTTTTTACTTTTCCTATATGAAGTACTTACACCTCACAGGAACCTGTCAAGGAGTAAAAGAATTTTGAATCTGAGAGAATATCCAGGATGGAGGATAAGCCCGTTACTTGGCATGAGGGTGAAGAAGATAAACATTTGCCATGCAAATAAAAGTTGACAGCATTTTTAAATAATTTATGTTTTAGATGTTTTATTCTTAACCAAAGTATTTTGGGGATGTGATCTTATTAATTGTTAAATCAAATTCAACAGTTTTCTTTGTTTCTGTGTTTGAGCAAATTTTCTAGAAGTAATCTATGAAATTCCTAATGAAACTGTTAAGTAGGAAATAAATGTAAAGCCTGCATATTTGCCATTCAGATATACAACAGAGTGCAATAAATGGTTGTTCTTAGTGGTGGAAAACAAACTCTTTATTATTAAATTATGGATGAGTAGTATTTTTTACATATCAGCTTCACTTACGTACCTATATTGAGGACATGTTTTGTGAACCATCGTTCGCGTCATCAGCTCTAATGCAACTAGTGCTTGTGGGTAGTTCTGGAGTTGCCGCTGCCATTTGTTGATTTTGTGATGAATTTAAATTTGTGGTTGTCTTCTGGCAGGGTTTCGAAGTTCATTAGTTGTTTTTTATGTTTTTCTATATATATATTTTCTCCCAGATGATGAGTTCACTATGTTTTTGTACATATATTAGTAATTTGGTGCTATCTTCAATTTCATGATTTTCAGACTAGAAATGAGCTGCTATTGCGAACTTATCAATATTTTTGTAACTTAGGTGCCTAAAATGTTCTTTCTTCCTAGTGCCTATGTTTGTTTTTGTCCTCCCTATGTAAATTTTTTCACAGTCTTTACACTCAATCTTGTAAATGCCTGACTTTTCTTCTGGTTTTATCTTATCAGTATTACTGTTAAGTAGGTTTTTAATGTTGTAATTGTTTTATGGTGCCAGTGTTATATTTCGTGAATATTTTTTGTAACTTTTTTGTGGCGCAGGGGTGGTAAGTAAATATAGCAAATCTAATTTCTTGTTTCATTGGTGAAAGAGCTGTGATCTGTTTTAATCTTTTTTGAAGTCTGAACGATTTTATTTTTTTATCTACAAGGCCTTTTCCATATCCATTTTTAATTGCAGTTTTTAAGATTTGCTGGCTGAGGGGTAGGTAAACTAATCTGTGTGTGAGACTGTTGATGGTGGCGTGTTTGTGTGGAATTGGGTTGAAACTATTTGCTTTGATGTAATTATCTGTGCGTGTAGCTTTTCTATGAATACCAAATTTCAGTTTTTCATTGTTTTTTGATAGGTCCAAGAAAGGTAGGGTACAGTCCTCTTCAGTTTCTACAGTGAATTGTATGCTGGGTTCTTGAAGGTTGAGTAGTTTCAAAGCTTCATGTCTCTGTTTGTGGGAGCGCCCTTATATACATCATCATCTCTGTTTGTGGTGTACTATTGAAAAGATGTCTACGTATCTGTACTATATTTTAAAAATATGAGGAACGGCTTTAGTTATATATGTCTCGAAAAAGCTCGTGTATAAATTGGCCAAAAATGGTGATAGCTTAATATTTTTATTTAAGGCACAAGGTCTGTTCAAAAAGTATCACAACGTTGTGTTTTTTTTAAAAAAAAATTGTTTATTCTCTGAATATTTATTTTGCTCCCTTCAAAGTAATCCCCACCAGATATACACTTGTGCCAACGTTTTTTCCAATCCTTGAAGCACTTTAAAAAATAATTTTTTGTGATCTTGTTCAGCTTATCCTTCGATGCTGTCTTTATCTCCTCACTTATGGCATAACACTGTGCCCTGCAATCAAAGAAAACAATAAACAAAACTTTCACAATCGACCAAACTTGGTGCGCTTTTTTTCGGTCTTCGCTTGTGTGGCAGTATCCATTGGGATGATTGAGCTTTAGTTTCCACGTCATAACCATAAAACCATGATTTGTCACCATTTATGACTCTCAGGAGCATATTTGGGTCATCGCGGACAGAGTTCAACAGCTCCTTAGCAACATTAATGCGATGGTGTTTTTGGTTGAAATTCAGCAACTTTGGTACAAATTTTGTGGTGACCTGTCTCTTGTGCCCAAATCATTGGTCAAAATTGAATTGCAGGAGCCAGTCGAAATGTTTAGGTCCTCGGCAACTTCTCTAACGGTGATTCAACAATAGGCCAGAATTATTTACTTCACTTCAATGTTTTCGTCTGTTGTTGACAAGCTCGAGTATCCGGGATGTTCTTTGTCATCCACATCTTCTTGACCCTCTGAGAAACTTTTGTACCTCCGATAAATGTTGCCTTATTCCAAGGTAACTTCACCATATGCCACAGTCAATATTTGGAATTTATCTGTGCACTTAATTTTGTTTTCCACAGAAAATTCCATTTTTTTGGAATAGGCAAAATTTGAAGACGAGTCAAAACACGTCCAACAAAATAGCTGTCAACATTTAACTGAACATTCAAAATGGCTGAGCTTGTCAACATAAGTGATGGACATGAGTACCAACATAACGGTACAAAGCAAAAATATAAAATATTTAGCCTGTGAAAATTCAAAATTTGCGATACTTTTAGTCTGCAGAGGAACATCTTCTAGTATCTGTGGAAGATGGTCTGTCAGGAGGCTGAGATATTGTGTGAGTTTAGTGTTCCTTTTATGAAAAAAGGTCCTACGAGCTGATGGTTCAGTATCCCTTGTCACATGTTTAAATTCCATGGATGCTGATGCTCCACCTGACGAATCCCCCAACAGGGATTGTCAACAGAGCAATGTTTCTGCAATTTACATGGCCAGGTTTCAACCCAAATTTAGTAGACAAAACAATTAACAGACTCAACAAAGCTAAGAAAATAACCACCACCCTAGAACCTACAGGAGAAAAAGAGAAAATTTTTTTTTAAAACATTCACCTTCCATCCATCAGCCTACAATAAATGCCAAAAAATCTTCTCAAAACACAACATAATTCTTGCACCTCAAAATAGGTTTAATATCAGAAATTTGTTAAAAGGCACCCCCAAAAATTCAATTACTGCCAAAGAAAACCAGGAATCTATGAGATCAAGTGTGAAACTTGCCCTAAAATTTATATAGGAAAAACAAAAAGAAATATTGACATCAGAACTAAAGAACATAAGAAACATTAAAAATGGTGAAACAGAAAAATCAGCAGTGGCTTTTCAGTTTTTGAATACTAGACATGACTTCAACTTGGAAACATCTTTAATAAAATACGTTAATCACCCCATAGACCTTTTCATATGGGAAAAAATCTTCATTAACAAAAATCGTCATAGCGTCATGAATTTTGAAACTCCACCTCCGGACATCTTTAACAAGTATATCATGCCATCTATCGATGATACAGAGAAAGAGGAAACCACTACAATTTGCACTGTCGAGTTCCAGCTGATGATAAGAGCAAAAGCTCTTGAAACATGTCCTGTGAAAAAACAGTGTGAGTGAAGCAGTGTGTCAATATCTTCTCGATTCACTTTTGTGCTAAGTTGTGCTTCACTGTCTCTACGCTTCTTTCAAGTTTATACTTCGGATTCAGGGACTAAATGCACTAATCACATCGGAAAAGATATTCATAAAGAAATATAAGGAAAGCTGCTCAATTTTGACACCTCCTTTGAAGAGAACCCATCAAGATACCAACAGAGACACCCCTATTGCCTCCAAGGAGTTCACCAAATCAAAATTCAACAGTCAACATTAACTGAGGATGTTAGGAAGATCCTAACGAATCACGTTCTAGGTAAATACTAGTAATACATGGAGCATCGAGTACTACTCTGGCTCAAAATTATATTAATTTTGTGCTTCATTGTATCATAGTCCTTACTCTTAGGAAAGAAAGCATTACCTGCTTATGTAATAAAAAAAAAATTGCATTATAGTCATATTGTAAAGCATCTATGTGTTCCTCACAATTAATTATGTTAAACTAGAGTATTTTCTTGAACCGAAACTGTGTTTGAAAATTAACTTTCCAGGATATATTGAATATTAGTGAGAACATGCATGTTTGCTTAATAGAATTAAAATAGCATTTTATTGGAAATATAAAATTACCGTAATAATTTTGTTATTGTAGGAACCCCGTGGACGTCCAAAGAAATCTAAAACAGTGGAGGATGATGGTCTTTCAGCACGACAGAAAAGCCGTATTGTATCTAAAGCAACTATATCTACTAGTGAATCTGATAGTGACAGCAACAAATTGAGGATCAACAGTGGGTATGTCACATTGTAAAAATGTAATGTGCATTTTTTTTAAATTTATGTCCTTAATTTAGAAAGTTACAGAAACTATTTTCTCATGATGCTTTTAAAACATTACGCATTTCACATCACACAGACAAAAATCAAGAATTTATCTTTTCACTCTGTTAAATCACAAATTAGTAATAAAATAAAAGCATTTCAACAAGAAGAGTTCAAAACTGCGGGTATAAATAACACTAGTCGACAAAAATGAACTTTTTTTTCTTTCACAAGAATTAAAATAACATTTTCTAGAAGTATTTTTCGTGCTGAATTCAAATATAATTTTAGTTTTTCCCCATCGGGCAGGAGTTTGTGTGATATTTATTTGAATTTTTATAATATTGTAAAAAATTCTTAACTATTTAACTCAGAATTATAACTACTCATTCTGACGTACCTAGAAAGTGGTAGATAGTGATTTTCGGGCATATTTTGCATCTGGAACATCTCTCTTCTTGGTCCAACAGTAGTCAGCCAGCATATTGGAACTCCACTTGCCTTGGTACCTCTTTTCCATAGTAGAAATTTGCTGATAAAAATGCTCATCGCTGACAGTTACAAGATTTTCAGGGAAGCAGTCTAAGTGAGAGTCCAAGAAGTGAATTTTTAGACAGGTTGCATCCCATAGCTTAATAAGAATGCAGAAGAGCAGTCACTATGTCACATTGGTTTTCTGCTTTATGGTTTCCAAGAAAATTGAAACAAACTTTTAAAAGACAGCCAGGCTGCTGGATTTAACAGTCCATCGAAATGCTCATCATCTATTAATGACCGGATTTGTGGTCCTATAAAAATTCCTTCTTTAAGTTTAGCATCACTGACTTTGGGGAACTTTGATTTCAGGTACAAGAATCCATCAGACTGTTTATCCATAGCTTTGACAATAACTACATATTCTTACTTCTTTTTGTAGTAGATTCCACCCTTTGAGTCTGAAGACAGATTTAATTCCGGAATCAGGTCATTAAGGTTTTTCTGATTGGGAAAGTATGATGAACATGTATTGACTTCAGATGTAGGATCATTTTTATTTTCATGATGTGTTTTTCCTCTCAGATGATATAATCATGTGAAATAATAAAATTGATTAATTATTTTTTTATTGTTTTCCTTGAGAAACATTAATTGTAGAATCTCATTAACAATTTGCCTTATTTATGCTCAAGAGTAATAATGTAACACTACTTGAAGGTGTACAATAGCTTATTTCTTTATAATTTTTTTTAATAGTCTTGGTTCTGGCAAATGACTGGCCATATTATATATTATATATAAATTTTATGAGGAATTTGTGCAACCAATCATTGATGGAGAAGTAATTAAGTACCTTAGAGTAGTTTGTCAAGAAGCTCAAACTAAATAGGAATGTTGAATTTTGAGTGAGTGCTCTTCTGCTTAAGCATTTGTTTAATGTTAAATTTTTTTATGTTTAATTTTTAGTGGTGAGAGTGGAAGTGATAGAAGTAGTGGAAATGCAAAGAAGAAGAGAAGGATAGGATCTGACTCCAGCCGTTCGCGTTCTCGTTCTCAGTCACGTTCTCGTTCACGGTCTGGAAGTGGATCGCGTTCTAGATCCAGGTCTAAAAGCGGATCAAGATCTAGATCTCGTTCCAAAAGTGGATCACGTTCTAGGAGTGGTTCACGCTCCGGGAGTGGTTCACGTTCAAGATCTCGCTCTGGAACAAGGTCCCAGAAGAGTGGCTCACGTTCCAGATCTCGTTCTGGCTCAAGGAAGAGTCGATCAAGATCTAAAAGCAGATCAAGATCTAAAAGCAGACCAAGATCTAAATCAGGATCATCTAGAAGCAGATCCAGGTCTAAGAGTGGATCCAGAAGTGGAGGCTCTTCACGTTCAAGATCAAGGTGAGTGACGTTTAGTTAGTGCTGTAAATATAACAGAATTATTAATCATTGCTCGATATAGCATCTGTAAGTGCCACTTGCCAAGCTTTTGTGTCACTGGGGAAGATTACAGGTTTTAAATATCTTGCTTAAGTCTCCTTTTTTGTACCTGGCCTCCTGGCCTTCCAGAAAATTGAGAGATCTCTTTCTTATTTACTAACTCTTCTCTTTCTCCTTTTTTCATTATATTTATACTGCACTTTTCTTTTGATTTTCTTAGGATATTTTCTGCTTTTTCTTCTATCATTTTTTGCTTCTATTTTTTCTTATTAATATTATCCCATTTTTCTTCCCTTATATCTTCCCTCCATTTATCTAACTCTTTATGTTGTCATATAATGTGTGGTACTTTCTTCTTTCCTGCATAATTCATATATCTTTCTTTCTTCTTCTAAGACCCTTTAAGTATATTGACCTGTTCTCATCCATTCCTTTCTCCTTTATGGTATTAGTCTATTAATTTCTTCCTACACCAACTCCTTTTAATTTATCTGTAAAATTTGAGATTTTTTTTTTTTTTCAAACTACCCATAGACATGCATGTCTTTCACCTTCCTCCAAAAATCTTTATTTTCTTACCATTTTCTCCATGTCTTCCATCCCTATTTTTATCTATTTTTGCTTCCACCCCTGCCCAACATTAGTTTTTATTTTTCATGTCTTTGAATAATACATTTCTTTAATATTTTCTTATCTTTCATTGTTATGCACCTACACCAAAATTTTAGAAGCCATTCCATTACTGCCTTGTCCCCCACTCTCTCTTTGTTCTTCCTGGTTCTCTCAGTACCGTTTCCCCAAATGGTGAGGGAGTTAGTTTTAACACTTCTTCCAAAATGACCTAAATCCCTGTTTTATTTTGTCATCAGTTTCCAAGGTTCCCCATATTTCAGTTGCTTAATTCATTTTTGTTTCTATCACCACCTCTTACATCTGCTCTATCCAGTTGTCATTTCTAAATTATATTTGCATACTCTTATCCCTACCATTGCTGTATTATGGCATAATTTGGTATTTGCCATAATACCAAAGAAGTTAGCACAGGATGCGCTAAAATTATTGAACCTGCAAGACCAATCCATAAAGTTCACCATTGAAACAGAACAAGATGGATGGTTACCGTTTTTGGATTTAAAAATTATTAAAAAAGGAGACAAATTAGAGTTTGGCATATATAGAAAATCAACACATGTGGATAACTACATTAAAAACAACAACTCCAACCCAAAAGAACACCAATATGCAGTATTTCACAGTTTAATCCATAGGCTAGTGAACATCCCATTGACTATAGAAGAATATACCAAAGAAGTAGATCACATTAATTATGTTGCAATTGTGAATGGCTTTGATCCAAAATTTATTAAAAAAATGATAAACAAGCATAAAAGACGGAAAACCATCAAGGACGTTAGCACTTTAAAAGCTGACGACCCAAAGAAAGCATATTGCAAATTTACGTATCACCCTAAGGCATTTAATAAATTCAAAAACATTTTCCGTCAATTTCAGATACAACTAGTACCACACAACAAATATAACATGAGAAACATGCTGAATCACCCGCTAAAAAACACAAGTCCAACCAACAAACTATCCGGAATTTATAGCGTAAGATGTGAGGATTGCCACGAAATTTATATCGGAAAAACAAAGAGAAACCTAGAAACAAGGATGAAAGAACACATGCGATGTATTAAATACAAACAGACAGATAAATCGGCCATAGCCCATCACTTCTGGTCAAAAAATCACAACATTTCCAAAGACATAAAACTTTTGGTACCGGCAAAAAAGTATTGGGAATTAACAGTTTGGGAAAATATACACATTTTGAAGAACAAAAAGAGAGCAATGAACTTCGAAATTCCAGTAGTAGATGACGTCATTCAACTCATTGAACAGCGCCAGGAGAGGGAGGCGGTCACCTGAAGAACCAGTAGAACATCAGCTGAGGATGGGGACGCGGTGTCCTTGAAACTTGTCCTAATTTAAAAAGTAAGTGGAGCTTAAGTGTTTATACAGTTCGAGAATTGGTTTAAAAAGTGTTTTTGATTGATGAAGCTCCACTGTTTATAAATACTTCTATTATAGTTTTATTATTTGTAGTTGTTTTTTTTTTCAATTAATTTTTACGTCACTGTTCTTAGTTTCTCCAATCATGCATAACAGAGTAATGAGCTATGAAAACCATGACCTTGATCCAGATCCAAAATTATTAAAAAAAGTGACAAATCAAAACAAACTGACATGGGAGAACATCCTAATATGGAACAATAAGGACAGAGTAATGAATAGAAAAACTATTTGTAGTTGGTTATTTCAATTAATTTTGACGTCACTGTTCTAAGTTTCTCCAATCATACATAACAGAGTAATGAGCTTTGAAATACCACCAGTCGATAATTTGATAAAGAAGTTCATAGTCCACAACCAGAAAGAAGACAGCAGAATACAACCGACAATAGTCGGGCCTTTGTGGTTGAGATTGGAAGCAACAGCTTTCAAAAATAGTTGCCCAAAAAATAAAATTTGTAAGTGACGGAGTATTAAAAATCAACTACAAATAGTAGTAGAAGTATTCGCATTATACATACATCTTAAAATGATCACCATTTGCATATCTTTGCTGGTGATAAATTGTAGATTTTGAGTCAGAATCTGCTGTTAATGTAGGCAACATTACCTACAAAAGATATTGGAGAAGCAATTTAGGGCTTCATTTGACTCAGATTTATTAGATTCCTTTACAGCATAGACAACAAACTTTAATGTACACTATTTACACTATTTATTAATCATGTGTTAGAGTGATATCTTCTCAAAAGGAATGAGAAACACATAGTAATGACAAGATTTTTGGAAAATTTGTATTGCATTAAAGAGGTTAACCTGCTATGAATTGTGTATAGATGAAAAACTTGTATCTTTTTGCTTTCCATTCTCATACTGGTTTCTTCCAAGTTTGTAGCTGAAGGCTGATTCACAATACTTTCCAATGAAGAGGTAGAATATACATGGTATTGTGTTTGTAGTTTGTTGCGCAGTTATTTGGTAGTCTTTGATACCGAAATTAAGGTTTGCCATAAGTAAAGAATCATGATGGATGTCAAAGGAATGTTGGTTCTTTGTTACGACAAGGGCAAGGCCAGTTGAGTTGGGGGGAAAGTTGTTATAACAAAAGCAATGTAAGAAACAGTGTCCTTAGCAGATTTCTAAAGGGGCTCACTTGACTTGCTGAATAGGGTATTCTTTGGATCATTCATAATGGCGACAAAACAGCCCCAAAGGGATCTTTGGTTGAAAAGGAGTTTTCAGAGTGAAAGTGATACACCCACGCGCATCGGTGGTCATTCAGAACAGTCTTCGGCGTCAAGCCGATGAGAGCAGTCCGAGGCGTGAAGCCTATTAGGGCAGTCCTCTTGTTCTGTCTTGGATATTTGTCGGTTCATATATATGTGAGGAACGAATAAAGTTTATCGAGTAATAAACATTCTGCCGTCAGTAACTCTAAACAGAGATTGGTAACCTTTGGTCGGCAACTTCAATTTCGGTGTTATAAAAAAAAAGAAGCAGTAAATAAATAAGTGGGAAACGGGCATTCCAGTGTCATTAACATCTCCTTCTCACATACATCCACGCATACCCAGTGAGAAACCTCATTGTTTTACCCTGAGCTAAACAAAAGTGCTTCAAACTGTATTGTCAAGTGGAACATTGTTCGCCACATATATTGTTGCTTCAAATTGGCGTCCACAACGTGGAATTGTGTGACACCCATAAACATTTTTGTATCATCTTTATTATATAATCTTAATTATACAGTGATTGGTAATTCTCAGAGGGAGAATGAAATTATAGAAACACATGCAGGCAAAATGAAAGTAGGATGTTGAAAACTCGGAGGAAATGTCTCTAATTTATTTTCTTCAGGATGCTATGCTTGTTTTTAAAAATTAGCTTGAACTTTTAAAGCTGGTTTAGCTTGAACCTAGGAAATTAGTCAATCTGAAGTATGTTCTGTATAACTTTGCATCATATCTGTTGTCATGTGACTAGGTGTCTCTCATTGGCTGTTGTAGAGAATGTTGTTCTGCAATGCAAAATAATTCCATATTTAACATGATCATTTATCTTAATACATTCAAATATAATTGTCAGATTTATATTATAATAACTGTATGAATTAAACATGTTACATAATAGAGTTAATTTATTTGGAATGTGTGCAAATTCTTATCAACAAATAGATGAAAGAAGTCTTTGGTTTAAACCTTTGTCTCAAGATGATGAAAACAAGTGCATGGATCACAATAGTGTTTATATCGCTTTTATTGCCTAACCTTATATTGCACATTGTTTTGACATCATTTAAAGGTGTACATTAGGCAATCATAGGAAGGGGGTGAGTTTATAAGGTCATAATTCAGGTTTTAATTGTATTTTGCTTATTACATATTGCAAGAACAAACTTATTGTATAAATATTAAATTTCTTTATATTGATTAATTTCCTTAGATCGAATTCTGGTTCAAGATCCAGATCTCGCAGTGGATCGCCAGCAAAGTCACGTTCTCGTAGTGGATCACGAGCGAAATCACGTTCCCGCAGTGGCTCAAGGTGAGTGAATTCTTTGAAGCAGCAACATTTATGTATTTAACTGTTCCTTCAATTACTTATAGTTGAAAGAGAATCATGCTGTATTTAATTCTGATCTACATTGGGAAGCCATTTATAAGAAGATTCCTTCATTGTGAATTCACCTGTAATGAAATTTTCCCAATTTGTATATTAAACATTTTAATTTGTCAAAAATTATTGAATTTTTAGTAATTTTAATTTTTTTTAAACTTTTGTTCTATTTTGTTATTGTTTACTTATGTCAATCAGTTTTAAAAGTCTTGCAGTGGTACACAGGTGTGAAAATTATTAGACTCAAAGTAAAAACTTTACATTCTCTTGGTTTTCTTTGTTGTAGACACCTAAAACTGTAAGATATTGGGATTTTTTTTTTTGTGCTGTTATGGTTATAAAGGATTTTAATTAGACTCTAAGCTATATGTTGGTATCTGTGAGTTTGAAACTATGTTGGCAACACTGCATAAGCCAGGCAGCTGTTTTGTGGTGTATCATGGACCTGCAGGCATTGTTTTCTTTAGTGTGTTAATTGCAGCAAAACTGTGATTTCTAGGTAAGCTGTATTCTTAAATAACTCTTTTACTGTTGACAAGGAGGTGTACATTAATTTTTAAACATGAAGTGGAAAACATGTACCCTTCAATGAATTATTCTTTTGCATTTCAATTTTTTTTTTCAGATTTTTTTAGTTTATGGTGAAGAAATATGAAAAAAAAAATAGTGAGAAAACTACAAATGTCATAGAAATCTTTAATCCTTGTGAACCAGAAACTTTAAAATGGCCTTGACTACTGTTCTGATCAAGTGGGAAAATATGGTTGTAAGAGTAAATTGAGTCCAAGGGGGAAGCTCAGTCTCATTCAGTGGCTAGGGAAAACAGAAAACCCACCAGTCAAGGTTTAAAGAAATGTTTAGAAGACTATGGAGTTGATATTTGTGCTTCTACTGTTTGAAGAAAACTCAGAGGTGCAGAACTTCCAGCACATTGGGCTAGGAAGAAGGCAAAATTAACACCTGCAATGGCAAAAAAGAGGTTTTAAATGAAGTTAAAAATGTCTTTAAAAATGATTAGAGCAGCATTAGTCACTTATTTTTAATTCCATATATAAAGGAAAAGTTTAAAAAACATTTTAAAAAAGTTTAACATTAATATTTATGAAACTTCTACCACATACTCTATGTAAAAGGCTACATGTCACCCATGTTTGAGCTTTTATGGCATAACAATTAATTTTTAAGTTGTAGGTCTGTTTTTCTGATGAATCCTTGTTCTGCATATGTGAAAAAAGCAGTCAGTAAATCAGGAAAACACCAAATGAGGAATTTTGCAATCATGTGTGGCTCAAAATGTCAAACATTCAACCTCTCTCATGGTATGGAGTGTTATGTCAGCTCAAGGAACAGAGCATTAATATATAGTAGAAGGGACAATGAATCAACATCAATCCAGAAAAGTTCTGAAAACACGCTTTCTGCCTCAATTAGAGGAATGGTTTCCCAATGAAGAATGCACCTATATACAAGATGGTAGATCCTGTCATAAAACCAAGTTAGTAATGTCACTTTTGGCCAAAAAAATGTGAAAATACTGCCCTGGTCTGAGACTAGTCCTGACATGAACCCAATTGAAAATTTATGACCCATTGTGAAAAGCAGACTGAAGAAGAAAAAGATTACAACTAAGGTCAGCTGATAGAGGCTCTAACAGAAATATGGCACCGCGATGAAGAGATTCAGAAAAAATGTCCTATTTTAATAGAAGGCATGCCTAAGCGAATTGAAGTGTTAAAGTAAAAGGCATGCATACAAAGTATTGTGTACTTAATTGCAAATAAAACAATTTCAAAGCACCTATTCGGGATTTTAAACAAAAACTTCTGCTTTAGTCTAATAATTTTTACATCTCTGTAGTTACTTTGTAGTTACATAGAAAATGAAGCTAGTTACAGTGAAGCAATAAGTATTATACAACAAGGGTTCGTGAAATTGATTTCAACTAATTCAACTAATAAGAAAAATTGACATCATTTTCTTAAGATAAGTGAATTTTTTCGTTACAAATAGTCATATTTGTATAATTACTGTGTAGCTATTTAAATTTCCTTTGACCTACCTTGAATTCAATTGGTGCACAAGAACTTTTATCTCCAAGTCGTGAAATTTCATGATGGATTTTTCCAAATAACGATTAGTAAGACTCTTTGTCCATTATGTTTTTTTAAGCGATTACTGAATACAACTACAATTACAATGTACATAAAACTCTTCCTACATGTTCAGACTTACAGAAAACAACGTATTCTCATGTATGTCACATTTAGAAAAAAGATGATCGATTTTTCTATCATCCTGGATACTGTTAGTTTCATTACACTTTCAAATATTCATAACAAATTGATGGAAATAAATCATTTCTTCACACTAGCCGTATATAGGCTAAGTAAGTCGCCACAAATGGTGTATCTTGGATGCGCGAGCCCATAGTGGTTTACCGGGAAAATATATGTGAGTCATGAGCTGTGGTTCAAATCGCAGCCATGGCATTGAATTTTTCAAGTAGACTGTAGTATCTATTCATAGCCCACTGTTGTTTCTCTTGCACTCACTGATTCCCACATTCAGAATATAAACATTTTAAAATTTTTAAATAATTCTAAAATAATATCACAAAATATATCAACGATAATTATGCTTGGGGCCAAACAAAAACTACTGTTTCAAAAGGCATTTTGATGCCAAACATATATGGACAATGGCAGTGGCCAATTTCAGTATCTTCTTTATTAACATGGGTAAGTAAAGCCTTTAAAAGCAGTTTTGAAAATGTTGCACAGTTTCATCCGAGCCTTTTTATAATAGCGGCAGACTAATGAGTGCCAAGGGTGTGGACAGGCACAATACAGCGCAGGCATGTTTAAGATATTTTCATGACAAATGAAGTGTATATCTTGAATTTTACAGGAATAACTTCTGAAGTGCCTTTCCTTTTGAACGATTTACATAATTCGTAAACCGTAAAAGGCAAAATCACACTAGACAAAAAATACTAGATATCATTTAAGCATATAATTTATGTCAGTTACATTTCTTTTAATGGAGTTAACCATTTGGGAAATATAATTGGTTTACATTATACTGCCCCCCAAATGGGAATATTTTTTGTTTTTCCGTGCTTTCTCTTGGCCAGCCAAAGAACAGAATTTCAAGGTCATTTCATAGCAATCGGGTGCAGTTTTATCTGCCCTTTTTAAAATAGTAAACAAATTTTAATGCATACCAGTTTATTTAATATTATTTATACAATTTACCAGTGTATAATTTTACTTTTGTCTGAAGAATTACATGGTAAAATGAACATTTTAAGCCTAAAACTTAATCCAAATATGTTGTTGTTTTCAAATGCTAGGCTTTGGCAATGAAGCCATTAGTTCTCTTGCTCTCCAATATTTCTGTGCAGTGGGTCCGGCAGGTAGGGCTTCACAGGTTAAAAGATGTTCTTCAGTCATTTCCTCTTCTTTGTTGCACAGAGGACAATTTGGACTTGTATAAATTCCTGTTCTGTGTAAGTGTTTGGCCAAATAATCATGTTCCGTAAGTAATCTAAAACTTGCTACTGCCGCTTTACGTGGGATTCCTGGAATAATTTCTGGAGTTTTAATTAAAATGTTCCATTTTTTTTTATCTTTGGCTTTGTTAGATATTGATTGGTTTTGTTTGTTTTTATATTTGCTTTTGATTAATCTTTTTATGGATGTAAAGGGTAAGTTTTTACTTTTGTTCTGAATTAAATTTGCACCTTTTTTGGCAAGAAAATCAGCTGATTCATTTCCAGCAATTCCACAATGTGCAGGTATCCATTGTAATATAATTCTTTTCTGTAATTTTTGAAGTTGTTGGATCATTTTGTGATATTCTTTAATTTGGATTGACCTCATTTTATATGAACTTATTGCACATAATGCTGCTTTAGAATCAGAAAGTATGACAGCATTTTTGAATTTATCTATTCTGTATAGAAGGTGTTGGAGTGAAATATGAATAGCCGTTACTTCTGCATCAAAATATATTGTGTGGTATCCTGCTGGTTGATAGAATGAGAACAGTGCACACTTAATTCCTGCTCCTGAGTTGTTGTCCAAGTTAGATCCATCTGTGTAGATATGTAACCATTCTTCAGGTGGGTATCTATTGTTCACAGTTTCTAATGCTAGTGCTTTTAGTACAGGTTTGAAAGTTTCAGATTTTGTAACTATTTGTTCTAAATCTATTTGAATATTAATAGGTTCAAAAGTTAGTGGGTTTTCTTTGATTAGGGATAGTGATGTGCATTCCATAACCTCTCCTATCCAAATCCCAACCTCAACCTGCCCGTGGTGCAACCTGCTTTTACCAATGAGGCTCTGGGGACCGAGCGTTAGCGGTATAACTACATCAGAAATAGAGGAAATGCTATTTCACCTCTTACGCTCACCTGTCACGGCATACAAATGTTCCACAATTGGTGCTTGTGGGAAAAGCCGATGGACTTCAAAACTCCTCCTGGCCAGGTCTGATGGACCCATTAACCAAACACAGGTGTGGCCCTCCAGACATACTGGGGGTTAAAGTGAGTGGATGATGTAACCACCATTACAAGCAAAAAATTGGTGTCCACTTAAAAAAACGGTTACATTTATGCTACTTAAAACTTAATCCAAATATATATATGATAACCAAATGTGAAATGGACAACTTCCCTTAGCAAACACATGTGTTTCAACATAAAATTTTGAATACCACAGTATATAGTAGAAAAAACACCTATACACCTGATTTCGCTCATTCAAAGACCCCTGCAGCATCGTAGCACCTAACATACGTGTCTAACACACGTGTATTCAGCATTACCTAAACATGGTTGATAAGGATACTTGCTGCACTTGATACATAAATGCTTGCTCCTATTCTTCCCTCTTCATCTGCCAATTTGACAAGTCTTCCAAATGTTGCTCTGCTGAGGTACTGTGTTAGGAAGTGTATTTTGTACCCTTGTGGATTTATATGCTGAAGGCAACTCTTCTGCTAAGATGTATATGAACTGACGTCTGTTTACGTTTTCACCTGTTACTCACTAATAGAGTACCCATGCATTAATAGCTTCCAAGGTTAACACATTGAAAAAAACATGCATAGGCTACCTTCTGCATCCATATTTCACTGTGTACAGTTGAGCCATTTGATCAATGGCATCAATGCCATACTTGGTGTTATTGTAGTATGCCACTAATTCTGGTAGCTTTTTAGGATGTTGTTTATTTATAGTAACTGTGTCATGCATTGAAATCAAAAGAAGCACATTTTTGTTCTTTTTCCCCTGATAGCATGTCAGAGTTATGTCACCTGACTTATAAAGTACAGTTTTGTGCAAGGTGCTGTAGCACATTTTGCTGATTGAGGGATTTCCCTTCTACATTTCTTTACTGTGCCCACAATGCTTGTACTTTTACACTTCAAACTTTCTGTAAGGCATTTGGTTGTGGAAAAATTGTCGCATGTAATATTTCTTCCTGTAAAAACAAAGGGCTGTATAAGATGCATTACAACATGCTCTGCAAGAGGAACACATATGGGGCACTGCTCGTCTTTGCCCAGGTAAGGAAAACCATTCACCTGATACTTTGAATTTGCATCAACTGCAAGCCAAAACTTTATTCCAAATTTGTCCGGTTTATTGCTCATATATTGAATGACAGAGCATCTAGCCTTGTGAGGAAACAGTTGCTCATCCACAAGGATATTTTCACTTGGAATGTAACACTGCAAGGAATTGGCAATAAAAGGATTCCAGACAGAAGTAGCAGCTGCAAAGCGATCTGTACATAGTTTTTGAGAACGTGTGTCCTTGTCATCAAATCGCATAAACTACAAAATTTCAGCGAATTTGTTTCTGCTCATTGTATTCCTGAAAAATGGTCTCCAGGTTTTCGACCATAACAACTTCAACGGAAAGTTTTTTGCTCCAATACCACGTAAATACCTAAGTAGTAGCTCGAATTGTGCCACTTGGGCAATAAAGCTTTCTTACTTATCGACAAGGGGTCTGCAGAGTGCCATAAACTAATCAGGAAGGAAAACAACAGATGTGGACAGATCCGAAGGCTATTGTTCACACTTCCGTACACATCAAAATGATGGATGGCAGTCCTTCTAGTAGGAGTTGTTTGTACCAGTTTTCAGAAAGGTTCAAAATGCTTAATTCTTTGTGGATGTATTTGTCATAAGTATTTATTAAAAGTTGTAGAACATGGTAAGTGAAGAAAAAAACATAAGCAAGAAATAAAGCAGCGCATCCACCAAAATGATGGGTGCAGCCCTTCTAGTGTTAAAGGACTTGACTATTGTTTAAAGTCTTCATACCAACAAGGATACAATAAAACAATTTCTTCAAATGCTTTTCTCAATTAACCTGAAGTAGAAGAATAAGCATTTGTAAGAATAGTTGGTACAAAAGTGAGTGAAGAAAGTCATGTGTGCAACATATCAAAATCTTTTATTTATATAGCTTTTACCATTTTTATGAAGCGCAAAATCATCTCTTCAGAATATTTTTTCAATTTTTCAGCTAAGGGAATTGGAAAGCCATACTCTGAATGTTCTGTAGGATTTTTATGTTTGCTAAGCTTTAATGCTTTGCTGAAAGTTGTACTTGAAATTTTTCTTTGGATTCATACCAATGTAATCAATCCTTCATGGTCTGTTAACGTGCTAGCCTCTGTGTCCTGAGATTGCAAGTCAATAGAGGACAATGGATTTTTTCAAGAGTGAAAATTCTTAGCATGGCTTCCTTTGGAAGGAAAGTAGAGCTGGTGGTTCTCTGTCTGTGGATTTATAGCACATTAAAAAACCTTAAGCCTGATAAAGAGGCCTCTGAAGCAGTCTTTTATGCCCAAAACAGATTGGAATACTGAGAACTATAATAGTTAAAGAGGATTCATAAATAAAAACTCAATATAACAATTTCTTCGCACTCTATTGTGTTATTTGTTGGACCTCTCCTTAGAGCAGTGTAAACTTGATGTTTTTCCCATGTGTTTTACTTTTGGTTTGTAGAGAGTTATTTGGGAAATAGGTAAGAACAATAGGCTAATAAATGTGAATAAAGATGTAAAATTATTGGGATCACCAATATATTAATAACTTGGAATTACATGTATTGGGACCAATAAATGGAGGCAAACAACCTTGAAAAGGAATATTTATGGGAAACAACTAAAATCTATATTGTCTTATTTTAGATTCTCTATTATACTAAAGTGTAACTACTGTCAAATTATGCAACTATTATGTGTTTCAAATGGGAAGGTGTTTGTCCTTGAGCGCTACTAGGTGAGCAACCAATCGGAGTCCTGTGGTGTTGTCGTATTGCATTCCTGCTTAGTGGTGTGTGAGGAGCGCCAACTTAATCAATCTGTATGAAATAGTATTTGCGCTAAGTCAAAAATTTAGATTTTGCCAAAACTGATCCACGTGGAAGGTAGAGAGTAATGTATCTAACATAACCATGAAAACCCCATATTTTTAGCTCAAATAGTTTTTCTAATACAAATAAATAAACCACTATTACCTGTATTATAACAATAAATCATGACATAAGCACTGTATGAATATCATTATTGGCTGGCATGTATGTGTGTACGTATATTTGTAATTACTCAGAACTAAAACGTAAATGTTTGACATGGCATGATAAAAGAATTACTTTGAATAAGCCAATTCGAGCGAGAGGAAACAATAAATTTCCTGCTGCCCTGGCAGAACATATCTGGTCACATATCTTTGTTTATGAATGGTTCGTAATCTCTATTTACTCTAGAGAGTTCAAGGTGGTTGGTGTGTATGTATATGTATGTATATATACTTTCAATTACTCAGAACTGAAATTTAAACTACTGACATGACGTGATAAAAGAATTACTGTGAATAAGTCAAGGTGTTAAATTCGAGAAAGAGCAAACAGTTCATTTTCTGTTAGCCTGTGGAATGCTGTATGCTTATGTATGAATGCTGGATAAGAATTTTTTATTTACTCTGGAGAGTTCAGATCAATATAATTCAGTTCTTTACACAACAGTAGAGTAAGAGTTAATAGTGCATTGGTTTCTGGCGGTGAATTTAATGGCGAGTCAAAAAGGCAGGTATTGTGAAGTCAGGCTCGAAGTATATTTTTAAGGTGTACACGTTCTTCAAAAAATTTTCGGAAACAGAAACTAAAAATGAGTTATTGCAAGGACTACTTCCGATTAAAAAACACGGAAAAAGTGTATCAGCTGGTCAACTTGCAATTTCGTCCAATATGACTTTACGTTGGTAGACGTAAATTACAAACAAAACCTTGCAATTGAAATGAGACACGAGGTAATATACCTCCCACCTTACCACTGCCAATATAATCAAATTGATATAAAAATTATTTGTGGTTGGTTTATTGACACTCGTCACTTACTTTTTCATATATTTATGAGAGACTAGTTTCAAAGGCCCTGGCCTCCATTTTCAATCTCTTTCCAACTGGCATCTGTTGTCTGCTCTCTCTGGTGGTGGAACTATGAACTTTTTTGTCAAATTATCTACTGGCGGGATTTCAAAGTTCATTACGCGATTCTTATTTTTCCAGATGAATATGTTCTCCCATGTTGTCAATCTATTTTGGTTTATCACTCCTTTTAATAATTTTGGATTTGGATCAATGTCATGGTTTTCATTCCAAAAATGAAATGCTACTGCTGACTTGTTTTCTTGTTTCAATCTGATGTTTCTAAAGTGTTCTTTGACTCTGGTTTTTAAATTTCTTTTTGTTTGACCTATGTAGCATTTTTCACAATTCTTACAATTTATTTGGTATATTCCAGATTTGTTACCTGAAGGAATTTCATCTTTTGTTTTTGAATTTAGTAATTTTAAAATTGAGTATCTATTAGTAGGTGCCAAGATGATATTATGTTCCTTGAATATCTTTTTAAATTTATTAAATGTTTTTGGATGATATGTGAATGAACTGAATATGCTGTTGCTTTCTTTTTCTTTAATAAATGTGGTTGCTTCCTTAATGGTTTTCTTTAGTTTAGATTTTCTAATTTTCTTCAACACCAAACTTTTGTTGTATCCGTTTTCTTCTGTTATGTGTATTATTGCTTTTTGTTCCTTGAAATATTCTTCTTTTTCCATGGGTATGTTGACTAGTCTGTGTGTAAGGCTGTTTATTATTGCATGTTTATGTGTAATTGGGTTGTGGCTATTATTTTTTATATAATTTTCTGAATGTGTTGGCTTCCTGTAAATTCCAAATTTTATTTTTGTATCATTCCTGATGATATTTAGATCCAAGAAAGGTAGTTGTCCATTGATTTCCTTTTCTATTGTGAATTTGATAGTCCTTTCTTGCAGATTGAGTAATTTTAATGCATCATCTAAATGTTTACTTGGTACAATTGCAAAGATGTCGTCAACATATCTATACCAAACCTTGAAGATCAATGGGAAGGACTTTTTAATTTGTGTTTCAAATGCACTCATAAATAAGTTAGCCAAAAAAGGTGAAAGTGGATTGCCCATTGATAATCCTGATTTCTGCTTGTAGTGTTTTCCATTAAAGCTGAAGAAGTTTTGTTCAATGCATATTTTTGTTAGAGAAATATATTCTTCTGCTTCTATTGCTTCCATATCAATTGTAGCTAGCCATTTTTTTTAACACATTCTGCAATTTTTCTGTAGGTATGCTTGGAAATAAAGATGTGACATCAAATGAAACCAGTCTGTCATTTTTGTCCAAATTTATATCTTTGATTTTTTTCTACTAAATCTAAAGAGTTTCTTAAATTTGCACTTTCAAATTTTGGAAAACTATTAAATTTACTTAGTAACCATTTGGCCAAATTATATGTGGGGGCATTTATGCTACTAGTAATAGGTCTCATATTTCTCTAACAAAAATATGCATTGAACAAAACTTCTTCAGCTTTAATGGAAAACACTACAAGCAGAAATCAGGATTATCAATGGGCAATCCACTTTCACCTTTTTTGGCTAACTTATTTATGAGTGCATTTGAAACACAAATTAAAAAGTCCTTCCAATTGATCTTCAAGGTTTGGTATAGATATGTTGACGACATCTTTGCAATTGTACCAAGTAAACATTTAGATGATGCATTAAAATTACTCAATCTGCAAGAAAGGACTATCAAATTCACAATAGAAAAGGAAATCAATGGACAACTACCTTTCTTGGATCTAAATATCATCAGGAATGATACAAAAATAAAATTTGGAATTTACAGGAAGCCAACACATTCAGAAAATTATATAAAAAATAATAGCCACAACCCAATTACACATAAACATGCAATAATAAACAGCCTTACACACAGACTAGTCAACATACCCATGGAAAAAGAAGAATATTTCAAGGAACAAAAAGCAATAATACACATAGCAGAAGAAAACGGATACAACAAAAGTTTGGTGTTGAAGAAAATTAGAAAATCTAAACTAAAGAAAACCATTAAGGAAGCAACCACATTTATTAAAGAAAAAGAAAGCAACAGCATATTCAGTTCATTCACATATCATCCAAAAACATTTAATAAATTTAAAAAGATATTCAAGGAACAAAATATCATCTTGGCACCTACTAATAGATACTCAATTTTAAAATTACTAAATTCAAAAACAAAAGATGAAATTCCTTCAGGTAACAAATCTGGAATATACCAAATAAATTGTAAGAATTGTGAAAAATGCTACATAGGTCAAACAAAAAGAAATTTAAAAACCAGAGTCAAAGAACACTTTAGAAACATCAGATTGAAACAAGAAAACAAGTCAGCAGTAGCATTTCATTTTTGGAATGAAAACCATGACATTGATCCAAATCCAAAATTATTAAAAGGAGTGATAAACCAAAATAGATTGACAACATGGGAGAACATATTCATCTGGAAAAATAAGGATCGCGTAATGAACTTTGAAATCCCGCCAGTAGATAATTTGACAAAAAAGTTCATAGTTCCACCACCAGAGAGAGCAGACAACAACAGATGCCAGTTGGAAAGAAATTGAAAATGGAGGCCAGGGCCTTTGAAACTAGTCTCTCATAAATATATGAAAAAGTAAGTGACGAGTGTCAATAAACCAACCACAAATAATTTTTATATTAATTTTGACGTCACTGTTACTAAATTCCTCCAAACACACATAATCAAATTGAGTTGGTGTGGGCTCAAATAAAAAGGGGGGTTGCAATCAGAAATAATACTTTTAAACTGACGGACGTTGAACGACTTGTTCATGAAGAAATTGACAAGGTAACAAAACAGGACTGGGAAAACTGCATAAGGCATGCAGAAAGCCTTCAAGAAGACGATTTTAAGAAAAAAATAGCATGTGACGAGATTTTGGAACCTATAATCATAAATTTGCAAGACTCAGACGATGAAGACGGTGACAATGATGAATTGTCTCTTAATGGAAGTGACATTGACAGCGATATGGATGAATCAATGGTAGTTCCACTGGAATAGAAAAACGGGTAATTCATAAACTATAACTATAGTTTGAAAGTAATGAGTCGGTAAATACAAAAGTGAATCGAGAAGATTCACATTGCTTCACTCACACTGTTTATTCACAGGACATGTTTCAAGAGCTCTTGCTCCTATCATCAGCTGATACTCGACTAGGGCAAGTTGTAGTGGTTTCCTCTTTCTCCGTTTTGTCAATAGATGGCGTGATGTACTTGTCAAAGATGTCCGGTGGTGGAGTTTCAAAATTCATGACTCTATGACGATTTTTGTTGATGAAGATTTTTTCCCATATGGAAAGGTCTTTGGGGTGATTAACATATTTTATTAGAGATGTTTCCAAATATAAAATAATAAAATATGTTAATCACCCCATAGACCTTTCCGTATGGGAAAAAATCTTCATCAACAAAAATCATCATAGTCATGAATTTTGAAACTCCACCACCGGACATCTTTGACAAGTACATCACGCCATCTACAAAACGGAGAAAGAGGAAACCACTACAACTTGCACTAGTTGAGTATCAGCTGATGATAGGAGCAAGAGCTCTTGAAACATGTCCTGTGAATAAACAGTGTGAGTGAAGCAATGTGTCAATTATCTTCTCGATTCACTTTTGTATTAATTTGTGTTTCACTGTCCCTACGCTTCTTCCAAGTTTATACTTTGAATGAGTCGGTAATTCAAACATAAGCATCACTTAAATTATCGTTACTTGGACATGTTTCTTGGACATGTAAGGCTAATTTAAGTGACGTTTGTGTTTGAATTACCGACTCATTACTTTCAAATGTTAAATACATCACTGTTTCTAACCTTTTGCTTCAAATAATATAATTATAGTATATAAAAATAAATATTTTTTGCGAAAATGCTTTTTCCAATTTTGATTTTGGCAACTGCATCATTGTAAAAGTTTGTAAAACATAATTTGCTTACTGTTACGTCTGCGCCAAGGAGACCTGCATGTTGTATCAGTGTGAGAGAGATGGAAGTATAAAAGGTGTGGGGCAACAAGCTGGCAATGCTGAGTGTGATATGGCATCTGATTAGCTAGACTCCAGAACTCTTCCCATTTGAAACACATAATATATACGGATGGTGTGAAATAAATATATCTGTTTTTGTGTACATTTAGATTTAATTTAATTTATATTTTGTGCTCTTTTCCAGGAGTGGATCTGGAAGCAGATCAAGATCTGGTTCTCGTGCTTCTAGCCGGTAACTATCAGTTTTAAAACTTCAGTCATGCTAAATTATAATTATGTTTTATTTTTATTTTAAAGCTTTATTGAAAGGTTGCCCCTTGGACCAAGCATGACAAATACAAAATATTGAATAGGATTACAATTTAACTGGTTCTACAGAGCAATAAGAAAACAAAGGTCATATAAATGAAACAGTTTTAAAAGGAAGAAATAATGTTAAAATGCAAAACATTTAAATTGAGTGTAGTTCTTAAAGTTTTAGCAAACATCCATTGGGAAGAGAAAGAAATATCACTGAGTTCCGAAAATTAAGGATATTGGTTCGGCAAAAGCCAGTTGAACAATATCAGGAGGTGATTTCTTAACAGGGTTATTGACCCCTTCAGAGGAGTTGTTTCATTGGATTTAGATAATATTTAGGTGAATAAGCCTAACATCTTGTGGGTGTCAGCAAAGAACTTGAGAGTTGTTTTGTGGGTGTCTATTGATATCCAAGTCATCTCAATGTTGTCTAAAAAAATTTTTTTCCCTATAATGTGCTACTGTTATCTACTATATATTTTTTTCTCTTCATCAACCACCTTATTTTTCATATTCGTATTCATTTATTTCATCCTTATGATCATGTTTACATGATATGGAATCGTCGACATTGCACAATAGAAATACAATTCAATTTACACTAAAACAATACAATTTGGATAGGACTCATTTCAAATTTATTGTTGGATCTAATATGTAACCAATACATTGACAATTATATCAACTCATTGTTACTCCTTTGTGAAGCATTTTGTAAGATCTTTTCACGAGTAAAATATCCAAATATACCTTATGGAAAGAATTAGCTAACGTGTGCCAAATTGTGTGATGATGGGTATTCCTAACAGCCAAGGATGTGTGAAAGGGTTTCAAACAACTGCGGGTATTAATATCTCTATGGCGACACATTATTATAGTTGATTGATAGTCCAACCTTATTAAAGCCTTAAAGAGCCATTTGTGTTAATTCCAGAGCAGATGTTGCTATTAAACTAATATAAGCAAATCCAAAAACTATGACAGGATATATAATCTGAGGCTTTCACGGCTGGCGTCTTGAGGATAAATGTTATGTTCCAGGCTTATAGGCCATGGTCTAGAAGTTCTTGAATGAACCAAGAACTTCTAGACCACGGTCTATATCCCCGGAACATACATTTATCTTCACTATGTCTGGAGAAGACCATATACTAAATTATAACCATAAGTAAAGATGACAGATTCTTTGGATTGCTGATTTAAGGTATGATCTGTTGCTAAATTGTAAAGAGGTAGAGAAAGTGGGAAACCTTGCACAACTCCTTTTTTCAGTATAATTAGCTGCTGTTTTATCAGTTGACTGAAATATTTGTGTAACCATTTTCTTGGAATTTTTATATTAGAATCGCTAATTTGCTTGGAAATGGCAGTTTGTAATGTCTGTTTTTTAGATGTGTATGACCTGTATTATCAAGTGCTTTACTTACATCTAAGAAAACAATAGTAGCATCACAGTTTTTAATTTTAGTGTCTGTTAAAATCACTCTTAAAATGGAAGTTTTGATTAAGGTTTCAAGAGAAACTGCAGTGATATTTCCTGAAATTTGTATATATGTGTGAACGTTTGTCCAAAACTCGTAATAACTGTGTGTCGATGGAACAAATAGTTATTGGACAACAGTACTGTTCTCATTACCATCTCCCTTTTTATAACTAAGAACTGTTCTAGCTGATAGAAAATGCTACTGTATATGTTCACTTTCTAGCATTTTCATTGCAATGGAGGGTATTATTTCAAAAATCCTCATCAAAATGGTCTGGTGCAGGTGCTACATTCACAGTCATGCTTGAAACCAGTCTTGTTTAGTAACTGACTTAAAACATATCAATTATCACTCAACCACTTCTGCTTGAGTTAAGAGCCAGGTAAAACGGATGTTGACTATTATACTCCTTGCAAAAATGAGGAATAAGCTTCTACACACTGGTATGTCTACATAAGCCAATCTGCACACCTGTGCATTTAATTGCTTACATCTGTGTTTGTAATAGTTAAGTTGTATGAATTGATATTTATATTTATTTCTGCATTTTTTCCTACCTTCGTTGAAAGACCATTGAGGATTCAAACAATTGTATATTTTCTTTATATATTTAAAGGCTCTTTTATTTTGACATAGGCTCTTTTATTTTGAAATGCCTAGAAGTATTTTGTTGCAGGTTGCTTAAATCCAAGTAAAACTTAAGAACCATTAGATAAAAATAATAAGGAAGTTTAACATCTTGATCAAACATATTTATTAAAATTCGTAAGCTTTCACGGCTGGTGTCAGTATAATATAAAGTATTAACCGGGCTTGTGTGCTGTGGTCTACCGGGCTCCTTCATCTTCCCAGATGTTTCGTCTGCGGCAGGCATCTTCAGTGACAGTGCGATCAAAGTGTCCTGGTGGAAGTCTCAACAGCAACTGTTGATAAGTGGAGCTTAAGTGTTTTTACATTTGAGAATTGGTTTAAAAAGGTGTTATTGATGAAGCTCCACTGTTTATAAATACTTCTATTTATAGTTTTATTATAGTTTCCAAATGTTTATTTTTACTAATGTAGATCCTATCACATTTGAAACAAATTGATAACATGAATATTTGGATGAATTTAGTAACAGTAAAGTCCAATTGAAAAAAAACTATTTGTAGTTGGTTATTTTAATACTTCATCTCTTACATTTTATATTTTTGAGGGACTAGTTTCGGAAGCCATCACCTCCATTATCAACCTCTGGTGGTTCATAGATCATAGTGGTGGACAACACGGCGTTGGGGCGGGTTTTCTCCGGGACCTCCGGTTTCCCCCGCCATCTCATTTCACCGGTGCTCCATCTTCATCTCATGTATCATCAGTGTCACCGCCTGCGGTGCCGTATGTAGTAAAAGCGGGCGTTAAACACTATACATTTACACATAGATCATAGTTCCACCTCCAGAGTGAGGATAGCAGATGACAATAGACAGTTGGAACGAGGTTGATAATGGAGGCGATGGCTTCTAAAACTAGTCCCTCAAAAATATAAAATGTAAGTGACAAAGTATTAAAAAAATCAACTAGAAATAGTTTTTTCAATTAATTTTGATGACTCTTGTTACTAATTTCCTCCATTCATGAATAAGTAATGTCCAAATTCATAAAACTATTGTAGTCTGTTTTTTCACACTGTCACTTATATTTTAATTTATGAGGGACTATTTTCGGAAGCTGTTGCTTCCATTTTCAACCTCAAAGGCCTGCCTGTTGTTGCTGCTGCTGCCTGCAGTCTTCTCTCTATTGGTGGAACTAAAAACTTCTTCAAATTATCCAGTGGTGGGATTTCAAAGTTTACTACTCGGTCTTTATACTTCCATGTTAAGTGTTTTCCCATGTCAGTTGGTTATGATTTATCACACCTTCAAATAATTTGGGATTTGGATCAAGGTTATGGTTTTCATTCCAAAAGTGAAATACTGCTGCTGACTTGTCTTAGTGTTTTAATTTGATCTTTCTAAATTGTTTTATGACTTTGGTTTTTAGGTCTCTTTTAGTTTGCCCTAGTTTGTCCGTACAATTTATTTTGCATATTCCAAATCTATTGATTGGTGGAATTGACCTTCATTAATTCATTTGAATTAAACAATTTTACTACTGAGCATGTTTATAGGTGCAAGATCTTTTTGAAAGTATTAAATATTTTCGGGTGGTATATCAATCCACTAAATGTGCTAGATTTTCTTTTTCCTTGGTGAATTGCATTATTTCTGAACAGTTTCCTTTGGCGTAACTTTTTCAATTTTCTTAAATACCAGACTTTAGTTGTATCCATTTTCTTCAGCTATATGAGGTATGGCTTTGTTTCTTGTAGTATTCTACTTTAAAACATCATAACTATAACCCAAATACACATAAACATGCAATAATAAAGAGTGCTACATGAGACTGATTAACATACCAATGAATAAAGTAGGTAAAGGCATAGTAAAACTGCTGGGACATACAAAGAGGGTTGAGTTCCTCACACAGAAACCAAAAATAAGTTCTGTGTAACTTGATCATAATATTTTCTAAGAAAATGTTGCTTGAAGGGTCAACATGCATTGTTATTTATTGCATTACAGATATCAACAGGAACAAAGCAGAGTGTTGACATAAATTATTCCACTTTTATAACAGAAGTTTAATAACACAAATATTAAAGTCCATATTTTTATACTTTTTATTTTATTAAGGAACATTAGTCTAATATTTTTGTTTCACCCATATGTAATACAGAACATTCTAGAATATAGAATTAATATGAATAATATAAATCTGTATACATTCTGAAATTATAAGGTGTTTTTTAATATTTGGTAAATATAGATTTATTGTCATGTCATTCCATTGATAACTTTGGTTTCAGGTCACATGTATCCAGAAAGTCGGTGTCTGGAAGTGAAGCAGAATCTCGCCATTCCAGTCCAGCTCGTGGCAAAGGTTCAGGTAAGACATAGTTTACTTTAAGTGTCAACTTCTGGAGAATTAAGTGTATTTATTGCAGTCTTGAATGGCTCACTTCCTTTTTAATGAGGCGGTGCCTTCCATTCTAGTGTTAGAGAAAGTTTCAAAAGTAATTGTCTCTAATACCATGAAAGTTTACATTTTATAGATGATTTCTTGAGTGCAAGGAACAGAAATAAAATTCTAAGTAGTGCTTGTTAAAACTGTTTTGCGAAGCAAGATTATACTGCTTGCAAAAGTTAAAGGCATGTGAATACTGGCCAACACTCAAGCAGAGTGCTGTTATCAAGCATAGTACGTGTACCAAGGTTCTGTACATAACAGCATGTTTTACAATGCAGCAAAGGTTCTGCCTATTTTTCCTGAAGTTAAACAACACATTAAATGTTCCTAAAACATTAAAATCTTATCTTGACACACATCATAGCAATGGAACGGCAAACTCGGTTTCCAATCCAATAACTAGCCTTACATCTTTGTGGGTCTTTACCGGAGATTATAATACAGGCATGCTCTCTTTTTCTAAGGATGAAGCTGCTTTACTACAAGTTCTTGACACTGTGTACACTACCTACACCACAAGCTTCCACAGTTAATTGCTGGGTTTTTGAAAAATCTACAATTGCCCTATATTCTGAATTGGAGAGCTTTCGTAAAAACTTGTTCACGTTAATATAACTTTTCTGCCCTATTACATGCACATGCAAACTGTTAGCAGCATCTAGGTTGTGGATGTGCACTGCTTGACTGCCAAACTTCAACCCCACACAGATTCTTATTGTATATCAAAACAAATATAATGAATACAAAATTGAATCGAGAATATATTGACACATTGCTTCACTCACACTGTTTATTCACAGGACATGTTTCAAGAGCTCTTGCTCCTATCCTCAGCTGATACTCGACTCAATGAACTGACAAAACCAACTGACAAAACCAACTAGATGATTGCTTTTTTCACCAATTACAATATTGAATGTCTCCTACATTGCTTATCTTTTCAAAGAAGATGTAAGTGGTTTTCTTGTGCTTGAAAACAGGCATTGTAGCATCTTAAGATTACAATTCACACATGTTACAATAAAATATAATAGTTTGCTACAAACTTCACTAATCTCTTTAAGAAATTGATAAATTCTTCACAGAACTCAAGAGACTAGTTTTGCAAAAATCTTTCGCATCTTCAGTCATTCTGTGTTCAAATTTATCAATTTCTTAAAAAAGTAAGTTTATAGCAAATTATTATATTTTCTTGCAATATTTGTTTTGCTTCACTTTTATTAGCTTTTGTTTTTATGTATAATTCTCATGTTATGACTCTTTTTGTCAAATGCTATTTCTTCTTGCATATTATTTTCCAGTTCTTGAAATGTTTCGGAATTTGAATTATACACTTTGTCTTTAAAATTGTTCCACAGGTAAAAATTGTAGGATTGGGGATTAAATGGCCTGCACTCAAACACAGCTGTTTTGTCTCTAAAAATATCAGCATGTCAAATAAGTTAATGCTCTATGAGTTGTACTCCTGTGTTGTTGAAATATGTACTCTAGTTGCTCTTTGACTGTTGCTTCAGGGAAAAACTACTTTTAACATTTATTCTTGGTTAAGTACACCATTAATTAAAGTTAAACAGTGTGGAGAAATTAAAATGCTAAGTGAAGCTACTGTCCGGCCGTTGTATCTCCGGCTCTGACGTTTTGCGACTGTAAAAGGTGGAAGGGGAAACCTAATAGTACCAACATACAGTAATGAGCAATTGAAAACATATCCTCAAAATTATCTTTAGAATGAAAATATAGGACTATATTAACTTTAAAATACTGAAATACAATTTACTATTTCATCATAATGCAAGATATTTATTACAACACCACTCTATTCGAATATTTCATTCACACCTTTCACACACACACTAACTGCATCTGTTGGTAGTACTGGGAGTCTCTACATCTGGTGTCGTGGTCAGGAAGTTAAAACTGTCTGCTAGCACCAATCAGCATTGTCGCTGGTAGGCGTGGCTCCCGAACCCAACACCGTGTTGCCAGCTTAAATTTGTTTGAGCCACGTGGCCTAATAGCAGCTTGCTTTGGTGAACTTTCTTTGGTATTGATATTGATATTGATAGTTTATTGATCCAGTTTATCAGATGTACATTGATTTTGGACACGTCATTTCTATACAAATTTAACAATTATGCTAGTACCAAATTCTTACATATATAATTTACAATTCATCTAGGCTGTATATACATTTATTTAACAAATATTGTTTTAATTTACTTTTAAATTTTGGTTTTGAGCTATTCGTCAAAATTTTTATCTCACTAGGTAGTTTATTATACAGTTTGATCCCTCTGATATTAATGTCCTTTTCAGTGACACACCTGTTAATATTATACATGTGATAGTTATCACCATTTCTTGTACTATAGTCGTGAATTTGGTTGTTTCGTACTAATGTAAGTCTATCGGTTATGAATAATATAGTTCTGTATATATACAGAGAATAGACTGTGAACATATTTTTAGTTTTAAATGTTTCTCTGCATGATTCCCTTCCTTTTAGGCTATAAATCAATCTAATACATTTCTTCTGTAGAATTAGTAACATGTCCATGTGACATTTTGCAGCTGTACCCCATATTTCGATCCCGTAGTTAAAGTAAGGATATATACATCCAAAATAAATCATCTGCAGAAGCCTAGTGTCTTTGTAACTTTGAAAATACCTAAGCAAGTATATAGATTTACTAATTTTATTACATATATAATCTATATGTTTAGCCCATGTTAACTGTTTATCAACAATTATTCCAAGAAACCTATATGATTTTACTTCTTCAATGGTGGTGGTGTTTATTTGCAATTCTGTATTGGAGGTAGTTTTTCTTGATGTATTGGGCCACATTACTTTAGTTTTTAGCATGTTACATTTTAAATTTACGGATTCAAAGTATTTGATTAGGGTATTAGCAGTGTGATTTAAATTTTTGTTTAGAGCTTCCAATGTCTTGTTCCAGCATATGGCAGTTGTGTCATCTGCGTAAGTTATTATAGCTGTATTTTGTGGACAAATAATATCATTAACATATATAATGAAAAGCAGAGGCCCTAGTACTGTTCCCTGAGGTACTCCATATTTTACTGTTTCTATTTTTGATTGAATTTTGTTTACAATTTTTCCCGTTTTATGATTTACTTCTGTATATTGCTTCCGACCAGTTAGGTAGCTGGAAAACAATTCTAGAGGTAGTCCCCTTATCCCATAATTTCTTAGTTTGTGTAATAAGATGCTATGGTCAACACAGTCAAATGCTTTAGTCAGGTCGAAAAATAGTGAGCTTACCTTATCATTAGATTCTAACTTACTTGTTATTTCATGTATATACTGTATGACTGCAGAGACTGTGGAACAACCTTTTCTAAACCCATGTTGAAAATCTTGTAGTACATTATGTTTATTTAAATACTTAATTAATCTTTCTAATAAAATTCTTTCAAAAAGCTTAGCTATTTCTGATGTTAAGGTGATCGGCCTGTAGTTACTGACATCCTGTTCATCCCCTTTTTTAAATATTGGTTTGACTAATCCTAGTTTCAAAATTTCAGGAAATTGACCAACTTCAATGGAGTAGTTAATCAGGTGTGTTAAAGGTTTTGAAATAGCTGTTTTACATTGTTTTAAAATAACTGGACTAATATCATCCCATCCACTACTTGCTTTTTTAGGTAGTTTGTTTATTATGTTGGTGATTTCGTTTTCTGTTGTTGGTTCAAGGAATATTGATGATTTGATGCCGATGTCATTGTTTGCATATACATTAGGAGACAGTCTATTATGTGAAGCTACGTTTATAAAAAATTCATTAAATTTCTGACATATGATTGTTGGGTCTTGTATTAATTTCCCATCTATGTTTAGGCTTATGTTTTGATGCAGCTTTTTGTTTTCCCTACACTCATTAATTAGGTTCCAAGTTGTTCTGCTAGGGTTATTTGACTGATTTATTTGTTCTCTATAAGTGGCTATCCTTGCATTTAGAAGACTGTTTATATACTCCTGTTTGGCATCTTTGTATTTACTTTTATAATGGTCTGAGAGAGTGCTTTTATATAGGGCATGCATGTTTTTCATTTTTTCTTTGGATTTAACTACTTCAAATGGCAGTTTAACTCTTTTCTTCCTGGCTTTATTTACTCTAACTTTTTTGAGTGGACATGTAGCTTCAAAATGAATCCTAAACTTATTATAAAATTCATTCCATTTATCATTAATATTAGTTTTTTCAAAAACGTTTTCCCAATTTTCAGCAGTTAGGATATTTACAAGATTATTTATATTTTCTTCAGTTACGCTTCTGCGGACCATGATTTCTTCAGTGATTCTATCACAACATGCAATATCAAAGTGTGCCAGCTGAGCATAATGATCAGAAATATGAACATTTACTACATTAGTTGATATTTCTTGTATATTAGATGCTATGTGGTCGATAATAGATGAGCTGTTAGCCGTTACTCTTGTTGGTTCCTTAATTAAATCTCTAATGTTGTATGAATTAAATACTTCTTTTAATGCTATGTAGATGGTATCAGAGAGATCTAAATTTATATTAAAGTCCCCAGCTAAGATAATTTTTGTACATTTTTTAACAAATTTACTTAACATAACTTCCAAATGTGAAATAAAATCTTTGGCAGAACCTGAAGGAGACCTATATATTCCAAAAATTAACACATGTCCCTTATCTGTCCTTACCTTGATCCCTGTTACTTCAAAAACTTTCTCTATACAATAGTTTTCTAAATTAAGTTTGGTGGCACATATGTCATTTTTTGTAAAAATTACAACTCCGCCCCCTTTGTGCATGGATCTGCTGTATCTATTAGCAAGTTTATAGTTGTCAATGTAATAAATTTCATCACTACTGAGCCCATGTTCCGTTATTACACAGATATCTGCATTTGTATCCTTAAATAATACACTCATTGGCAACAGCTTGGAACGGTATATTTTTTGTGCGTGAATTCCGAGGTTTAGTGTTCGTAAGTCCTATTATTATCGCTATTATAATAATATGGCTACTGGTTCGTGAAATATGCAAATACATGAAATATTTAAAATACGCATTGTTCCTCTGCTTGAAATTCCCGCTAAAGAACTGGCAACAGCCTGCTTCCCCCTCTCGAGAAATGTCAGAGCCGGAGATAGAACGGCCGAACTGTAAACAGTTTATTTATAATACAAATGTGTGTGTATGTGTATATATATATATGAAAATTTGCAAATGTTAGAAGAGAGAAGATTAAAATGGTACAAACATGTGAAAACGTTGGGAAATAATAAATAGTAAGATGGTGCTAAAAAGGTAAACTGAAAGAAACAGAGGACAATGAAGACCAGGAATGGATGGAAGGATGGATGGACGGACGGACGGAGGGACGGATGGATGATTTCAAATTCTCCTCCTTCTTTTCATTATTGTAACTCACTGTTCATGATATTGACTTGAAGATGTTGGCACATGGGTCAGAAAGAAGCATTAGTTTATTCACATGATTGAAAGTGCATGTTAGTTAATGCTTTATATGCACTCAACTTTATTATGAGTGCTTCTTGAGACAGTATCCCTTAACTGCTTCTTCATAATACTTTCTTTGAGTTGTTGTTAGGGCTCGGAAGTTGGTAACCCAAAAATCAGAGAAAAATGACCAATAAAATGCCCTTAAATTTTGGGCAATTAGACATTCAATGACCATAAATTCTTTTTGTAATTTAATCATTCAAAATTTAAAAAGTATGATCATTTATATTATCATTAGAAATGTTATGTAATGTATCCCAAATATATTTAAGCCCACCTCGATAGTGTAGATGGTAGCTTGTCTGCCTCACGTTCAAGAGGTCCCGAGTTCGAATCTCGGTCAGGGTGAGTTACCTGGATAAGGTATTTTCTGGGGTTTTCCCTTATGCTTACAGACGAATGTTGGGTAGCTCTAAGCATCATGGACCCTGGGCACATTTGAGCATCAATTCACCCATTCCATTCATCGTTCGATGACTTAACTTTGGAGGATATAAAATTACAACAACAACAAAAAATATATATATATATATATATATATATATATATATATATATATGTAATAGGAAAAATCTATATATCTAGGCATACCTTGTGAGGAGTAAAATGTTGACTGGATGGCGGATGCAGTTGTAACAAATGTTCTCATGAGAATATGGCTATGGGGAATGTGCTGACAAAACTCTAACATTATCTGAGAAAGATTACGGTTCTACTTTCAACACATTAAAAACGTTTACTGGCCTGATTTAAAACATTTGATTGTGCACCAGCAAAGCTGAATAAGATGCTAGCTAATGAACAGATTGTTTTCAGTGTAGATAGTATATTTATTTATGATATAAAGATGAGCTAATATAGTAGTAATTGCCCCCTGATTCCTCCAGAAGAAGCATCCCCCGCATACATTTTCATGCAAGAGCTAGTGTTTTTTTTTTCTTAATGTTGGGAAGCACCATCATTACCTACATTGATAATGATAACTGCATAAATGTGTATCCAATGACTCATTAAGAGACCATAGGAATGCTACACATAACAGTATTCAGTAAGCAGCCTCAATAATGACTGTACATGTGAATAACGTAAAATGGTGCTTTTTAAAGCAAAAAACTGAAGAAAGTGCAACAAAAAGTGTAACATTTCCTAAAAATGACCACTAGACATTAAAACCCCAAATCCAAAAAGATGCACAACAAAAACTAGCCAATATTGCTTCATTTTTAAGAAAATGCATTTATATTGCATTCTGCAATGTCTGTGATTACTCAGAAAAAAGATATTACATCAAATTTTGAGCCCTAGTTATTGTATTTATACTTGTTTTGCACTTTAATTTACTTCAGTTTTTAGTAAATAGAAAGACACAAATACACAACCTGTCCTATAATTTACATATTTATTGTCTTTTTCGGCTAAGGTTAAACGCTTTTTGTTCTTTATTATAGGCTCTGGTTCTGAAGGTGGAAATTCTGGAAATGAAAGTGATTAGGGCCAAAGCAAAAGAAGTGCAGCTAACTAATGGACAAGTTCCAGGAATGTGAAATTTAAAACCAGGAAGTTGCGCAAACTTCCAAGAATGTTGTGCTGAAGACTGGTATGCAATTTTGAACTGTAAAATTCACAAAAAAATGTTACACAAATACTGCTGTTCTAGAGCTACTTGTTAATGACTGAATTACTTTGTATCATATGAGAGTCACTAATAAGATTTGGAAAGCATATAATGTATTGTGTATAAACTTGGATATTCTTTCCTTGTAGAGATAACACTATTGTAGGAGAGAAAAAATTTTGAAACCTACTTTTAAATGTAATATAAAGTATGTTATACTTTATTTTCAGTAAAGGTCTCCTTTGCTTGAATTTCTTTATTATTTACCAAAGATGACATGGTATATGCCTAGAAATCTTATTGTAATTATTGAAATAAAATTTTATATTAAATGTACAATACCAGTGCTTTAATTCCAAAGCATTAGGTACTTTCAGTTACATGATCAACAAAACCTAAAAATTATTTTTCTACAATTGACTATTGTTTTAAAATATAAATGAATTGCTAGGAAAGAATAACATTGGTAAATGTAGTTTTAACAGGTCTTAATTTGGCTCCAATTAAGAACAATAGAGATGCGTGTTAAAAGAGTTTATTTTAATGCATAAATAATTTTAGAGGCAGATCAAATAATTTACCCTCAAAATAAAATTGAAAATCTGATATTCATTGTTTTTTATTCAGTTGCTCTCAATTGCTTGTAAAGGTACATAGATCATGGAAGAGAATTCATTTTCTACTTGGTCCTAAATTTAGAATCACCGAATTCCATCCTTTGCAGTCCTGGATCTTTTGCAGTCAGTAGTTGCAGCATGAGTTATGTTTACAGGGAAGTTTGCTGCAGTTTTATGCTGAAAAGATGGTTGAAATAGCAGTTATGTTGGTACCATGGACATACTTGTAGTAAAGCAAAACATAAGTTGAATATTCAACTGCTACGATAACCAGGAAACAATATTTTTTCTGCTTGCAATTACAGGCATGGCACTTAGTATAAATGTTGGATATGATTCCATTATCACATATACAAAATTTTATTTCATGTGAAAGTGTGTAAGTTTACAATAAAAATATGTAGTTAAATTTTTTTAACTTTAATTAATTAGTACATACCTTTCTTGGAAGTGTTGAAAACAGTGTTGTTATGATAAATTAACTTTAAAGAGAGTCGATTAAAGACACTAGACAACACTTACTTTTAAATTTTTCCGGAACATGTTTCAGAGGCTTTGCCTCTAGCATCGGCTGGCTCTCGAGAGCCGGCCGATGATAGAGGCAAAGCCTCTGAAACATGTTCCGGAAAAATTTAAAAGTAAGTGTTGTCTAGTGTCTTTAATCGACTCTCTTTAAAGTTAATTAAATTAGTACATATCTTATACATTTTTAGCAGTTAAACTATATTTTTCATTATTATACTTTTCACCCTTTTATTGTGTATGCCAAAAAACAGGAACTCTGTTGGAAGAGAAACTACAACCTTCTGTCATATTCTGTAATCTTAGATTAGATTATGTGTTGTCAACAGCACGCTGGCATCTGTTTTGATTGCTCTTGATTATACATGAGAAATAACTTTCACGTGTCAGAGTATTGCACTGCACACTGTAGTCTTTACAATACTCCCCATTTGATTTGTTAATTGTTTGTACTGCATACATATTGAATGATTCATGTATAATTATTTTTGTTGCGTAAATGCCAAAAGTAAAATATAATGAAAGTTTCTTGTTGTAACAGTGTATTAAAGAATTCTGAAGTACATTCAGCACAAATGAAAAATTTCTGTACTGTCAGCCTTGTGAAAAGTGTATTAAAGTGATCAATGCTTCCTGTAACACAGCATTTATCTAGTTACAAATGGTTCTTCATGAATAAGGACTATGATATAATGAAGCACAAAATTAATATAATTTTGAGTTGAATGAAATGCTCCATATATTGCAAGTGTTTACCTAAAACACATTTTGTTTGTACCTTCCTAACATCCTCAGCTAATATGAACTGTTGAATTTTTGAAGAGATCCCAAACTTCAAATTCATCAAGATACCAACAGAGATGCTCCTATTACCTCCAAGGAGTTCACCAAATCAAAAATCAACAGTTGACATTAGCTGAGATTATTAGGAAAGTCCTAAGGAAACTGTAGGTAAATGCTAGCAGTGTATGAAGCTTGGAGTACTAGCTCAACTTAAAATTATATTAACAAACTGTTATTGTAGTTTCTTATTTTACTATGAATAAGGTGCTTTTAGCTGAAACAGGACCCTCCAAGTGTTTGATTTTTATTCAGATTTCAGCAGATTTTTTTGTTTTGGTGGATATTTTCCTACTTAAAGTAAACGATCTTGAAAGGCCATCAAGTAGATATCAAGAAAATAAAGTCCTAATTCTTTTGTTACTAGGCAGCCCTTCAGTACAGTGACAAAAACACAAATTAGTTTTAAACTTCTGTACTGTCATCAAAGTTGTTAGCACAATGCTAACTTACAATCATCCTATCTTTCACACAAATACACAACTTTGACACGTTTCTACAATGTTTCTTTATGTCTCTTTAGCACACACCTTTTGTGCTGCTAGTTATCTCTCCGACATGCATACAGGTGCACCTCGTACACAGAGTTAACGCTGATGCTGAATACAGCTCCGATATTTGAATGTACACTGCTTCGCTGTATTACGGTCCAATGCCTGCCGATTCCATTATACTAAAAAATGGCAGAATAAGATATATAAACTATAAAAATTAAGATAAAGAAATTAAAGAAGATATAAATTTATAATGGAAATTATAGGAAAATGCGAGTGAAAAATGGCATAAAAATAAATAAAAAGAATTGTGATTTAAGTTAGATCTACCGTACATTGATCACCACAGAGTTAAAATGTATATTAACAGAGAAAATACGAACTCAAAAGAAAAGTATAAGCAAACATTAAGAATATAAAATATAGAGAAACAAATAAAATATTTATTAGTCAGTAAACATAAATAATACTGAAATGCAAAAGAAAACACAAATTTATTATACTAGAATTATCATTCTTGAATCCCATTCTACAATTTGACATACATATATTTCCTTGGAGCTGTTGTGATTGTTTTGTACAAGTTTTAAAAGAAGTTCCAAATTTGCTATAAAATCAATGTATTAGTTCAAAATGTACAGTGTGTCCTGTTTTTATTTAGGAGCCTTTCTTGCTTGCTCTTCTTTCATTTTCTCTTTCATTAATTCTGTATTCTAGTAACTAAAGTGTCACTTTTTACACTGATTACCATAATTTTCCTTCATCAAAAAGTCCTCAAGCAAAGTTTTAATTTGGTGTAATCTCAGAAAGTGAGTTAATGTTGAACAATTGCTTTATCACTTTACTATCCAAGATTTTTTGCTGCTAAAATCCAAGATAATTGAGTTAACCAATGTTGGTAGTTTAATCAGCTGTTATACTGGATGTTTGGTCTAGCTTTTCAACCCTGAATATCAAAGTCCTGCTGCCACTTTTTGCATTCATTGTTAATTGAACTGACGGTATAAAATGTGTATATTGCATCACTCACAGTATCCCTTTTTGAGCACCTGTAAGCTATGAAAATGTGTAACTCATTTTTAGTATTATATTTCCCAAAAAAGTATGGTATATCAAAACTATTTTGTTTACAGTAATAATCATTATCACCAGAATTATGCCCAAACTACTTAACATTTCCAAAAAATAACTCTGCTTCACATAATACGAGGGCTGTTCAATAAAAAATGATCACTATTTTTTTTGACAACGTACCTTTACTCATCCTCATAATTTTGATGGTCCTTCTCAAAATAGTTTCCTCTGAATGCAATGCACTTGTCCCAACATTTCTGCCAGTCTTCAAAAGACACGCTGGAAACTGTTTTTTTGAGAGATCCTTCAATATCGCCTCCACAGCCATCACCACTGCTTCTGATGATGGATAATGCCTCCTTTGAAGGCGTTTCTTCAAGTTAGGAAATAGAAAAGGTCACATGGGGCTAAATCCGGACTATAGGGAGGGTGAGGGATGCACTTCACGTTGATTTTTGCAAGATATTCAGCAACAACATTGGCAATATGCGGGTGCACATTATCGTGGTGCAGCATCCAGCCTGCTTCATGGAAATGTGGTCCTTTGCACCTGACATGGACTTGCAATGTTTTCAGGACATCCCTGTAGTATTGTCCAGTTACTGATGTGTGTGTGTGCAGGTACAGCATGCCGATAAACCATTCCATGAATATCAAAGAATGAGATGACCATAACTTTTCCAGCAGAAGCAACCACTTTTGCTTTTTTGGGGGTTGGTGATGAAGGAAATTTCCACACTGAGCTTTGCTGTTTGCTCTCAGGATCAAAATGATGTAGCCAAGTTTCAGCAGCAGTGATTACGTTTAAAAGTAACTCCGGATCTTCCTCTAACATTAACTTTAACTGCATGCAGATCTGCATGCGAATGTCTTTTTGTTCAGGAATCAACAGTCTTGGAACCCATCGCGCACAAACACGTCTCATGTGTAATGTTTCTGTCACCAACGTGTGGGTGGCACCCAATGAAATGTTCAGTATTTCAGAAAGTGATCTTAAGCTAATTCGTCGATTCTGTCTCAATGGGAGCAGAAGTGTTGATGTTTTCTTCTGTAAGAGCAGTATCTGGAGCACCGGGTCCACCTTCCTTTGAAATTGATTGTCTGCCCTCTTTAAACATTTTAAACCATCTTTGAGCTGTACTGTAGGGAAGAACAGACTCTCCATAGGCCTCCTGTAACATTGTATAGACCTCAACTGAAGATTTGCTGAGATGAAAGCAGAATTTCAAAGCTGCATATTGTTCCTTGCGTGTTATCTCCATTGCAGCGGTAAGCGATATTGAACATGTCTGAACTTGCCTGGTTCTCACAGATGGGAACCAGGAGTACCAACAATGAAACTACTACGACGTGTTTGTTTCACATTAAGCTAACAGAATTTAATAAGATTGAATTTTAGTGCGAAAAATTATGACCGTAAAAAGATTATGATCATTCTTTATTAAACAGCCCTCGTAACTTCAGAGGGTTCTCCAATAATCTGGCATTTTAAATGCTATATATATTGAAATGTTAAATTCGAAGGTGAGTCAATGACACTAAACAACACTTTCTAAATTTCCCGGAAGGTGTTTTGAAGGCTACTTTTCTCCATTATCAACCGGACATCATCTGGTTCTCTGTGGTATAATTGGCGATTTTTATGTCTGAAGTCTCTGGTTGTGGTTCGAAAAACTTGCTGAACATATATTTCTGGAGGATGTCGAAATTAAATTCTCTGTTTGTATTTTTTGAAATGAAAATTTTTTCCCATGTGGGCCGTTCTTGTTTTCCTGTTGTGTTATAAGAAGTTTTGGTTCTGTTTCCAACATTTCCATCAAAGAAGATAATGAAATGTATATTATATTTACATTATCAAGTGTCCTCACTCACAGCATTCAGTTCCTGTTTAGCTTTTTTCTCTCTATTGTGACTTTGTGGGTTCGTGAAATGAAAAGTCCAATTTCACCACTCAAAACTGTTCTTTATTTCCACCGACTTACAGTTTAACACTTGCCAATTACACAGAATTACGTACTGCACACAATTACAATTCACCAGTTCGTCCGTTACAATTACGTACGGTCTTCTCACTAGCACTGCGTCCTTACACCAATAACTGTCCTCACTCACACTAACTGACTAACTGACTTCACTTCGCTCCGGCAGCCCCTTTTTATAGGAATATCGCAGCCTTCTGGCTTTCACAGGAAGGTTCCAGTAGATGAAGGATCCCATAATTTCCAGAACACAGGTGAAAGAGAAACAGACCGCACAATCATGTTTCTTTCCCCAGCCGTCCCTGTCACCACTATAAGACGGATGAGGGGGAGGCGTGGCTAACACGGACCTCCCTTGCTTTTCGCTCTCAGCTGCTCCTATAGGGTGTTCCAACGCTCGCGTGACACTATACAATCTTTGATGAAATTCGAGCTTTCAAGGAACTGAAGACTATAGAGTCAACAATGGCTAAGAGCTCGAATTCCATCAGTTTGACACGGCTGATCACCTTGAAGCTATCATCAGCAATGCTCACCGTGAACACTTCAAATCTTATTTCACAGGTCTTATAAATTTCTTTTACACTTTAGTTCTTGAATGTAATGCATAGTGGACGTTTCTTTGTGTAAGTTATTGGTGTAATAGCACATGCTTATCTCAATTAAGGTTCTATCATGCGAACAAAAACAAAGGAAGAGATTAATTGAAAAAAGGAGTATTGTAAAAAGCAAAAATATAGTGCATTTATGCAAAACTTCAAACTGTGGATTGATGATCAGATGGCTGAGACTAAGGCATCCTTTAAACCTGTCTGCATGATGTGGAAACGGAACCTGTCTGCGTGATCTTCGAGTGTGATACAGTTTATTTGAGTGTGATACAGTTTATTGTCATTGGTAGAGGGAAAAATGAACCTAAGAACTAAACGCTGTGCATATTGGAATGCTGCTTTTTACCCGGAATCCTTAATGTACAGGGATATTAGTACAATATGAACTCCTGCATTGATAATTTTCTGCACAGCTATCTGGAATTACAAGAGACTTTTTGAAGAATCCCTAAGATAAATGTTAAAATAGATAACCATGATAATTGGCAGTACTTTATTATGGGATGACAAACATAAATTATGCATAGACTAATACTGAAAAGTTTCCGGTCTCATAGGATTTGGGTATATGTTTCATAATTATGTATAATGAATGAATGAATTCTTTGAATTCCTTAAGTGGAACATAGGGCCTTCTGAACCGCGCAACCTTGAAGCCCATAGGCATAGGTTGAGGATCAGAGGTTTCCTGAGCAGAGAGATTCTGGAATGAGTGATCAGCCCAATGCTGGAAGTGAAAGTATGAGAGAGATGAAGTGATAGGAAAGATGATGGAGCAATTGGTGAAATGCTGGCGGGGGAAACTGGAGGATTTGGAGAAAACCTGCCCCAGCGTCATGTCCATAACAAATCTCACTTTTGCAGTTGCCTGGGATCAAACCTGGGTCACCTTGGTGAGAGCCAAGTGGTCTAACCACTCAGCCATGGTGTGGCCCAAGCATAACAAATACTAGAAAATATTTATTTGTACATGCAGCACCTTTACATGATTACGTACAAATTTATCCTCCTCAAAACTATACAACTGAAATTTTATACTAGGGTTACTTTCTACCTTTCTTGGTGAGATGCTGTTAATGGTGAGAAGGTTAATATTGTTCCTCTGGTGGCAGGAGCTCATATTTGATGCACTGTCATTGATAATGAGAAAAGCTTTATACAAATATTCTCTGGTTTAATACTGTACCTCTAGTAATAAGTGTGAGAAACAGAGGCTGGTGGTGCTAGCAGCAGATTTATGTTAAAGGAAAATACTGAAATAGACGTAAATGACTTGCTGGATTTTGAGGTACAGATTGAATTTTCCAAAATTTAGTTAAACTGCATTAACAAACTATAGCCAAAAGAAAGTAAGAATATAAAGAAATAAATAGGAAATGCTGTAAAACATTAAGCCTTATGAACCTATTATGTAATTTTTCCAAATGCAGCTATGTAGCTGTTATTCATGCTGAGATCACATCTTCATTGGATTTAATTGGTCTTTTATAAAAAATAGGTCCCATTTTCTTAAATCTACTCACAAGATTACAAATTGTTTGAGGCACACATACAGCAAGGTATTTGCCTTTAATTCACCATCTCAAATCTCTAAGGTTTGCCACATAGAAATGATCCTGATGAATCATTAATAAAGAGTCATGATAAATGAATAAGTATTCTGTGTTATAAAGTGTACTGTGTATGTACAACTGAGGAGGGAAAATGTGGAGAGAAAGAACTGTTTAGAAACTGTGTAATACAGGTCAAACAGTTCATTATATTATTTGAAGCAAAAGGTTAGAAACAGTGATGTATTTAACATTTGAAAGTAATGAGTCGGTAATTCAAACACAAACATCACTTAAATTATCCTTACCTGGACATGTTTTGGAGAATGGTTTGTCCCTATCTTCAGCAGTTATCGACTACATAAAGGCTACATAACTGCTGAAGATGGGGACAAACCGTTCTCCGAAATATGATCAAGTAAGGATAATTTAAGTGATGTTTGTGTTTGAATTATGGACTCATTACTTTAAAAAATTCATTGTATGTTGAAATGAAGCTGTATTTATTATACTACCATTATTTGGAATAACTTGAGTAAAATTGTAGCTTCAAATAGAGTGAGAAGGTCTTTTAAAAGATGTAATTGTATCATGTAAACAAATTGTGACTTTGTCCAATTTTCAACTGTGAAGTCATTAAGTTGTCACTGTCATAAAGTGACAAAATAACACATGGCCATATTAAGCTCATTTTATGTCACTAAAATGGTTAGCCCAGCACTTATTTGACTTACTTTCACTTTTAAAAAGGCACAGTGCAAATACACTTATTTCCGTAGCATTAATGTTTCTTATGCCTCTATTACACACAGCAACTCACACTGAAATCATTTGCTCTCACTAAACTTGCTGCTCACAGACTGACATTGATACTGATTTGGATGACTAGCGCTCCCTCATATATCCCCAAGTCACTGCAAGATGGTTCTGGAACCCAAAATATCTGGAACTACCTGAATGGAACATTTTCAAAGTTGATTCCTGTGTAAATGAAGGTCCCAGATCTTGGCATCAGAATTAAAAGGCTACATATTTTCCAATTCAAAATATTTTTGACATCAGCGACAAGGACATGAGTGCTACCTCACTATTTTCTGCAGTGAGTTCCAGCCCTGCTGTCTGCATGACAATAAGTCAGTCTAGTTCCAGTTTTCATTGTCACTTTATTGTAAATTATAATTTTAATTTTGGTGGTAGTAAACAAGTTAATTGATAGGAAGGTACTAATGCCGTCTCATTTTGGTTATTTTGCTTAAGAAATGCAATCTTTATAATTCCTCTAGAACTTATTACAGTTCTTTTCTAAGGTGGTCGACTACTACACACTTTTTGGGGGGTAAGGTGCATCAACTAATGACATCATTTGTTCACATTTACTGGCAGTAAAGTTTGAATAAAGCCTATTAAAATGAAAGTGAGGTGAATGCAAGGACTTGCATCATACACTTGGTTAAAATTTGTAAAGTTTTTTATGCTCACCTTCATCTGTGAAACTGACATCCAGGAACTGCTCTTTCAGCTATGCTTATGTTCTATCTCTGGTAGTTAAACAACTTCTGATTCACTGACTGGTGGAATTTTAAAATTTTGTCACAATTTTTAAAAATGATCTGTTCCCCAGAACGATGTGACAGATTTGAGTAATTTAACTTCCTCTCTTAGGATATGGTTACTCATCCAAAAGTGGTACTGAATCAGTTGATTTTTCTATTTCTTATATTTGAGTTTTATGTTCAATTTTCTCATCTGTCCTGTGAAACTTATAATGTTCCCAAGGAATTTGATATATACCAGTTTTATCTTGTATATGATTGAATTTTTAAGTGGCTTGTTTAAAGCATTGGCCAAAATGAGTTTGTCCTGTGTGCAGGTTTTTATTTTCTCAAACTTTTTGAATGTTCAGTAAAATTTTCATAAATCTAATCATTATCATTCAACTTGCTTTCATTTTAATAGGAAGTTAACATCACAATTTATAGTTAGTGCTACTTATTTCATTACATAAACCTGATCTTGTGTATAAAAATAAAAGTTCACACAGCACAGATCTTAGCATAATATTTAACACATGTAGCACACAGTGAAGTATAGTTATTGCCAGACAATTTCACATGTGAAAAATTGTTTGGAACTGGTTGACGAGCTTATACGAACAAGGGTTATAAATATTGTCTTGGAGTACTCCATTAAGCACCAAAAACTAGTCATTAATTAACTCTCCTGATCAGTGAGAATACTCAATTACTTATTGCAAATAGGGAAACTAGCATGTTTTTTACCTGAGGCTTTCACAGCCAGCATCATGAAGAACAGTAAAGTTATCTTCTGCGCTTGTAGAACGTGGTCCAGTAGGATTGGAATATCCTGACCTTTTGCCAAGGACAATGCTTGGCATCTTCAAGGAATGACTTGATAGTGGCTGGCGCACACTTACAAATGGCAGGTGGGCAGAACTTGCCACCCTGCTGAGTGCTCATTGGTCCAGGTCTTCAGAGGCTGTCTCAGGAGTTATATTTGTTCTTCTTTCCAGCACTGGCATCCAAGTCTTGAGTATATGGAGGGCTTCTTCCTTTTGATGGAAATTGTTTGGATGTTTCAAAATTTCTATTGCTTCCCTTTATAAGTGGGCATGATATGTAGGATATTTCATTCCTACTGGACCATGTCCTACAAGCCCAGAAGTTAACTTGACTGTTTTAGCACATGTTTGTTTTACATAAGTTTTCATTTAGAAGTGAAGAGAAACATTTTATAAGAGTGCCTGTTTATTGTTGGTAATAGTGATGGTGAAATGCCAGGCATAGATCCTTAGAAGACTGCAGTAATATATAACTGATAGTGACACAGCCTGGTGTGTAGCAGTGTGAGGGAATCAACCTTCTGCACACACTGAGCTTACCTAACTACCACTGCAGCAGAACCAAGAGAGAGTGTGAGGTAGATTGGAAGCATCACAAAAGAGTAACTGACTCTCTCCTTAGTTCGCTATTTGAAAACTCCAGATGCCAATTTGTTTGGCAATACCTATAGAATCATTTAAGTAACATTTGAGTTCTATAATGTCTATGTTGACTTAACTTTAAGTTATTAGTTTTAGTGAAGAAAGTTTAATATTAAATTGATTCAAGTGTTACATAAAGAGTAATTTTAATCACTTCATTATTCAGAATTAATCACTTTCGCAACATTATTATGTTATCACATCAGCAGTTAAGGTTTACAGTAACAATACATCTACTCAAAAAAAGGTGTAAAGATGTTTGTACTTAAGAAAGATAAAATCATGCATGGACAACCAGAAATAGTGTTTTAAAAGCATTTCTAATCTGTACAGAGGATATTGTCAACTTTATAAATCAGGTAATATTATGGCAGTATTTTTATCACAAATACCCTTTAAGAACACTGTAGCGAGAAACTCGGGCCTTCTTGTTGAAATAATATTTGTCTAATATAAATGGAAGAATGGGGAAAAGGTCTTAATTTTGGGAACTTTAATACTTGTACCAGCTCTATGCAGAATGAAATAAATGGTGTAAACTATGTGTGAAACAAAACTTTTATTATAAAGACATATTTCATCAGTTATATACACATACTATAAAATAAACAGTACATAAAATACTTAAATATGTGATTTGCATACGTACAAAATAATATATTGGTATCAAGGCCATGATACAGTTAACCATGACACTAAAATACGCATAGTCGAAACCTGATTTTATAAAAATTCTTTACTTTTTGCATTCTCATTCATGTCATGTTTAAAATGGAATGGAATACAGACATTGATTAACATATACGTGCATAGTTGTATGTATATATTCAAACAATAGTTTATATTACTACACCAAAAAGCACGCTTTATTTTTTAAAATATTTTATGTACATTTCCTTAAAAAATACTGACATGTATATTTATATGAAGATGTAATGTTACAAAATTCAATCTTTTCATGTTAATGCTTACTTTGTTTTAATGTTGTTTATAGATTATTTATTCAATGTCATTGAGACAATTCATATAATCTTCCTCCAATTTTATCATACCTTTTATATATATATATTACAAAGCAAAATATTCAGTGAGTATAAATGAGGCTAACAACTGTCAGATATATGTATTGTTTATTTTAGCACCCAGCAATAGATTTGTTTCAAACCATGTTGAATATACATACCCTAACAATACTTCGAATCCTTTTTTGAGTAAAAAAACTTATTTTATAGTCACAGTAAATGTTAAATCAATAATATTACAATGTGCATATATTGTATTGATTGTGCCATAACAACATACAGAAGGACAAAATACTATACATCAACACAAAACTTGTGATCAGTTCTGTACAGGTTTGTGCTTTACCTAATGTGTTTGTCTAAATATTGATCACTTTTCAGCAGAGTATGTGTCATTTGTTACTTGCTAATTCTGACAGTTTTGGACAGGATCAATGTGATTGCAAAACATGGACATGGTTAGAGTTTTTTGAAACCAGTCATTTTTCAAAATAATCAGAAACCTTTGTGGAAACAAACCTTATGAAATAGCATAATTGCTAAAATTGACTACAAATAGTTTTATCCATTTTGGATGTCACCATGACTAAATTCCTCCAAACACACATAAATAGCATAATGTTTGGTTTTGCTGCAATCCAACAGTTTTACCAAATGTTTTGCTCATAGATAATAATCACAAAATGTAGATGTTATTATTCTATTATTTGTAGATTTGCTACTGCTACACTCCAGTGTTCTTTCTTGGTTGTTTGAGTTCTGCTCCGTTGAAAGCTAAAGTTTCTGACGTATTCTATTGCCCATAGCTGTTTTTTCTTGCTGGATGAAATGTTTCTCTTCATTTTAGTGATAGAGCCGCTGAAGTCTCTTGCAGCATGGCTGTAGTGTCACTTCTCCCAATATAAGTATAATAAGTTGTAATACCTTGCCAATTAATGGGAATTTGCTGATTTGTTGTGTAAACTTTCCCACGTTTGATTGATTGTTGCCGGCATTTCTGTTGTGCCACATTCTTTTTCCCTTCTTTATTTTGGTAAATACTATGGAAAAGATCGTTCCTGTGTATAGTAACACAATTCAAGATGGTCTTTTCTCAGATCAGGCAGTACTGTTTTTATGAAGAATGGCACATAGCCTCACACAGCTTAACAATTAGTCAGCCTTTTAAAGAGAAATGTTTGGGAGGACTGGCTTGGAAACAGCCCAGATCCTGTGGAACACATATGGGCCAGACTACAGAATTCAGTATTCAAAGAACCTTGGCCATGCAACAGGAATCAAATTATTGAACCTGTCCAAAAGAAATGGGACTCCATCAGCCTGACGAGACTGTAGTATTCACTGAGAATTTTGTCAGATAAGTGGAAGCATGGAGGATGCCAAAGAATGTAATGAAAAAGTGTCTTTTGTGATTCCTACATCTGTGTTCTTCATTATAGTAGAAATTAGTTTTTATAAAAGCAGGTTAAATAAAGTTATTGTTAATATGAAGGGAGAAACTTTCCATCCCCCCTGTATTCCTGTAGTTACTGTTTTCTATATAATATGATTTAAAAAAAAAAACTGATGTTTATTATATGAAATATTTCCTCATTTGATAGAGGCTAAAAATACAATCAGTAGTTTATAGAAAGGCAGTACCAAAATAAGCATTTGAGGAAAATAACAAGAGGTCATATGAGCTTTTATACTGTGCAACATTAAATCTATCAAGTTAAATTTCTAATTGCAATAACTGTTTGTGGAGACATAAATTCCAGACATAAATAAAATGTACTGCCGTATAGTGCAAATCACTGTTGTTAGACATGTCTGATGTTCAATGCTTTATTTTGCTATGAAACCTACTGAATGTTAAAGGTAATACTTGAGACTCATCTTCAGAGTATAGTGCATGTGATGGTTATTATGACAACAGAGTTTATTGATGGACTGAAGATACAAGCAGTCTGTTTGTGAAATCGATCTCCATTAGAAAGAACAATTAACACCATTTTCTTAAGTGAAGGTTTTTGTTACAAATATATATATATATATATATTTGTGTAATGGTTATTATGTGTTTCAAATGGGATGATGTTTGTCCTTGAACACTACTAGGTGAGCAACCAATCGGAGTCCTGTGATGTCATATTGCACTGCCCCTAAGTGATTCAGATTTTGCAAAAAGTGATCCATGAAGAAGATAGAAAGCAATGTGTCTAACAATTGTAAAAACCCCATATTTTTAGCTGAAATAGTTTTTGTAATATAAATAAAGTACTCGTATATTTACTGATGCATCGTGAGGTAACCATTGTAATGGCCATTATTATTGATTAGTTTTTATGTGTGTACATATATTTGTAATTACTGAGAATGAAATGTAAACAACTGACATGATGTACTGAAGGAATTACCCTGAGCAAGCTAAGATGTTTGTTAAATTTGAGAGAGCAAACAATATTGTACACTTGTTGCTGGCTTGTAATAATGCTATGTGAGTCACCACATTATATGTGTATGTATTAATTACTCTAGAGAGTTCAAAGCACTACTGTTCAGTTCTTCCATTTGAAAACTAGGGAAAAGTGTATCAGCTGGATCAATTTGCAATTGAAATGTGATACAAGGTAATCCGCCTTCCTACCATTGCCAGTATAATCCAGTTGAGTTAATGCGGGCTCAAATTATGTTACTAACAGAAATGATACTTTTAAACTGACTGATGTGGAACGACTTATTCACAAAGAAATTGACACGGTAACACAAGAGTGGGAAAACTGCGGGAGACTTGCAGATAAACTACAAGAAGATGACGTTTTGGAAAGAAATAGCACGTAATGATATTTTGGAGCCTATCATCATAAATTTGCAATACTCAGACGATGAAGACAGTGGCAATGATGAATTGTCTCTTCACATAAGTGACATTCACAGCTTTATTTATTCTGTTGTTCTGGCAATAATGTTGGATTAGAAAAATAGTTAATTCAGAAACTATAATGGTAACTGTAGCATTTAAAACATATGCATAATATGCGAATATCCATGTTGCAATTGTGATTTCAACAACTGCATTATTATAAAACTTTGGAAAATTCAGTTTAGGTTCCCTTACTTTAGTGCCAAGGAGACCCGCAAGGTCTATAGCATAGTGTGTGAGAGAGAGGGAAATTGAAAAGAGTGGGGGTAACAAGGGGGCAACACTGAGTGTGCTAATGCATCTGATTTGTGGTAGTCCAGAACTGTTCCCTTTGAAACACACAATAGTTTCTTATTGTGTAACAATGCCTATTATCTGAGACAGTGCACACATTCTTGGTGTGACTTACACTTCATTTTGACTGGCAAATGATATTTCATACATAATTATGCTCATGCAACACATCTGTATCTGCAAGATTTTTCTCACACCTTCAGAATATGTCCTAGAATGCCCTCAGAATACTTTGCAGTACACAGTTTTAATTGAATTAATACCAGGTGCTAAAGTAAACATTTATGTACATTATCCTTCAAATGGAATTCTTACATTTCCCATGAAATAAATAGATTCTGCATAATTTTTTGGGCATCATATTAATACATAATTTTTAAGTTAAAAACCACAAGATAGACTCCTGCATTTAATTATTACTGCAATTCATCGTGCAGTTATGTTTCAATGTCCCTTAAGTGTAACTGAGGAAACATACTTAGGAAACAGGTTAATATTAAAAAAATAAAATAAAAAAAAAAACAATGATTTTAGTACAATCAATTACATGCAGGAGTGTGTTTCTGACATGTAACTTACATAGAGCTAATATTATTTATTCCTTAATTCTTAAATTATTGTGATTATTTTAGTCATTTATATAAATAATATATTTAATTTGGAACTGAAAGTATAGGCTCAGACATTCTGAAGTGAGTACAAGTGGAAAATATAAGCAAACAGAGAAAAAACTTGTGTTTCAGCAGTAATTATAATTTGGGATTTAAGAAATAACGGGAAAGGATGTTGCTATGACTGACATCTGTGTGGTAGTGCTATGGTAAGTTACAGAGTATTGTGAGACTGAGTGCACAAAAATAATACATTTGGTTTCTTTGTATGAAGCAAATTAGCAATATTGAGATTATTTGCCAAATAAAAGTACATTATTTCAGGCTTTATAAAATAGGTAATTTATTTTCCCTTTGAGTTAAAATGTGTTGCTTGTAAGAAAAATAGTAGACTTTATTGTTGCATTAAAATATATTTCCAGACAGGCACATAGATTTTATAAATTGTGTGATGATGGAATATTTTATTTTTGTGGCAAGCTTAAAAATTATTAAATGATGATAGATAAAAGATGGTTGAATGCCATTGTTTTTTCAAGACAACTGCACTTGCTACTATATTATGTAAATATTGTCTTGCTATGAATTAATCAGTTTGGCGTAATAAGCTTTTCAGACTAAAATTTCTTCCCAGAAAATCAATGAAGATATACATGGCAATGTGTAAGTGAAATATAACAATTCATAGAGCATAAATTTTTCAGTATTGAAACTCATTTTGCTACAGGTAAATAATAGTAGTGACAGCAGAAATGAAAAGGACATTGGCGTTCATTAGGTTTGCATTATATAGCATACTTCAGAAATGTGAAATCTTATTTTATAAAAGGTAGGAAACGTCTTTTATAAATATATACATAAACAGAACACACAAAAATTGTGATTCTCTTAGCAAACACAAATGTTTTAGGAAAAATTATTAGTAAATAGGTATGTACTTTTTTTTTTAATGTTTCATAATAATTATAATTACTGCCTATCAGATCATAATGTTTACAGTAAGATTCTGCTTTCATAAGCAATTTTAAAATTAATGAATGCATTTACATTGTGTAATTTATTTTAGTCAGTACTCATTAATTTCCTCTTATATAACTTATAAGTCAGTATGCTGAACTGCACTCAGGATCTGTAATAATAGAGTTCTTTGGTGTCAAACATTATTTTTTAGTGCTATGGTAATATTAATGATTGATAATTTAGCCTGGGTGTTATAGAACAACTAGTAGTTAGTTCACATGTTAATTTATTTCTTCCCATGCAGTAGATGAAGAGATAAAAATGTTATAAATTACTTGAGGTGTTTCACATTTCGTTGTAATAAAGATCTCTTCTTTTTAGTAGGATATTTAAATTCTGTAATGATCTATAAAATATAAAGTGATAATAATAGTTATATTCATTCCTTAAGCACTCAAAAATAAATTTCTACACAGAGCATACATTGCTTACATTTTAACAGTATATGTAACTTGTATTTCTAGACAAGTTCTGAACAGTTGAGCTGAACAAGGGTAAATGGATGCATGGGAAAAAAAGGGCATGGCTGATGTAGTTCTTGTACAATTAGCTTTGCTTCTGCAAATTAGTATTCCTTAAAAATTCACATTGCCAAATGTGACAGCTTTGTATTTTAAACCACTTCTTTCTTTTTCTCAACTTGCTTAAAATAATCTCTTAAAATCTGTAGCTTTAAAACTTACTGTTTAGTTACAATGATAATGAAATCATCAGTTTTCAGAAGCAATATTTTAACCTACACCAATGATCAACTTATATCAATTGTATTTCTCTAATCTATGCATTAATTTAAGTTGCTTGACACATGTAAGCTACACATATGCTTTATATACTTTTCTGAGGTGTTATGCGTTTTGTTTGTAAATAGTGGAGGTCATTTGAGTGAATAATTTTAATAGTAATACTGTTATTTAATGTGTGTCACTGTTTTGCAAAGGCATTAATTGGTTAAGTCAAAATTAATATTGTTTTTTACTTTTGATTTGCAAACAATTCAGAATTAACCTGTGTGTATGTGTATGTATGTGTGTGTATGTATGTGTGTGTGTGTATGTATGTATGTGTGAGTGTGAGTGTTTAACGCCGGCATTTACTACTTGTGGCACTGCAGGCGGTGACACTGATGATAAATGAGATTAAGATGGAGCACCAGGAGAATGAGATGGCGGGGTAAACCGGAGATCTGGAGAAAACCCGCCCCAGCACCGTGTTGTCTACAAATGTTACTTTGCAGTCACCTGGGGTCAAACCCGGGCCACCTTGGTAAGAGTTGAGTGGTCTAACCACTTAACCATGGCACAGCCAACTCTCTGTGTGCATTGTATAATTTTAATTTTATTATGATACAATTTTAACAGAAGAAAGCACATTTGAGAACCACTAAAAGTAATGTCTTTTAAGGGAAAATTGTCTACTGGCTTGCCCGTCTCGGTAGCGTGGTGGTAGCATGTCTGCCTCATGTTCAAGAGATTCCGAGTTCGAATCTCGGTTAGGTCGAGTTACCTGGATAAGGTTTTTTCCAGGGTTTTCCCTTATCCTGATAGATGAATGTCAGGAAACTAAGCTCCATGGACCCCGGACTCATTTGAGCATCATTTCACCAATTTCATCCTTTGTCCGATATGACTTAACATTGGAGGACGTAAATTACACACACACACACACACACACACACACACACACACACACACACACACACACACACACACACACACACACACACACACACAAAATCTATTGGTTTAGCAAAATGCTTATTTATTTTTTATGTTGTTCATTTCATTATTTTTCATAAGTGGTAATGCTGGAAAAAACTTTTCATGTATTGCTGATGCATTACTTTCTAACTATAGTCCTTTTGACTTACTAGTTGATTATTTTGTGAATTGCATCAGCTAATAACTGAACTGTGCCAAATTGTGATTTTATTATAATGACTTTTCTTTGCTATTTTATATCTTCTTTTGCTGTGACACAGATGGGAAATGAAATGGGTCAATCATGAGCAAAATTATTTATCTACAAGCTATTCATGACGTTGCTTAAGACCTGAGAGAAATTGCTGCTCATAGATAGTATGTATGATGAACATCAACAAAGTGAACCTAGAATGTTTAATATTGAAACAGAGGCTGCCTTCAGAGAAATACATATTGCTGCAATTTGGAATATATGAAATTGGTTCTTCTGATGGAAACTGATTCTTCAAATGCAATAACTTAACGATTTCAGCTTTGACCTAATTTATCAAGTTGTTAAGGCCTGGATTCGTGAATGAGAGGTCCATTATGCAAAATTAGAAAACATGTCTCAGATAGTATTAGGCATTAGAGAAATATGACCTGTGGCAAAAGAGTTCAAGAAGTGAATATAGGAATATTGCAATGAGAAAGGTATATTAGATTGTTGGAGGGAAATTATAAGATCAGGAGAAACTGAAGTGACAAATTACCAGATTCTAGATGACAAATGAATAGAAGATGCCAATTATGGATGTTGGAAGAAAGAGCAGAAGCCCTCAAAAGAAGGAGAGCAAGACCAAAGAACCCCAGGACAGCCAGAGGAGGTATTTGGGGAGAATCAGAGTGGGCAGATACAAATGATTATGTAGAAGAGGAAAGATGATAACTTGGACATAAGGAACTGATCAACCAGCTCCACCTACTGATGCCAGCCCCTTTAGCAGATGGATACCAGTAGGAGGAAGCTTTGGATACCAGTTGCAGAAGAGAAAATTTAAAATTTCAGGAACCAGTCTTTTATAGTTTGCTGTAGTAATTAACGCTGTAGTAGAAATGCAGATTTGAATTATTTTGTTGGAGTAGAAAAAAAGTAGAAGAAATACTGAGATTTAACTGTATTGGAACACCACAGTGAAGCGAAAAATTATTAAATTTTAGATGAGTCGTATTTCTTACACATCTGCTTCACTTTCGTATTGAAATATTCAAATGTGAACGATCTTACCTCCATGTTGTCCGGTTTTTAAAGTTGGTTGGATCTAACTTTCGCGTGTTCCTCTTGACTTAACGTCACTTCAATATATCGAGATTTAACTGTATTGGAACACCACAGTGAAGCGAAAAATTATTAAATTTTAGATGAGTCGTATTTCTTACACATCTGCTTCACTTTCGAAAGTGAAGCAGATGTGTAAGAAATACGACTCATCTAAAATTTAATAAGAAGAAATACTGTTTATAGATAGATTAGATGAGTAGATTTGTAAGGTTATTACTGGAATCCGGTAACCTGTAGGCTTAGTTAATTAAAGATAGCAAGTAGATTATATCTGCAAAATTTGTAAATTAATTTATGTAATTTGATTTGAAAATTGAATAAAGGTAAAAATAAAGTTTGCATAATAAGGCCCAATATACATTCCAGAAATCGGGCTATTAGAGATGCAGATTTTATTTTTATTTTTTTATTATTATTAATTTTTAGGTCCATCTTTTACATCCAGACAGAAATTTCCTTCCTGGTAAAAGGTTTTCTTAGTCATAACTGGCAAATGCGGAAGAGGTACTCTGGAATGTTTCTTCTCTAAACCTTCTTTTCCAATCATCATTTCATTTGATTTTGTATATTCAAATATCGACAGCCTGTTATACCCCATTAATAAGGGCAGGTATTAAGTACTACATTTGATAATATTTTGTTTTTAAATTTAAAGGGAGTCGATTAATGACACTAAATAACACTTACTTTTAAATTTTCCCAGAACATGTTTCAAAGACTTTTCCTCCATCGTCAACCGGACATCAACTGGTTCTCTGTGGTGTAGCTGGCGATATTTTGTCATAGGTTTCCTCTGGTGGTGGTTCAAAGAACTTGCTGAACAAATCTTTCTGGGGGATGTCGAAATTGAATACTTTCTTCCTATTTTTTGAAATGAAGATTTATTACCATGTGGACAGTTCTTGTTTTCCTGATGTATGTTTTAGTAGTTTTGGTTCTGGATTTATGTTGTGGCTTTTTTCCCAAAAATGCGTGACAGTTGCAGTACAGTTGGCAATTTTTGTTCTGGTGTTATTGTGCTTTTTAAAGGATTACTTAACAGCTTCTTGAGTGAAAATCTGTTTTGTGGTGCTAGTTTTAGGTCATAATCTTTAAATATTCATTCAAACTTAGAAAATGTTCGTGGGTGGAATGTAAATTTTGTGTATTTGCACTTTTTATCTGTCTTTTGAAGAGTACAACAACATATTTCTGTTTGAGAAAAGTATAAGTATTTGAAAATTCAAACCCATAACAAAGAAATGGAAATGGGTTGTTCTACAAAAACACTTTGACATCAGTTGTGTTCTTTAAGATCTACACTTGTATAGTTAAAATTTTGCTATATCTTATGGTTTAGCAGTTATGCAAAATTCATCAAAAATGAAGAGGGCTGTTGTAAGAAAGTTTGACATATTATCTTATTCATCTGAAAATATCTTGGTATATCAGAATCATATGGTATATCAGAATCACTAGAAAATCATCATTTTTGAAAAATGTTCCATGTAAGGGATGCTAGGCATGGGAAGAGAGTTTTTTGAAAATATTTTTGTTGCATCCTTGGAAGATAAACACAACCCATGGTGTAACAGCTGAAAGTGAGCCTGAGCCTGCCAACTCGACTGCTGACCTCACATCCACATATGCAAGGCAGAAATGGGCGATCATACAATCGATATGGGGAGTATATGTGGTCAGCATCTCAACACCCCCAGCCAGAAAGTTGGCTTTCCAGACTAGGATTCACTACCTAGCATATCTCCTCCATTTCCTCATGATGCTGAGTGGGCAACGCTCCTATACTCAGACTTTAAAATCTGTGTCCCCCAGGGGTGGGATCGATCCTGAACATTCCATGGTAAGGGAACCAAGTCACGAAGCCCTAACCCAATACGCCAGGCACAGGACATCCTTGGAAGATAACGAACTTAAATACTAAGTTTGGTTTTTAATCAACTTTTTGTTTTTGAGTTTTACTGTTCACAAAGAGATAGGCATGACCTGCATACACTCAGTCATGCAGGCCTTTTTCCAAAAATACTGTTTCTGGGTTCAGGGACCCTAAAAACACATATTTACAGTGAAATATCCACATCAAATTTTTGGGTGGAATAAGTACTTCCCCTACTAATGTAAGAATTAGAGAAAGTAATAAATGCATTCAGCATGCTTCTTTAAGAAGAAAACGTAGTATTGCTTACCATACAGATTTTAAGACCAATTTGGGAAGCTAAAAATTAATAATGATTAGCTACTACTAATACTCCCTTCCCATAGTTTGTAAACAAGAGCTAATCAGAGGTTTTCATGAGAAGTGGTCTATTTTGTTGTGGTAAACATGGGAATTATATTTGTGCTCAAAATACCCTCGCATTTCGACCTATAGTTCTTTTGTGCAAACCCTATTTACCATCACAGGAATTCGAGTAGTTTAGATTTAATAAACTTCAGAATTCTCTTCACTTTTTCTCTTCCCTGGGTTCTTTACCTTAACTAATGTCAAGCCCCCAAAGCGCAGATATCTTTTCCTCCCTAGGGTCTCACAGACCAATAGCAAATGACTGGCAGTTTCCTCTTGCTATTTGCAGTGTCCAGCTGGTATCACCCTGAATGATACAGTTTGCAGATGCTTTAAGAAGTAAATAGTCTATTTAGATAAGAACAACTGGTTTTGTCTAGATATGTTTTCACGATTGGCTAGTGTAATTGATAAGTTTTGGTCATACATAAAAGATTCTTTAATAAAATATGTTCACACTGATGAGATTCATGGTTTCATTTAATTACATCAGTTATAACTCATGAGTTTCCTTCTTCTTGGTATTATTCAATAATTATGCAGCGATTTTAATATTTAATTTTTATTTTTAAGTTGTATTTTATAGCTCTTAATTTTTAAATAAGATTTGCTCCTATGCTATATTAAATGTTATATAGTTAAAGCAGTGTATTTTTCTGGATATTCATAGCCTTTGGGTAACATATATATTCTCAATTGCATAAACTTGCTATAATTAGGATTCTATTTTCACTGCTGCATTCATGTATGGATTAATTTTCAGTTTTTTATGTAATCATGTCTGTTATATTACCTTGTTCCTGCTATATCAAATGGTATATCTGTAGTGTATTGTTTGTTACATTGTAGCCTATAGTGTAGAAAGACATTCAATAAATAAAGCATAAATGTACATAAAATAAGTCAGTTTTGGGACACATCTAGTTAACTTACACTATGTTTCTGAAACCTTTGCTTCCATCATCAGCTTTTTTTTTTGACTGGTGGCACAGAGATGTCTTGTTCTCTCTGTTCCCTGGCAGATGGCGTGATGATTCTAAATTCATAATTCTGTGCCAGTGTTTTTACATGAGTACTTATCTTCTTCTATATGATGAGTGGGTGGTTTACTCTTAATAGTTTAATGTTTATACCTATTTCATGACAGGTTTCCCAAAGTGTGCTGCAATGAGCAATTTGTCTGTGTTTATCTCTTTGCTCCACATGTGCTCTTTGGCACAGATGTTTGTTATATTTGATTTTAGTCTTTGTTTGCATCTTTGGCAGTTATTCCAGTACCTCCCAGTTTGGAAGTTTCAGGCATCTTTTATTTGGGTACTTCCAATAGGTTCTTCAAGTTGAGATTATTCTTTAGAGCTCGGTTTATGCTATGCTTGAAGAAAATCATCTGAAACTTGTTATGTGAAATTGGATGGAATATAAATGTACTTTTCTTCTTGTTTTCAAAGGCTATTATAATTGTATGGTTGATTTAATTAAGATACCATTAATGAAGACACAATTTGAAGTAGAGAATACTAATTCTTCATGTTTATATTTGCATTGGTTAAAAGGAGTAATGTCACATTATTATTTACATTACTGCATATAAGCTACAGTTTTATAAGTAGAAATTGGATGTTCAGGCAAAAAGGTGGAAAGAGGCAAGGAAAAAAAGCATTTAAAATAGAAATGTAGGTAGTAAAAAAGGCAGTATATTTTTAGAAAGCAACATTATTTAGAAAGAAAAGTCACAAAAACACTAGACTCACGCTTTTAATGCTGTTTATTATTTGCTCCACATAAATACAAAATGTTTCTTCAAATTATCTACACAGAGATTTTGTTGTTCTGTCAGCTAATAAATTTTTCCAAACAGAAAAAGAATGTTCAAGTTCAGCTGTGGTAATTGGAGCACATGTGAAGGAAGCGATGGTCAGCAGTTCCACGTTCACAGACTACATTTTCACCATTGGGAATCTTGCCTATATTTTTTATTGTTTTTAAAGTTTTGATTGGTTGATATTACCCTTGCATTTACTGCACTCCCTTTTCCACAATCTTTGAAAGATATTACCAAAGTTAGCTCTTTCTTCAAGACTGGTAATAAATCCAGGTAAACTGGTATAACGGGCAGCAATAAAAGCAAGATCATTCTTGGTGTATGTTCCAGAGAAAGGTTTTCTTCTGAGGTATGGGAGCCTGATATGGTTCACAGATCTTGCATTGGGTCAGAACATGGGTTTGGGACTATGGCCCCAGAACCAGGGGTTGCCATTCCCCTTGATAATGTTGTCACTGTTTCTGGGCTGAGATATATACAATTTTAGGCTTATCAATACTTTACATGCAGATGAGCGGAGATCAGTACCTCCTTAGATAGCTTGACAGCTTTGAAAGCCCTAATAGAGGTCAAAACCACATCCAAATTGGTACAACAATGCTAAAGGATGATGGATAAACTTCGTGCCATTGAATATGGATACCTGACTATTCAGGTATTAGAGATAATCAGATGGCAGTTGCTCTGGCAAGAGAGGTGCAGCATATGATTTTAAGACCTGAGTCCTTCTTCGGAGTGTTAAGTATGAGATAATTCAGATTATGGCTGCATTACATCTTGCTATCTGCAGTAAACAAACTCGGCCAATAAGCCTATGAATTTCTTCAGGGATCTGGTGGCAAATTAAATGAGTTTCTTTTGATCTTAACTAGATCTAGGCTTATGGATATTGTTGGCTATCTTACTGGCCATAATGCTCATGTAAAATATGATCCAATCTGCTGGAAATGTGGGATGGATTTTGAATCTTCCCAACATACTATGTGAATGTGAAGCATTGGCTATGCACAGGTATGTATCCCTAGGATTTTTCTTATCTGGAACCTTAGAATATAAAAAAGTGCAGGTAATAAGGATGTAGTCTGCTTCATCCAGATTACTAGATTTAAATAATTATCCAGTATAAGAGGCACAAAGGAATTTTTAGGGTCTACCTGCAAGCTGTGAGGCCACTGATTTTATCATCAAGGCCATTCTTAATATATGCTTCAGTGATTTTTTCCATCATGAATTGAAGTACCATTATCTTCAGAAAGTTAATTGCATAATAGGAAATGGCAGCAATCTATTTCCTTGTCTCATTAGAGTTGGTTGTGGAGGTAGGTTAAGATTAGGTGCAAGGTCTTTGAATGTCTGGACATGGGATGGAGCCTTATGGAAAATCTTCTTGATAATGGAAATCAAATGTTCAGCATACCTCCTCTGCAGTATGTTGAAAACATGAGCAAGACAAATGGTATGGCACATTACCAAATTTCCTCATGCCCCAGGATATTCAAGGTGGCTAAAATAGCTGATAAAATGTTATACTTTCGGCTAAAAGGAGAAGTAAGAAGGAATGTGGTACAATCCTCTTCATCATCTCTACAGTCCATGGCTCTGATGTATACATGTGCCTGTATGTCTACCAAATAATCCATTGTCTCGTCAATTGAAATGAAATATTTTCTTTTCTCTAACTCGGTAATATTTTTCATCATTTCATTATAACAATCATGCACATAATTTTTTCTAACCATGGATTCACAGTTAGAATATTTCTCCAAAATAAACTTCAAAGATTTGTTTTCCATTTATCATAAAAGAAAACCTGTCTCTAGGAATGCTCTACACAAAACCTTGAAAAAGCTGTTATTTATTCATTAAAGCTGACAGTAGAAGTATACACTTTTTTCTTGTTGACCAACTTCGCTAGTTCAGTTGTTCCAATGTGTTGTGTTACAAAATATTTCTTCTCGTAATTTACAAACTTTTTGCACTTTATCACAGTAAAATTATTCCATCTGTTGAAAAAATTATTACTTCTAAATTTTGTAACAAATTTGTTCAGTTTTGTACTTAAATGCTCACTTGTCTTTGGCATGGAGTCATATTGAGAACTAAAGTATAACTCTAAAAATCTTTTCTAAACAACTGAATTTTCTTCTCAGTATTTTTATATTAATAATGAACACATTGTATAATGTGAGCCCATACTTTATCAAATATAACAGGATGCCACCACAAATTCCTCGATCAAGCTATAAATCAGCAAATATTTATCACAATTGTAGCAAATTAGTTAAACTTTAACATATTGTTGGTGTATTTTCTTTATAAAGTGAAATCTACCACAACACAAAACTGCATTGGGACATTCAATTTCAATTATTACTGCCAAACAGGCATTAAATTACAGTAACAGGGAAGATATAAACATAATTAAATTTTCTAAACAGTTATAAAAAAGAAAGAAAGCAAAATAAGGGATTTTATCATATTTGTACAAAAGAGACACAATAATACAAAGTAAGTATAAATTACAAAAAAAAAAAAAAAAAGGATGATAATATGATGATTAATGCAATGGGCAGTTTAAAGGGATTTGATCTGTAACAGTGAAAACCACTCATTACAAAGTAACATAATGTATATTCCACATTTTTGACGTGTCCTGTATCATATGTGTATATGATCTATAGGACAAACAAATAAATACATGAATAGAAAAGTGAATAATATGTCAAATATTTTAAGAAATATATCAAAGTTACAGAAGCAAGCAGAACAAGCATGTGTAAGTTGTTAAATGCTAATTTTTACTTTATACATTTTCAGCAGTGAAGCATGGTGTGATGATTAGGAAAGCAGCTCCTGTATATCTGCAACTCATGGACTTGGGTTCGAAACTTGTTGCTGCCTGTATACAGTTAGCGCTTCTATAAATTTCATATCATGCTTGACCTTTGTACATTTTGTAATAAATTATTTTAAGCAGTTATGTTATCAGTAGATACTTAAATCTGCTTATGAATGTATGAAGTATTGTAACACGATATAACATTGAAATTACCTGTTTAATAGATACACAGCTTTATAGCTAAAACATTATGTGATACTACATTATATGGTAACAGTTACAGTTAGAGAAACTCTAAATCCATCATAAGGGTCATCTAAGTAAGTGTTTAATGTTGGATGTTCGCTAACCACTCTAATTAGAGTT